>JARHVA010000113.1:5892500-6492500 GCA_037957365.1 Torreya grandis | reverse complement strand
ATGTGTTGGCTTGCTTCCTTGGAGAATACCATCATATCATCAAGGTAGACTAGCACATTGTTGTTTATCAAGCCTCCAAAAGCCATGTCCATGGCTCGCTAAAAGGTAGCACCAGCATTAGATAGCCCAAATGGCATCTTCTTGTAGGCAAATGTTCCCCATTTAGTGGTGAAGGTTGTTTTGTTCTGATCACAACCCTGCACTAGAATCTAATTATACCCTAAATAACCATCCAGGAGGGAGAAATGCTCACTGCCAGTTACCTTTTGAAGGATCCACTCCATGCTCAAAAGGGGATAGTGACCTTTTAAAGAGACTTTATTAAGGTCTCTAAAGTTGACACATAGCCTAATTTCCCCATTCTTCTTTCTAATAGGAACAAGGTTGGCCAGCTAGCTGGAGTGCTTGATTGGAAATATAATTTTGAACTCAATCAACTTGTCTAGTTCCCTCTGCATGAGGGGCTCAATTGTCAGATTGATAGGTCTTTACTTTTGTGTGACTGACCTAACACCTTATTCTAATTCAATGGTGTACTAGTCAAGCCTTGGGTCAAATCCCTTCAAGTCACTGTAATCCCAAGAAAAGACATCAGAGAACTCTTGACACAACATAATGAAAGCTCACCTTTCTTGAACTATGCAGACTTTTCCAAGTGCAAGCATCTTGTCCTTGAAGATCTCAACTCTTTTTTAATTCTCCTCTTTGGTCATGATGCTTGCCTTGTCATTTCTTAATTGGTCATCTCTAATGAATATGCTTTCAAGCGTGACCAGCCCTTTAGGGAGTTTATTGTTCTTCAACTGAACAATCTAATTGCCGTATTGCTGCTGCAATTTTGCTTGATTCTGTGCCATGAAATCAGCTTCCTCATGTAAGAAGAAAGCTATTTGCTAGTCGCTTTCAAAAACTTGCCAATTTTCAATGTTATTTGAGACAGAGGGCTAAAGTACCACTTTCAAGTGGTGCAAACCACAGTCTCAACTTATTTCCTTGGAAACATTAAACTGAGTGCCAATTGCTGCCAACCTATCTGCCTATTTATTTTGTTCTCTGGGAATGGAAACGATATTGAAAGTGAGAAAATCTTCCAGCAAGTCCCAGACTCTATGCTTGTAAGACTTCAGCAAAGAATTCTTGGTCAAATTTAGGCCTTTTACCTGATTTACAACTAGCTTGCTATCTCCCAACACTTGCAACTCTTTGATCCCTCTTTTTCTTGCCCATTCCAGCCCTTGTATCAAAGACTCATATTCTAAAACATTACTTGTGCAAGAGAATTAGAAATAGAAAGCTAAAAAATACCTTTCCTTTGAAGGAGAGACCAACATTGCCCCACCACTAGCTCCCAGCTTACTTTTGGAATCGTCAAAATACAGCTTCCACAAGCCAAGATCTTTTTTGCTTGCCTTCATTATATTTGACATGAAGGCATCTTCTTCATGCATGTAATAGACTCTAAGGTCTGCCTCCTCAATGAACTTGTATGGATCACGCTCAAAATTATCATTTCCCCACTCATCCAAGAGTAAGTCTGTGACTCCTTCAAGAGTAGAAGATGAAGATTGGTCTATCTGGGACTCTTCTAGGTCAATGATGGTGTAACTGACATTCACTACCTTGGGCATGTATGGTTTTAGATGGTCCTTGTAGAGTGGCTCAAACTCAATTTTTACCTTGGTCCCATACTTGGTTCTAAAAACCAAATATGACCAATTTGCTACTAGATAGCCACCTATCTTTGACGTGAAGTCTTTGGACAAGCAAATTGTGAAATAAGGAGGAACGTCTACCACCACTATATCATGGGGAATTGAGAAGGTTAGGCAAGCATGCAATGTCAAGCCTAAACCCTTCAGAATCCCAACTATTTTTTTAGGTGTCCCACCTAGCTGTAGGACTCCTTTGTTCATTGCTTAATATTTCAGTCCCATCTTGTCAGCAATACAATTGGGCATTACTGAGGTGCTAGCCCCGCTGTCAATTATGCAGTTGTGTATCAAGAAATCCCCTTTAACCAAGGATACATAGAAAGGGGGAGTTTTCACTTCCTTCTTTACCTGATCTAAAGTAGAAGGCTATCCATTTGTCATTAAGACATTATCAGTGCTTGTTGGGACAGCTGGACAATCCAGCTCATGCAATTCCTTCTTCAACACGTCCTTCTGGCCTGGAAGAGACAATGAATCCCATAAAGAGATGTTCATATGCATCTTCTTCATCTGGTTCAATATATTTATTTGAGGACTACCTCCCTTCAAGTTTTCTTTGGGGTTGATCCCAAGCTGAACTGCAGGCTAAGGGGCTGAAGGTAAAGATGGCTACCTAAAATTTGGGGCTTTTGAATTGGAGTGCGATGGAAGAGGCGCTGCTACCATCTGAGTAGTAGCTTGGGCCTCTCCCATTGCCCTTATCTTAAACCTCATGTTGGTTGCAACACAATCAGCCTAATTGTCTATAATGCCCACATAATTTATTGAATAAAATTCCCCTTCCATATGATTCATCAGGGTAGAATCTGACTGGGCCTGACTGTTGTTTGTGTCGGGTTGCATTGAAGGCTCAAAGACTTGAGATTGAGCGGCTATTTGGTTTTTTGCATTCTAAAAATAGTTCATCATCTCATTTGTGTAAATAGCCTATTCTTGGTTATACCCCATGGTCGAACAGCTTGGCTGCTCTTGTACTAAATTGTTCTGAGTCAGCACCATGACTTTAGATGATGAAGGGGGGCCTATGTTATAGTTTTGAAATGGCTTGGTTGTAGTGAGTTAACCTTGTCCTTGATTATAGCCTTGAAAAGGGGGTCTAGGTCCTTGACCATAATGCTAATATCCCTGGTTTGGCTTGTTGCTTTGAGCTTGCTGCCTTTTAAGGGCTACAAGTTTATTTGACATGTCTTGCAACAGACTTTTAACCTCATGGAGTTCATTA
Organism: Torreya grandis; assembly: GCA_037957365.1. Lineage (NCBI taxonomy): Eukaryota > Viridiplantae > Streptophyta > Pinopsida > Cupressales > Taxaceae > Torreya > Torreya grandis. Next base: position 6,489,566 of record JARHVA010000113.1, on the reverse strand, counting down.
GATGGAATAGCAGCGTGTTTCTCAATGGTAGGCAAAGGGGCTATTATTGGAGCAATAGTTTGAATTAGGGGCAACATTTTTGGGAAGAGTGGCATGTGAGGTCTAGGGGTTATTTTCCCAGCTTGAACTAAGCAATTTTTGGCTGCTATGGCAATGTCATAAGCAGCTGGTAGTATATGCCCTCCCATAGATTGGATCATCACAATAATATCATTGTTTAATGCATTTAAATAGTACAAGAAAGTGTAGTTGGGAGTCAGTCTTACTAGGATGGTAATTCTATCCCAAGTCTTTTGAAAATGTTTGTTAAAGTCTTGCATATACTCATGCAGAGCCCTCTTTATGGTCGTCAATTGTTCAGCAAGTGAGAGACCATCACTCTTTTCCCCAAAATGATTTGTCAATTGAGTGCCCAATTCATTTTAGGAATGTATTGAATTCATAGGCAAAGTTCCATACCAGTCAAGAGCTTTCCCTTTCAGAGACAAAGCTAGCAATTTGATGGCAATATTTTCTTTTGTTACATTGTGAATATTGCAAAGGTTGGCAATATTCCTAATATGCTCAATGGTTGTAATAGGTCCCACCCCATTGAAAGAAGGCACATTTTTTAGAGCTATTCCTAGAATTGGATCATAGTGTGGGAGATTCAAGGGAATCTCACCATGAAAAGCCATAAAAGGCAATGCCATGGCTGGGATCAGCTGTAACTAGGGTTCTGTTACAACTGTGTCTCTTATATCAGGCCTTAGAGGATTGATTGTTGGATAAGGATGGGTCCTTTCAAATCATAATCTTTTAGTAGAGTTTATAGGTAATTCAATGAAATTGAAAGGAACTCCTCTTGAAGCAGACCTGGTGGTGACCTTAGGCATAGAAAGTTAAGACACTGGTCTAAATTTGAAAACTGAAGCTCTTACCAGTGGAGTTGCTAGATGCTAGAAAACTTTAATTCACTGTATCAGGACCAGTATCAATCCTGAATCTTAATGAGTTGTCAAATTGTGTATCCCACCAGGCGTGCCAAAACTGTTGACGCAAGAAATTACACCCAGGGCAAGGAGGTCAAACTCTTGCCTTCTCGCAACATGGAAACTCCCCTCTCACCTATGGGATGGTGAAGTAGGAGGGGTGAGTCTCTAGGTAAGGGCTAGCTCCCTCTGATGTATCCTGGTTTGTTCTAGCAAGTGCAAAATATATATATATATATATATATATATATATATATATATATATATATATATAGACATATATATAATAAAAGGGGGGGATGAAAAGGGAAAGGAAACTGCAGGAAAACAAACTACTCTAAGGAGGTGATACACCAAAATGAAATGACCTTCTCACATCCACTCCTGAATCAGATAAATACACACATACACTTAGACTTGGCAAAAAGCCCAGGTTGTAGGAAATTGGCAAGGAGGTTCTTATGAAAACACAGGAATAGGGACTCACCAAGATGCTGTGAAATATATATTGTGAATGACTTCCTCTGTTCTATACTTCTAAATAGAGCTCTCCTCTTGTCAGCTGCATAAAATGGTGCCTTGTAGATGACTAGTGTGTTGGTGTTGAACCTGTGAGAGCATCAAAAGACAATGACTAAACATAAATCAAACACTTAGGACATACACAGAATATCCATCCAAGAAGAGGTAAAAAACTATCTTTATTTTATTCAAGTGAAAATTTCAGCAGGGCTGCGCCTTGTAAAATTGTCAAAAGATCCTTTCAAAATGACCAATTCACAAACTTATAAAGAAAAAAGACAAGAGGCTCATTGGCACTTTTTGCTTGCAAGTGGGCATGTGACGTCCCTCATTAGGAAGAAGAAAACACTGTTGTTGATGTCATCCTTCTGTTGGAACCATGTTGGTCACTTTGTCTTTTTCCATTTTATCTTATCTGGCTTGTTTGGCCCCCAAGGGAAAAATTTTAGCAGGTCACTTCATTTTGAGCTCTTGGTTGGCACTCAAATTGAAAACAAATAGTTACTTGTTTGGTTAAACTTCAACATCCTCAAGGACATCCTCGTGCCTTAGGACTTCTTCTGCAGCCTACTAGCTTCTGGCCTCTTAATTTATTCACAGCTTGCTTGATGTCCTAGCACCTTCTGGGCACTCCCTACCTTGTATACTTTGACGGCTCCTTTGCTTGGCTTCAGACAGTCCATCGGGCCTTATATGTTTTCGCGTCAGGCTTTTGAAAGTTTCGTAGACTTTGTATGCTCTGCAGACTTTGTTCGGGCTCCCGCAGACTTTGTGTCCGCAGACAACTTCCCCATGGGATTTTGTCCGTGGATGTTTTCCCATGGACAAAAAGTCTACAGAAATTCTTCCATGCATTTTGTTTTGTTTTTAGCCGTGGGCCTTTTGTTTGTGTATCTCGCAGACTTTTGTCTGCGAACATTTCCCATGGACAAAAAGTTTACAGAAATTCTGCCTACCTTAATGCGACCTAACTCCTGGCCCTTTGGGACTTAGACTTAGTCAATTTTGAAAAAATTGAACTTTGAACCAAAATTGAACTGAACCTAATTTTCCTCTTTGAAGTGCCTACTATGCTTAGAGTGTTTGAACTTGGACTAAGGCCAATGAACTAAGGCTGAAACAATGAACTAGACGCTGGACCAATAAACCAAGCCGATGACCAAAATGTTGAACTGAGTTGGAACAAGGCCATTGGACTTGTATAACCTATAAATGATTATTTTTTTGAATAGCAAGGGGAGAAGGTGAATGATTTTTCCCTGTGAGCAAAAATTGGTCAACAATTAGCTCAAAAACATTGTCTTCAAAGATGAAGCTCAAATAACCTATATAAACACATTATAGGTACAATAAAAATATCTATGGAAACTTCATGACCTCAAGATTATCATCAAACTCATTGTATTCCATTACTTAGGCTACAAAGACTCAATAACACCTCTACAAAAGGCTCACTCTGATTTGCTAGAAGGGTCCAAAACATAGTCAAGAACATTTGACCACCAAAATTTGTACATACACTTTCCAACATTCCAAATTCATGTAAAATATCTCATTTAATCTATATAACATCATAATATTCATGTTATACTTCCAAAATTTTCATAATGACTTAGGATAATCAATCTTACTCACATACAAAAACCTACCTGAATGTTCCAAAACATAGTCCTAAAAAATGTTGTATTTAGATATTATATGGATATTTATAAGAATTATTATGCCCATTAATAGTTCTTATGTGAACTCTATAAAATCATCCAATGGATATATCAAAATATCTAGTGTCAACTACTGGTCTTGCAGATCAATTTGTCAAGTTTTTCTTTCACAAGTCTTACATAGTCAGACAAGCCATTTTAGCTTCCATTATACAACTTCTTAATGTGACTCTCAAACTTATATCAAGAATTTATAGGTCATATAAATCAAAAAAATATAAAAATGTGCATTGGAAACATAAAATCATGATATAACATTTCATATTCATCACTCCATCTTGCATACCCAAAACTATCATTCTGTCTTGAGAACCAGTCATGGTGAACTTGCATTCCAACACCTGTGTAGATACAATAAAGAAATTATTATGCATGAATATTATCCTTATATATATATATCATCTAAAAACACAAATATATATATATAGTTTTAGTGGTAAATACAAAATATATAGACCAATCTCTGAAACTTACACTTTCAATATCCATCTTCACTAGACATGTCAGCTTGTGAACAACATTCTACTTATATATAAGCATCAATAAATATTATCTTCAAGGGGGAAAAGTGATATGTATTTAAAAATTACCCCATGCATTTGGATCCATACCTAATATACTGCAACATATCCCTAATCTCATTCGCACTTTTACTTGGTTTTTCTCACTATCTTCCTCACTAACCAATTTAGTGATAGGTCATCTTTCATGACCAGTTTGGAAATTTTGACTTTTTTAACTTGATTATAAATCACCATGGGCATGAATTATAAGTCACAAGATACAATCTCCATCCATTTTTTAACTTTGACTTAGTCAAACCTATCTACTATACATTTTTTTTGAGAAACAAGGGGTTTTATATAACTTCCACTCACTCTTATGATAGACCAATGCCACTTAGAGGTAATTGGGAATGTAATCTACCTAATCCAAACATCAAACTAGATCAATCAATCTATTTTAAGACATTTCCAACAAGATCTTCCATATTGGGTCACTATGAGGGTTTTTGACCGATTTCCATTCTTAACATTTGTTCATAAAGATCTATCCCTAAAATCAAATCCTAATGCTTGGAAAAAAAATTATAACCATTTTTCATCTCTCCCCAAGATCTCAGGTTTCCATGCAATAGTCACACATGCCAACAAGCATCAAAAAGTGTCTCTCGAGTCTTCATTTCTTCATTTTTCACACACAGGAGACCTTTAAACTCTTTTTCATGCTTTCTCCTTCAAATCAGGACTAAAACTTACCAACATACTTGAAATAGTATGTCAAACCTCAATCCATTATCACATGAGCTCATAAGCCTCCAAACCTGATCATGATACCTTAATTATACCACCTAAAGTCTTAAGACTAGGTCCATGAGAAGACCACTAAAGAACTTATCCCTTTGGCTCACTCTGAGAATGATATGAATGTATCAAAACCTTTCTCACATGATCTAACACTAATTTGTACAATTTGAAGATAATTTTCATCCATATCATCATCATCATGTCTCTACAAGCCATATCTATGCTTAAGGACTAGTCCATCAAACAAACCTACTAGGTACCATACCACTTTGAGATCTTCAATACATATTATGTATATCATAAATAATATTTAAACATATAAAATAGGATCCACATATTTTCTTACAAGCTTTAGTATATTCACTTCACCAAGTTTCAATAATCATGCCTTTACCAAGACAAGACTAGGCTTCTCAATAAATCTTGTGTATACTGACTTGTTCTTATGAATTTGGTAATCAATGACCTTATCACAATAAGGACTTCAACACTTTATTTCATACATCTTCACAAGAACACCTATGGGATATCAATGACACTTAATTACCTTTGACATCAATGATAATATCAATGTCTCAATCACAACAATAAGAACATACCTCAACAATATCACCCTTTGTCATTGATGGCAAACATTCTAACAAAGTAGATCATTCTCATATCTCCAAGTTAGATCTCCCCCAAACTATTTTAGTCCATCTAAGTCCTTTTCCCCCTTTGACATTAATAAAAAAGGCTCATCTCTAACAATACTATTGATTGTTGGACCTGGAACAACTGAAAGGACACCTTTTCTCTCCAAACAAGATCATTCTTCCTTTGATCAACCAAACAAGATATCAAATCACCTTAGGCTCATATCTACTTTAGAATACAAATTTTTAATCATATAGCTACAAATCTCCCCCTAAGACCATGCTTTGCTTTTAATCTTGCCTAAACCATCATAGGCCTTCATACACATGAACATCACTCTTCTTGCTTGGTATCTAGTAAAAACTGAAGAAGAAACTCCTTTTTTGACAAAGCATCTTCTTGGTAATGACAACCATCTTCAATTAGATTTAAACACATTAGGCATGTCTAAAAATAATAGCATTATTCTGAAGGAAATATCTTAGTTGTCCATACATAAACATATTTAATATCCATATGTCATATCAAAATATTCTTTATACATTAGTCTATCCTCTTTATATTTTACAAGCCATCATAGCTCAAACTAGCTCATAATAACTTCCACGTAGCAAAGTTATAGTTAGGTCTGTGATACCTCAATCTTTGTGATAGACCTCTATCAAAGAATCATCAAACTCTATCAAGATTGTTAGGCATATCAGACCTCTGAGTAAGAGTATTCTAATCACTCTTGTACTTCACATACTTTGTCAAGGACTTCATACATTATCCACATTCATTACATGATCCTAATGTCACTTTGACATTCACCAAGGTCATTCAACTCCACATGGTTCACTTCAAAACACTCCATCTAATGTTCATCAAACTTCAAAAATATTTACAAGTTTATTCACTTTATGAAGGCTCTTATAGGTCTTATTATTCCATGGAGTCATGAAACCCTTATTACATTCCATATGCTTTAAAAGCCCTTGTTTACCATTAAAATATTTAATATACTCTTCATATTGACTTAATTAATCAAATTAATATACATAATCAAGACCCTATTTATGAAAATTCAAAACATTTATCATTCTTAGATCATTGAACTCTATAGATCATACCTAAGACATTGGAAACACAACTACCTTAGACCATCAAACCTTAGTTCATGACCTCATAATCAATAAAGAACTAATTTTTGACTCTTTGATCACAAGATTCATGCCCATATCTCACATTACACTCAATATACCTAAGTTATCTCCCCCTAATTTCATGCTTCACCTTTGTTATATGCCTTTATGATGAATACACTATCATCCATATGAGCAACATTCTACCTTGCCTGACTTCATATCTCAAAAATAGATATTTGCTCCAATAATCAAAAGAATCATACTTACACACACATGGATCATCATGAATATGCTCCCTAAAACCAATTTTGAATATGCATAAAGGAATTCTCTCTATATATATTTATGCTACCTGGATGTTACATTCTTTTTAGATACTTTTTCTTTAGACCAAGACCTCAAAATTGGTGAACACCTTCAAAATAACTTGTCTAAGCTCACTAGAACATTATACCAGCTTTCATTCCTCCACAACTACCCATCATGGTTCAATAGACCTAGAAAAATCTAGGACTAGGTCTAGGTGTAGAACTAAACCAAGAAACACCTTCCTTCTACCTAACTAGCTGAACATATAAACTAATTTGGAATGCCTATGATGACATCAAGAACACTTTCAAACATATTAACTACTTCAACCTATCTTCCCATCATGTAGTTATCTAATCAAATCTCAACCATGAACTGGATCATGCAAACAAATAGACTTTTTAGTTATCTTCAAATTCTCTCTTTTTATACTAAGACTAATGCAAATAGCTTCTTATAATGAAACTTCTACCAAGACTCAACAATCATCCCCCAAGATTTCTTACTCCACAAGATAAACATACTGATCATGCAACTTAGCTTCACAATCTTAGCCATATTTTGCTTCTAAGATCACCTTCAAGCTATCTAGACTTATTCAAAGGACCTGCTCTGATACCAATTATTGGAATGACAACCATTGAGAGTTGGGGGGGGATGAATCAGTGAATTCAAAACATACATTCAATTCCACTTATCACTTATGAAGACTTCATTCAAACACATAGATTAACCAATGTATAAATAAGCATATACATGAACATGAATCACAAAACACATCATATATGTGGGAAACCCTCAAGGGGGATAATATCCATTGAACCCTGCAAATAAACTATAGTCCTATGATGATAAGATCCAAATTTAGTGAAGTAACAACTCCATAAGGAGCTCCAACCCCTACCTAGTCAAGTACCAACTTACAAGGAGGAACTAAACCCCTAAGTGACTCAGCACCAACCGATCCACTTTAAGAACACTTTTTTTAAGCACCAAATTGCAAGGTAGCTCTCACTCCTTGACAAATCACCAACTCAACCAAGATCAACTTGGTTACCTCAAGACACCTTGTTGCTCAACCAATAGATGGTTACCACTTCTTCATCTCTCTATCTACTCTATTTGAATTCTACTCACTATCATACATTAAGAACATATCTATAATGTAGCTCTGATAGTCTCTCAATACAAAATCAACTCATTCATCTCTTCTCAACCTTCTACCCCTCTTAAAATAACCTCTAGGATTCTTTGCTCACTCATGCCTCTTACCAGGCTTATTAGGTCAACTGACCTTGACATTCACATGCATAAACTCTATTATATGTTCATCATATTATCTCTCTCTCCTTTTATAATGGTATTCAAGACCTCATACTCCTTCACACTCTACCCTTTTATTCACTCATTTGGTCTCTTGTCTTCTACACACAATTGTCCTAATTAGGCCTTGTATAAATATACATCACTTGCTCACATCCTCTCTTGGTCAAAAAAGACACTAATCCATTAGGGGCAAACCCAAAACATGTCTTAGTACATGTTACACAAAATTATAATATCACCATTAGGTCTTCCAAACTCACTTAGACCTCTTACTTCTTCTAGGCCTTCTTAGAGACCTATTGCATTAGGTCTATCCTCTCCATGGAACAACTTGAACCACTATGGCCCAGATGGAACTTAAAAAAGAAAAAAAAAACTTTAAAAAAATTGATTGTAAATATAAAATAACCTCCTCCATTCTCAATAAGTCACAAATCATTATCTTACTTCATGAAATCTCCATTAGGCCTTAAAGACATATTAGGCTTAATTACCCCAAAAACATTATCTTCAAAGATGATGCTCAAACAACCTATAGAAACACATTATATGTATAATAAAAATATGGATGTAAAATTCATTACCTAAATATTATCATCAAACTAATTAGACTCCATCAATTAGGATATAAAGACTTAGGAACACCTCAACAAAAGGCTCACTCTGATCTACTAAAAGGCTCCAAAACACAATTAGGAACCTTTAACCACCAACATCTATAAAGGAAATTTACAACACTATAGGTGCATTTAAAATATATAATTTAATATAAAAATATCATAATATTCTTTTTAAACTTCCAAAATTTTCATAGTTACTCAGGATAATCAATCTTACACATAAACCTGCTTGAATGCTCCAAAACATAGTCTTGAAGAATATTGTATTTAGCTTCTATAAGGACACTTTTAATACTAATTATGCACATTAATATTTATTATGTAACCTATATATATATATATATATATATATATATATATATATATATATATATATATATATATATATATATATATATATATATATATATATATATATATATATGTCAGCTATTAGTCTTGCAGACCAATTTGTCAATCTTCTATTTCATAGTTCTTACATAGTTAGATAAGCCATTTTGGCTTCCATATTTCAACTTATTAAAGTGAATATAAAAATTATATAAATAATTTATAGTTCATATAAATCCCAAAAAATATCAACATGTTCATTATAAACATCATCTCATTAAATAATGTTTTAGATTCATCACTCCATCTTGTATACCCAGAACTATCATTCTGTCTTGAGAACTAGTCATGGGGAACTTGCATTCCAACACCTATGTAGATAAAATAAATAAATAATTATGAATTAATATGATCCTTATATATATTTATAACATATAAAAACACACACATATATATATGTTTAAATGAAAATATAGAATATATATACCAATCTCTAAAACTTACACCTTCATTGCCCATCTTCAATAGATAGGTCATCTTGTGAACAACATTCCTGCTTATATATAAGCATCACCAAATATTATCTTTAAGGGATAAAAGTGGTATATTTATTTAAAAATTTCCCCATGTATTTTTATACATCCTTAATCCACTGAAACATGTCCCTAATCTCATTCTCACTTATCCCTGGTTTTTTTCACTATCTTCGTCTCTAACTAATTTAGCAATAGGTCATTTTTCATTACTAGTTTAGCAATTTTTTATTTTTTAATTTGATTATAGATAAACATGGGAATTAATTTTAAGTCACAAGCTACAACCTCCATCCATTGTGCAACTTTGAATCAATCAACCCTACCTACTATACCAATGTTTTGAGAAATAAGGGGTTTCTCATAGCTTCCACTCACTCTTATAAAAAAACAATGCCTACTTGGAGGTACTTGGGAGAGTCCTATACATGATAAAAAAATAAATTTAGATCAATAAATCCATTATAATCTACTTCCAACAAGATCTTCCATATCGGGTCATTATGTGGGTTTTAAGAGGGTTTTTGACCAATTTCCATTCTTAACATTTGTTCATAAAGTTTTGTACCTAAAACCAAATAATAATGATTATAAAACATTTTTAAGACCATTTTAAATCTGTCCCCAAGATCTTAGATTCTCATTAAATAGTCACACATTCCAAAAAGCATCAAAAAGTGTCTCTTGAGTCTTCATATTTTCATTCTGCACACACAGGAGACCTTCAAACTCTTTTTCATGTGTTATACTTCAATTAAGGACCTCAAACTATACAAACATACTTTAAATAGTATTTTAAACCCAAATAAATTATCACATGAACTCAAAATCCTCCAAACCTGATCATAATACCTTATTATGCCACCTAGGGTCTTAAAACTAGGTTCATAACAAGACCACTAAAGAAGAACTTACCCCTTCGAATCACTCTAAGAGTTATGTGACTATATAAACATATTTATCACATGATATAACAATTTTTTTCACAAATTTAATCTCATATTCATCCATATCATCATCATCATGTCTCTACAATCCATATCCATGCTTAAGGACTAGTCCATCAAACAAACCTATTAGGTACCATACCACTATGAGATATTCAAGACATATTCTATATAAAATAAATCATATTCAAAAATATAAGATAGGATCCAAATACATTATTTCAAGCCTTAGTCTATTAATTTCACCAAACTTCACTAATCATGCCTTTATAAAGACAAGACTAGGCTTCTTAATACATCTTGTGCATACAAACTTGTTCTTATGAATTTGGTCAACAATGACCTTATCACAACAAGCACTTCAAAAATTTATTTCATACATATTCACAAGATCACCTCTAGGATATCAATGAAATCATTAATACCTCAATCATAATAATAGGAATATACCTCAACATTATATTCCAAGGAAATTGAATTTACTTTCTTTCTTAACTCAAAATACTTTCATCCACTTATGCCTACTATGTCGATGTATGCCATAACCTCACAGGCTTCCACTCTTCCCTTATTATTCTCCTCCATATTTATATATATTTTCCCAAACTTCACAACCACCATTATGGCTTACTCTATGCATTCAACCAAGGAGCTCACTAAACTAATAGTCTGCCATATTTTCCTCATGCAAAAGACCCCAAAATCCAAATAATGGCTTTGTTAACTGTGTGTTTACTCAAGTCAAAAATTTATTATAAACCCTAATCATCTTTAATATTTGAATGATTAGTATAATAATCATTTTATATATGTATATTGACTTTATGAACACTAACATTAACTTCCCATAAAGCCCACGTAATCGACTTTATAAAAAGCCTTCAAACATTTTAATGTCCATGCTATGTTGACTAAACCATAAGTCCATAAAACCTTATAATTCGATATGATGAGGTCGATATAACATATTTATATTAAAATAACCTTGGTTATAATAACAAGTCTTTCAAACATTATATATATTCAAATGTTAATGTAACTAAAACAACTTTCACTATAAATCATAAACTCATTGATTAACATTATGACTTCACCTATTCATACAAATAACATAATCATTATTTAATGATATGAATGATTCAACCTTAGTAAATACCAAGTTAAACATAATGATGTTTCCTTTTTACCATTTAGCAATGAAACCACCTATATTAATTTGTATAGAATCATGTTTATTGCCTAGGCACGAGGCTTTATAATAGTCTTGAATCAATAACATTAATTTCATTATACCATGCCAAACTAATTTCATCCATACATGTTTAAAAAATAAAATCTAGTTTATTAATGAATTTATTTAGGTTATTCAACTTATTATAAATGATAATAATAACCTTCTCAGCATCAATAATCACTTGACAAATTGATCAAGCACAATATTAGAATCCATCTAATACCTACAACGATAAATTCAAATAAGCACTATTCATAATATACATAGCTATATCCTAAAAAATGATAAGTCATAAAAGATGTACAAAATTTCTCATACATTAAAGCAATAACATCAACAACCATTAATGCATTAACACAACCATATTAGTTAAATCAACAAGATCATCAAATAGAAAATAAGATCATATCAAACATATATCTATTTGAAATCAAAGACATTCTAAAACTATCTAACTCAAATAATGAACACAAAACATGCTAATCTACTATGGTGTGTGCATGGGTTTTTATATTTTCTCTCTTTCCTTCCTAATGCCTCCATCTACACCACCCTCTCCGATGATGCCCTCCCTCCATCACACTCTGAGGGATGGATCTATCATACGTCCAACTCAAAATAATGAAGTTAGTTATTCTAAAATATTAATATATCCATAAAATAATGTTGTATAAACTAATAAACATGATAATCAAGTACAAAATATGAAAGTAAAACTGATGTAACCCTCACCTTGTTTACACCTCAGGTTACCTTACCAACATGTCACTTCTTCATTAGACTATGTTATTTTATTTTGATGAAAGTTTCTGTTATCTCAATGCTCAAATACTAGTTGAGTCACCAATGCTCTTATTGGTGACATAGCTCTATATAGGAATTAGGATCATCAATGCAAACTTGCTCATTTGTAAAACAATGTCATTCATACCATGATAGATAGAAATCTTTATCAAGAACAACACAATTATCTCATGATTTACCTATGACTCTTAAGATCAATCCTTCACTGAATTAAACCTTTAAAATCATCATAACATGTTCTTGTATCCATCCCAAGTTATATTAGAACTTACAGTCTTTTATCCTACATCACAACCCAATTTCCTTTATTCAGCCCTTTTGGTCCTTTCAGCCCTGTCAAGAGAGTTTTAGCCTTTATTTCTCAGATTAAAAATTATTTCATCAAGCCAATATTATATCATAGTATCCATTATCAATTTATACCATAGATGTTAAAGCTAGACAAGGTTCCTTTGGAACATCTTCTCCAAATTGCAACTTTCCCTGTTCTTGACTGGGCTTAATAGATCTTAATACTACCCTGTTTCACTATAGTTCTTACATTTGCTTCTTAAAAGGTGTTCAAATCATAATTATAGGTTTTATAAACATATACAGGACCTATTACAACCATTGGATAACATCTTATATGTATGCAATCCTTTCTCCTTCTCAAAATGAGTAAACAGGTTTTCACTTATAGTCTCTTTCAGAAAATACAGTCCTCTATATCTTTTCATGGACAGAATTTTAAGACCTCAAACATTTGAGTCACATAAATAACCTTATTATCCAAATTCATATTAAATTTCAAGTCATTATGAGCATTCTTTTTAAAGTTATGTGCTCTTTTGTACCTGAGAACACGTTTTTCTGAGTTGTCTCAAAACTGCAGGTCTGTATTTTGACAATATATTTTTCCACATTGCTCCATTCGATCTAAAACCACTTGCATTGGATTCACAACTCCAAGGCGCATATACACACAAAATTTCAAAAGTTTTTATTGGGTAAATCTTTAGATATACCCATTCTTCCAACCGTGCCTAGTTTTCTTTCCACACAGGCCTACACCCTGTTCATTGAACTTTTGCAACATTTTAGTCCTCTTCATCACCTAATAAAATTGGAAACTGGTTCTCAATGTATATCCAAAGGTTCTCATGCATATTTCACTCCAATAAATGATCATTTGTTTCTTAAACCTCAAGGAAGCACACATATACACACACAGTCCTGTACATTTGTTTACCATTGATTAGACCAGAATTCTGTACTTGGGATTATTGTTTATAGAACATACACATGTGAATCAAAATACCTTTCTTCATAATCAAAATAGATACTTAAAATCAAGGATCCATCACTCTATGATCCATATCCATGGTCAATGGCTTATAAGTCTTATTTGCACCTTCAACTTTCTCTCTTCCTTCACTTTTGCATTCTTGAATGAGGTCCTCCCTCACTGTTTCTTCATTCCATTCTCTTCTGCTCTTGACTGAGAGGTCCCCCCTCTAATATTCTTACTCTCCTTTCACACATAAGCTCTCTTTCTTACATTTTTCCTTTTAATAAGCTCTTTCTTTCTTACGTGAGCTCTATTTTTTTTTTCCTTTCTCATATGAACTCTTTTACATTCCTCTATTTTCATGAGCTCTTCTCACATTCTTCTTTTTTTTTCTTAATGAGATCTCTCTCTTCTTTGAATGAATTCTATTTTTATCTTTTGAAGAGCCTCCTCCCTAACCTCCACACCCAACTTGGGGTCAAGACAAAACAAACATGGTTTGTAATCTTAAACAATATGCCAAGGTTGAAAGATTTTCAACCACTCCTTTATTTGCTCAACAACTCCAACGTAGGAGATTCTCCTTTAACCACTTTCACTCTTTTATTTTTTACATTGAATTTTTACATTTACTTTTACAATTACTCCTCATTAACAACATTTTGGAGGGAAAATACAATAATTTGAATTTGAATTCAAACATGACTTGCATCCCAACGTAACCATGTCTTACATGAAGATGTATGTAGATGCTCCTGCATCATACTCTCCCTCTAGAAACAATTTGAACCTTAGTTCAAATGAGATATCTCCTCAATGTTTTAGTCTTCACTCTATCCCTGGATCCCAAGGTCTTGTTGCCAATACCAATGCTTGTCTTTGTTTGGAATAGTCTTTGTCCTTCATTTTGCTTTTCTTCCTCTTTAGATATGTCCTTCTTCTCATTTATTTCTCAGCTGCCATCTCCCGCTTCCATGCTTCTTCATCTTCATACATGTCTTCTAGATCTTCTTGTTGTTCTTCTTATTTCATGAGCTTCTCCAATGACTCATGTATGTCATTCACTTTAGTAACCTTCATACCTGAATACAAAACATTCAAAGCCACCTTAGAATCAAAATCTTTTGGCCATGAAGCCTCTTGGCTGTCTCTATGTTCTTGTTCCTTGATCAAAACTGTCTTTGCCTCTTGGGTTTGCTCTTTTATTGCTTCATTCTTACCAATGGTGTTTTCACCATGATTTGTATCTTTACACAACTCTCTTGGAGAACTAAAGAGCTCCTCCAACATTCTCAACTACTCCTTTAGTGAGATCTCATCTATCTCACCATTCTCTTCATCAAACTTGGGTCCTTCTTTCTTAAAGATTACTTGTCCTTTACCTCTTATCTCATCTTTTCTTAGCTTGTCTTCACATAAACCAACTTCTTCATTAGTAAACTTATCAAAAGCAATTGAAACACCATTACATTGTGTCTCTTTACTCTCTTCAACTTCTCTTTGAAGCCATCTTGTTTGTTTCTTGCATTCAATGAGACATTGATTTGCTGTATATCCATCTCTTTCCTCATTAACCAACCATTTGGAATTCTCTCCTTGCTGCATATTAGTCCACATAACCACTTTCCATTTTTCATTTCTCATGAGAAGATCATTAAAGGATTCAAAAACATCATCATAAACAATTTGTTTACCTTTCCATGTACTTGTGTCATCCTCATGCCTTTGGTTGCTTGTGTCAACCTTCACCTTCCTCCATTGGCTTCTTGGTGTTGTTACCTCAATACTCACATCTTCACTCTTTGCCTTCTTAGGTACCCATACTTGTTTCTCCTTCTTATCATTTGTCTTCTCAAAACATGTAGGCATATTGCATCCATGATCTTGTATCAACACTTCCTATTGCTTGGGACTTTGATTCTTCCACCATTTAGGCATCACATATCCATGGTTAATTGAAAACTCCACCTTTCTATTTGCTTCTCTAACATGTATATCAACAGTTTCATGCTTATAAGAATAACTAAAATCAATTTTTGAATTCACCTTTACCTTCTTAATGGGCTTCTCCATTAGTTCTTTGACTTGCATAGCTTCTTGATTATTTGTCCTTTCTTCTTCTTTTATGCTTGACTGTTCTCTTGCCTCTTCTTGGCATTCAATGGCATCATGGAAGTCATCATCATCTTCCATCTCTTCTCTTGCTTGTATGAGTTCCCCAACACCTTCCTCATGCATTAACCAATGCATCTCTTCTTCTTTATCATCAACAACAAACTCACTTCTCTCTCTTGCACCAATCTCTTCATTCTTTAAGGCCTTTCTTTTGACCTTCACAAGGCTGCTCATACCTGCAAGTACCCATGAAAAGACAACATTAGATATAAAAATAAGAGACCAAAAGGTCCCTATGAGTGTTCTCTTCACCAACACTCTTATCTTTTCAAGTGCTCTTCCTGGCACTTGATCTTTTCTTTCTTCTCTTCTCTTGTTCTCCTCAATGAGAACCTTCTTCTCCACCTCTTTCTCTTGTTACTCACTTGGAAACCTACTCATCCTCTAGCCTCTATGGGCTTCTCTCTTCTTGTAAATCTCATTTTGCCTTCTTTTCCTCTTCATTAAGAGATCTATTGGCCACTTCAACCTCTTCCTCATTGGCCATACCCATGCTTGCTTGTCCATCTGCATCCAAGACTCATATCTATCTGTAAAATTAGCTAAATCTCTTTTCAAACTATCAATCTCTTTATCAATTCTATTACTATTCATACCTCTCTTCTTCTAGATGCTTGCTTCCTTATTAGTACCCTCATGTATTCTACTGCTCTGTAGTGCCTTCAACAATACTTCCATTTTTGAAATCTTCACCCAAGTCTTTTCCACCTTGGTCTCTTGATCCCTTCAGGTCCTCACCTAGGTCTTCTGCACCCTAGTCTTTTGGTCCACTTGTCTCACCCAAACCTTTCTCCTTGACTGGTCTTTTGACAATCTCATTGATCTCACCTAGGCATTTTGCATCCTAGTCTTTTGATCCTTTTCTCAATCCTGTAGCAACTTATTAGCAAACATGATCAATTACCAAATCCCAAGAGTTTCAAGCTCTGATACCAAAAATGATGTAACCCTCACCTTGTTTACACCTCAGGTTACCTTACCAACATGTCACTTCTTCATTAGACTATGTTATTTTATTTTGATGAAAGTTTTTCTTATCTCAATGCTCAAATACTAGTTGAGTCACCAATGCTCTTATTGGTGACATAGCTCTATATAGGAATCAGGATCATCAATGCAAACTTGCTCATTTGTAAAACAACGTCATTCATACCATGATAGATAGAAATCTTTATCAAGAACAATACAATTATCTCATGATTTACCTATGAATCTTAAGATCAATCCTTCACTGAATGAAACCTTTAAAATCATCATAACATGTTCTTATATCCATCCCAAGTTATATTAGAACTTACAGTCTTTTATCCTACATCACAACCCAATTTCCTTTATTCAGCCCTTTTGGTCCTTTCAGCCCTATCAAGAGAGTTTTAGCCTTTATTTCTCAGATTAAAAATTCTTTCATCAAGCCAATATTATATCATAGTATCCATTATCAGTTTATACCACATATGTTAAAGCTAGACAAGGTTCCTTTGGAACATCTTCTCCAAATTGCAACTTTCCCTGTTCTTGACTGGGCTTATAGATCTTAATACTATCTTGTTTCACTATAGTTCTTACATTTTCTTCTTGAAATGTGTTAAAATCATAATTATAGGTTTTATAAATATTTATAGGACCTATGACAACCATTGGATAACATCTTCTATGTATTCAATCCTTTCTCCTTCTCAAAATGAGTAAATAGGTTTTCACTTATAGTCTCTTTCAGAAAATACAGTCCTCTATATCTTTTCATGGACAGAATTTTAAGACCTAAAACATTTTATTCACATAAATAACCTTATTATCCAAATTCATATTAAATTTCAAGTCATTATGAGCATTATTTTTAAAGTTATGTGCTCTTTTGTACCTGAGAACACGTTTTTCTGAGTTGTCTCAAAACTGCAGGTCTGTATTTTGACAATATATTTTTCCACATTGCTCCATTAGATCTGAAACCACTTTCATTGAATTCATAACTCCAAGGTTCATCTACAAAAAAAATTTCAAAAGTTTTTATTGGGTAAATCTTTAGATATACCCATTCTTCCAACCGTGCCTAGTTTTCTTTCCACACAGGCCTGCACCCTGTTCATTGAACTTTTACAACATTTTAGTCCTCTTCATCACCTAATAAAATTGTAAACTAGTTATAAACATATATCCAAAGGTTCTCATGCATATTTCACTCCAATAAATGATCATTTGTTTCTTAAACCTCAAGGAAGCATACATATACATACACAGTCTTGCACATTTGTTTACCATTGATTAGACCAGAATTCTGTACTTAGGATTATTGTTTACAGAACATACACATGTGAATCAAAATACCTTTTTCATAATCAAAATAGATACTTACAAGCAAGGATCCATCACTCTATGATCCATATCCATGGTCAATGGCTTATAAGTCTTATTTGCACCTTCAACTTTCTCTCTTCCTTCACTTTTGCATTCTTGAATGAGGTCCTCCCTCACTGTTTCTTCATTCCATTCTCTTCTGTTCTTGACTAAGAGCTCCCCCCTCTCATCTTCTTACTCTCCTTTCACACATAATCTCTCTTTCTTACATTGTTCCTTTTAATAATCTCTTTCTTTCTTATGTGAGCTCTGTGTTTTTTTTTTCTTTCTCATATGAACTCTTTTACATTCCTCTATTTTCATGAGCTCTTCTCACATTCTTTTTTTTTTTTCTTAATGAGATCTCTCTCTTATTTGAATGAATTCTCTTTTGCTCTTTTGAAGAGCCTCCTCCCTAACCTCCATGCCCAACTTGGGCTCAAGACAAAATAAACATGGTTTGTAATCTTCAACAATATGCCAAGGTTGAAAGATTTTCAACCACTCCTCCTTTATTTGCTCAACAACTCCAACGTAGGAGATTCTCCTTTAACCACTTTCAATCTTTTATTTTTTACGTTGAATTTTTACCTTTACTTTTACAATTACTCCTCATTAACAACATTTTGGAGGGAAAATACAATAATTTGAATTTGAATTCAAACATGACTTGCATCCCAACGTAACCATGTCTTACATGAAGATGTATGTAGATGCTCCTGCATCAACAACTAACCCCATAGCTAATCAATCATATAAATTAAACATCATATAATTTTCCCATAATCAACATATGAAATAAAACTTATTCAAATAGTATTTAATCAAATAACAACCATTAAAATCCATAGATCAAAAGGTTATTCAGCTTAGAGATAAAATCTACACCACCCTCTCCGATGATGCCCTCCCTCCATCACACTCTGAGGGATGGATCTATCCTACATCCACCTCACAATAATGAAGTTAGCTATCACTAAATATAAATATATCCATAAAATAATGTTGTATAAACTAATAAACATGATAATCAAGTACAAAATATGAAAGTATAGCTAACCCCATAGCTAATCAATCATGTAAATTAAACATCATATAACTATCCCATAATCATCATATGAAATAAAGATTAATAGAATAGTAGTTAATCAAATAAAAAATATGAAAATAAATAGTTCAAAAGGTTTTTCAACTTAGAGATAAATCAGGATGTGATACCTACACACATGTTATGGTCTTTTCTTAGTCCCATTTCCTTTGCCTAGGTAATTTTAGAAATGAATTTACATTCAATGGTATCAATCATGTTGGTCTTGTAAATATTGTACAAACATGATACCTTGATTTTATTTTCAAGATATAGTAGCATAAATGCCTTTACATCATATACTTCCCTACATACTTCACACCATGTATTCACTATTTCCACTTATCTCACCCTATAATCATTCTTCATGTATCACTTTGTTGATGGCCCTAAGTGTATCACATGTTCTCTTAGTGTTTAAAGAACACTTCTAATTTTAGAATTTTGATAATTCAGAGCATGAGTATCAAGTTTTAGTAATGTAGTTACCTTTGGTGAAATAGAGGTAGTGTAAATTAAACTGTTCCACAAATTTATATTAATTGGTGGTTGGGAGCCACCATGGTCCTTAATATATGAAAATTTTGAAACATTTATGTTGATGTTAGTGAATTATGATCAATTTTTTATACTAAAGACTAACCTAAGTGAATATTTATAATGGGATCTAAATTAGAGTGATTTGGTCAAAAAAGAAGCAAAAGGAAGGGTAGGGCAGAAAGAAAGTATGTGATTGCTGATCTTTACCTCAAACATCATAAAAGGTTTTCATTTCAACTAAACATGAAATTAACCAATATATAATGTGAAGTAGCATATGCTCAAATCCCACTATATACTAGGCAAATATCTAAGGAAAGCATGAAAGAATACAAGTATGACCTAACTCTTCCTTAAAGGCTTACTACTGCATTAAAATAACATTTATACATCCTAATGCAGAGTAAATAAAATGAATCAAAGTCTAAGAACATTCAACTAATCTAGCATCAACACAAATTAGCAACCTGTATCAAAGATGCACATTTAGAATTTATAGAAACCATTCAAATTCAAGGCCTAGAACAAGCAATTGAGAGAAAAGCCATGTAACAAATGATATAAACAAATTTGGAAAAACTTTTTAGTATTCCTTGCTTATATTAATTTCTCAAAAGTATATAAGTTTTATCTCAAAACTCCCTCTCTCTACCAAAAATGGTAATAGTGCCTTTTATAGAAGACAAAGGCAGTACAATGATCAGTCATGAGATTACAAATGTATAAGAGATAAAGACAACTATCCTTTTACATAGATCTAGAATACATTTTCTTTTCCAAAGTAGACTGACCTATAGGAAAATGTGTTAAAAAATAAGCACATGCCTTTATAAGAAAGAATATTCTCCCTTTAAATATTATAAATTTTCTTACAAAGTAGAATATTCTTAGCTAGATGGGTGGACCCTATGGTGAATAAATACCATGTTATTCCCAAAGAATCTTCATGGACTTCTAATTTTGCTCATCAACTAGCCTCAAGTTGATAGCTAGATCTAATAGGAATTCATCCTCCTGGTCTACCAAGTCATCAAAATCTATGTCATTTTTAGCCACTGATTCTTTGATACTTTTTGCTTCAGCAATTTTCTCCTCTACAGCTAGGATCATGCCCATGATCCTGTTGCTATCACCTCCAAACTGGCCCTAAATTTTACTTATGACCTCTTGCATAACCAAAGTGACCCTGTGCTTATACTCATCATCTCTAATGATGCCCAAAGAGATAAATGTGGAGGGTGTGGCAAGCATAGTGCCAAAGAGCTAATCAATTCTACTTATTAGTTATTCATCATCCCTAATGACTCTCTCCAATATCATTAACCATATGCTCAAACCCTAGATATTATCAAACATTATGTCCATAATATTATTCAATTAGGCAAGGATTATGGTTATAAAACCAAGGATCTTATCCTCAACCATTATGCTAATGAGTTACTTGATTTCATCTTTTGAACTCTACCATTGGGCTTTCAAGCCCTTGTCTACATCATCCAAGTGAGCTAAGGGACTCTACCTTGTCTTCACATCCTTCAAGGAATTGAACATATCATAGAAAGATGCCTCAAACATATTTATCATCTCTTCTAGGACTAACAAGATAGCCTATGTCTCAAGATTCTCTTTTTCCTTCTTCATGTTCTTTATCCTTTGATATAGGCCTTTGATGCTTGATTGTAGTTGGGTTGAATGGGTATAAACCAATCCAACTATGTCCTCCTCATGAATTGGGTACTCATGATGTGCCTATCCCCCCATAAGAGTTAAGCCCATAAAAGGTTCAACTTGTTTAAATGAGAACTCCTCACTTCTAACCATGGTCTTCTTGGTGGACACCCTTTCCAATCCAGCTATTTTTGGATAGAACCACACACTAACTAATGAATCTATAACTTTTATAGGTTCTAGGATCTCCATTTTCATGCTACTTGAAGCTCTAGAGGTGTATATCTAAATACCACTTTACCTTACTATAGTGGTCATCCTCCTTTATTCTTATTCTTACATTAAAGCCACAATCCATGGCTTGACCTCATCATAGACAATGATGTTAACTATTTGGGTTAAGGCCCATGAATGCTATAATGTTGAAATCTTTTGTATCTTCCCATAAATGAACTGTTTAGGGATGATTGGCCCATGGATGGTATTATCATCATCGAACAAGTTAACTTCACTCAAGGGATGAGTGAAGGTTAACTTTGGCTTCTTCTTTGTTGTCATTAGGACTAATGCCAACTTATCCTTTCTCTTTAGGGGTGTAACTAGAACTAGTTCCATTGTACTATCTTTCCCTTTTTTTTGTCCTACTTCCTTGGCTTGGGCTTGTATTTCCTCTATTTGTTCTTCTTCATCTAACCCATATGCCTCAATAAGCACCTTAAGTGTATCCTCCACTATCTCATCAAGATCTAGTTGCAATCATATCCAGGAACTCTATTGGAGACTCTAGCCTTTTAGGTAGGGTTGAAGATGATCCCCCTTCACTAGGTCTCTCTTCTAATTTCTCTTTCCTAGTTCCTTGTTCAACTTGTGTTAGGGGCTGTTTTGGAAGGGGCCTAGAGGATGGGTTAGGCAAAAATTGATATTACAGGGCCCCCATTTTCCATATTTCTCTAGGTGGCTTCTCATCCCTATCCAACTTATGTTTAAGCTTGATGTTATGCTTATTAAACATATCTAATACTTCTAGTAAACCTAAGGCCTTGATATACAATAAGTCTTGGGGACCTAGTTGGTGTTCATATGCCTTGTTAATTGTCTTGGATTTCAAATGTTTGGTGACACTTTCATTAGGGTCCCACTACCTTAGTTCATCTAACTATAGGTTAAAGGAGTCCCTGTGCTTGTATAAAGTAATCACATGTTCCCAATTATGTAATATAGTTATTCCAATGGTCAAAGGGAAGAGGTGGAGGATTCCTTTCCTTTTTTACATCTATACCATGAAAAATTTGGTATGTAACCTCTTGTTTTCCAGTTTGGTGGGCACATAGATTGGTAAACTGTATGGCTATGTCAAAGTCCCTTATATCTTTATTATTATGGTCTCCAATTAAATCTACATATTTATTTATTAGAGTTATGACCCTACCCATGGGGATCCTTGTAATAGCTTCTACTAAAGGTAGATATACATAATCATAAATAAATTTTATGTTGTGTCTATATTTGAAAATGTGTAACTTAGAATAGTAATGAAGGTAATATGTCTTACATAAAGTGACCAATTCTTTATGTCTGGGATCTTGGTGATGGTTAAGAAGGCATCTAGGAGATATTACATCATAAAAAGTGGTTAATGGTTTTCTTCTTGATGGTTATGAACTGTTGTTTCAAACATATGTTAATCATTTCACCAATTGGGGGTGTGAGTCCTTTCTCTACCATGAAGTATACATAGGGCACCTAGATCTTGTTAACATGTGTGGTGGAAGGGGATCTAGATAACCTATTCAGTAAGGTCATGATTACTCTAATCCATTCCATAAATTAGGATCTTCCCAACGGGGTCCTAAATTACATGGGTTCTAATAAGCAGCCATGGGGCAAGGATAACATTCAAGTCATTCTTATTTGTGCATGCTCTAATTGTGGGCAATTCTATCTGGGGCTTGCCTAGCTTGTAGTATCTTTCATATGCTAACGTGTAAATTTATGATACCTTTTTAAAAGTATGATCATGTACTATCCAATCTTGTTCAAAATAATAATCAATGAAAATAGGGGAAATAACATCAATGAAGTACAATACCTCAAGTTTCATAGTAGCATAGTGGAGACTGGTCATCAGGATGGTAACTAGGTCATTGTACCTCTGTAAGATTGTAGCATTCTTCTCTTCCTCCCTTGTGATGGCTTACATTTCCTCAATAATCTAGAAAAGCTTGAACCAGTTCTTGTTTCTAATGTTTAATGACACAACATCAAAGTTAGTATCCTTAAAGACCCTCCCCTCATTATATGAAGTTAAGTATAACTCTATCTCATCCATTTGTTATTGCCTCCAAGATGCCATGTCTGTGAAACTTATAAATTTCTCACAATGGATTACATGTAGCCTTTGGGTCAATTTTTTCTTGCTCAAATTGTAATTAAACTCATCTTGGCTTGACTATGATTAATCCAAGTTCAAATTAGGGCTTATTATGGAGGATAAGGCCTTTTTAAAGCTTTAATGGTGATGGATATTTAGACTTAGGCTCATTCATGTCTCATATTTGATTTAAACCCATGTCCTTATACCTTTGTCCTTTAGAGTACACAAAATCTTTAGTTTTATCATTTTTTGCTTGTGGTGCCTATGTGACATTTTTTATAAATGCCTTAAAGGGACTAGCCATTGGCTTTTAAAATCCAACTTTTACTTCACACTATTGGATATTTTTTTATGGATAAACATGGGCCATTGATCATTATCCTAGGGCTTGATCACCATTGGTCATTTTATGTCAGGCACCACATTGTTCCACTTAGCACCTTCATGAGCCTTCTAGGCTCTACAATCCATTAGTGAGCATGTACTCA
The DNA here is from genome assembly GCA_037957365.1 of Torreya grandis. Lineage (NCBI taxonomy): Eukaryota > Viridiplantae > Streptophyta > Pinopsida > Cupressales > Taxaceae > Torreya > Torreya grandis. The sequence continues at coordinate 6,465,243 of JARHVA010000113.1, read as the reverse complement.
TGGCATGTCAATCTTGTAGGCCTTTAGGGTCTCATTGAATAGTATTTTATAGTCACGCTCTATCCGATCACCTTTTGTGAGCAAGCATGGATCATTAATCATGACATGAGTAGATGCATGCCATGGGTCTGATAGATCAAAGGCTTTAGGTTCATCAAAGCTTTTCTTTTCATCCGATCATCCTCCATGATGAAGCAAGGTCTATTGATAAGAAGCATGAAATTTAATTATCACTAAGATATAGGGAGGGACTTATACCAAATATTTTAGGCTAAAGTTTATTTTGCATTAATAAACATAACATAAACTTTAGACTAAAATATTTATGCTAAGTTTTAGAACACACATAAAGGGACCTAGGCCAAATATTTTAGGCTAAAGTTTATGTCATGTTTATAAACATGATGTAAACTTTAGGCTAAAATATTTAAGCTAAGTCTTAGAATACACTCAAAGGGGATCCAAATAATAAGTGTTTTTAATGTAGGGTTTTAACTTTGGATTTTATAGTGTTGATAAACATGATGAAACTTTAGGTTAAAACTTTTCAAGTTAAGTTATGGCATAGGGATTTTTAGTTGAGATAATGCAAGTCTTTGGCATAATGTTTATTTTGTTAACAAATACAATTAGAAACCTAAGATAAAGACTTAGATTAGGTCTCTTGCTGTAATTTTTAGACCACGAGGTTATTTTATCATTAAAGTTCAAAAGACCTTAAGTTTTTATTTCCCAAAAAGTGGGGTCCCATTGAATTGCAATGCAAATAATAAGATTTTAGAGAAGCATATCCTTATGTTCAAGAAAAAATAATTGATGATTTTAAATTTGATGACCTTGTGGATGTCAATGATGGCCACGTGGGTATTGAATGATGGTCATGAGAACATCAAATTTAAGTTTGTAAATCATTAGGATTATTGAGATTAAAGTTGATGGTGTCATGGAAATTAATTATGGCCTCATGGACATCAAATGATGTTCATAAGAACATCAATTTAAAGCTCATAAAGCTCCTTTGGTCCACATATTTTGGATTTAATAGGCTCTATTTGATCATTTGGTCTCAACTAAGTGTGGATTGTCAATTAGGATCTGGGTAGATGCACACCATTGGTTATTTAGGATAAAAACTTAATTTAAGTCTAAATTATAATATGTGGGGCCCTTTTTGATGTTAAGATCAAACGTAGGAGTGTTACATTGCAATTCTATGGGCCCTCTTAGCTCTTAACTTTTTAGCACCACATTCACTCTATTGAATCTACTCTATGTGAGTAACCTTGGACCATTGATCTTGAACCAAATAATTTCACTTGATTGGATTAATCTTGTATAGTAAAATGAGATCCATTAAAACTTGAGGATGATCTCATGTCATTCGATTATCGGTCCTACTGAAGTGAGGATCATCGATCGTGATCCAGGTAATAATACAAGATTAGTCTAATAGATCAAGGCTTCAAAGTTCATCAAGCCTCCTACACTCTATCAGATCTTTCTTCATGATGAAGCAAGAGCTTGTATCTACAAAGAAATGAAGTTCTTAAGTTAAGATGAGGGTCAAATATAGGAACTTAGGCTAAAGTTTCAAGACTAAGGTCTTGTTTGTATTAATAAACATGAATGGGGCCTTATTTAGACAAGTGTATAATAAAGGGGACCAAGCTAGGGAAATAAAAAGACCTTGAAAACATATATATTAGATTTGGTTAAAACATAGGGAACAAAAGAGGGAAAATAAAAGGGGACCAAGCATGGCTTTTAGGCTAAGGTTTGGTCATGTTGAAACATAAAACCAAGCCTTAGCATAAAAGTTAGGTTTAAGTCCAAAGTTAATTCAAAATGTTCTTTCTAAATTTGTTCCCACCAAAATTTGAAATTGAACTGAAGGTCTAAACTAGGGTTTGCTAAAAGAGGGTTTTAGAACATGAATCCAACTATGAGATATTACAGACCAAAGGCTAGTAAAATACTAAATGAGGGTGAGACTATGAACATCCTGATATGTTCCATTGATAAGAGCTCCATGAAACCTAAAAATTAAGACATAAGGGTCAACTTCTAGAAATATTAGGCAAGGTTAAAGCAAAACCATGAATAAATGGGATAATTTCATTAAGTGCAGATGATATTCAAATTTCAATAACATTTTAGAATATCAATCTTTTAGTGTTAAGGTTCAAAATGATCACAAGGGTCCCTATTTTTTTAGAAATGGGGGTATGTTGACCTCAAAAAATGGTGACTTCTAGGGGAAACATAGCAATATGTTATAACTTAGATACTCCAGTTTATATATATAACCAAGTCATTCATTCCACTTGATCGATGACATTATCAAGATTAGTTCATGGTTGAAACAAATATTGCATGTGAAAAATTAAGATCAAACATCAAGACAAAACCATGTTGTGTGTGTGATTTTATTCCACTTACTATTTGCCATTGGACTCAAGGGACAACTTCTAGTTTCATGCCTTTAATCACTAATATTGATGTGGAGCATGCTTATATATTCATTAAGAACCATGTTTCTAGTTTATATAAGGCTTGGGAAATACTCTACTACCAATCAGGCATCCATAACCCTGATAGAGATTCCTTTAGTTCCACTCATAGCCTTTATCCACTACCATCTAGGCATCTACATCCCTAGTGGAGATTACCATAATCACCTTTGTTAGGAACTAGGGTAGCCATGTTTAAGGATTTGGTCAAGTGTCTAATCCTCAAATAATCACCTATGGTTGCAACCTTTGTCCTAGGCAAGGATGTTTGTTAAGTGTAAGCATGATTGTACATTAATAGGTTAATTTTTCATTTTATATGTACAATTATTCTTAAAACCAAGTTTAGGTCAAGACAATGTTTAAGGTCTCATGGAATAGTTAACCTATTCATGGGTCCTCACTATTTTATTCAAATCATAACATCAAGCTCCTATCTCAAATCCATGGTCAACATATGTATGAGGTTCATACCAACATTTTTGAACTCTTGGAGTTTCAAGTAAACTAAAGAACTTTGAGTAGAGGGTTATCCAAAAGGATTTATTGGAAGTAGGGAATAAAGAAACTAAGAAACAAACACACAATAGAAAGTATCAAAGTAGGAAGTAAAAGGTAAATAAACAAATATATATATATAGACTTATGTATAAACAATGGATAGGAATAAAAGAGATTAAGGAAACTAACTAGCCTACCTACACTAACTCTAACCATCTTATAGATTTACTCCATCAAAACCCCATGAAGAGTAGGAGAGAATTAATGCTTGAGATACTACCCATTGGTGGGTAGCGTGAACTATGCTTCTTATAGATCTTTCAAATTGAATTTTTTATCTCCAAATATATTTGTAATCTAATAGGGGCCAATCCATAGAGGTGTCAAATTTCTATGTTTTCCTTTAGGATCAGATGCTTTGTCCCAAAGGAGAACCAAGTCTCCTTGTCTGAACACCTTGATCTTTGATCTCTTGTCAAACCACCTTTTTAATGTAGTTTAGTGCTTACTAAAGTTATCAAAATCTTCCTCTCATGCATCTTCCATCAGAATAATGTCTAATAGCCTTGAGTTTGTAAATTCTTGGTCATCCTCCATATACTCTTGCATAAACTTGTAAGTTGGTAGCTTGAGTGTGATGGGGAATATAGGCTCCTGGCCATATAACAACAAGAAGGGGGATGCTTTAAGATCTTACTTGAATCTTATTCTATATATCCAAAAGGAATACTTAAGAAGATTATGCCATGTTCTAGGTTTGTCTATAACAGACTTCTTAATGGCTTTCATCAAGTTCTTGTTTGTTGATTTAAATACCCCATTACCTTGAGGGTAATGGTTAGATGAGAACTTGAGGATAATACTATTATCATATACCCACTATCTCATATCTATGGATGTGAATGCTGACCCATTGTCACATACCAAAGAGATTGGAGTCTTAAATTTGGTGCACATGTTTTCTTCTAAAAACTTGATCACATCTTCTATCCTGCATTATTTGGTGGCTACTACTTTAGTCCACCTAGTGCAATATTCAATAGTTATTAGAACATACTTGTGACCTTATTATGAGTTTGGATTGATTACCTATATAAAGTCTAGTTCCCACTGGGTAAAGGGTTTGTCAATCATGATTGGTTGTAAAGGCATTGTTGGCTTTGGCTCTTTAGTGTTGAAGATCTAGCATGAATGGAATTATCTCACGTGTTTATGGGCATATTTAAAAATAGTGGGCCAATAATAACAATCCCTAAAAATATTATGAACTATGGTTATCCCAGATGGATGCCCATGTACCAACTTCTCATGGAAATTACTCATTATCTCAGTGGCTTCTTCCTTGGAAAAACATCTCAGGTACACACCTTCAAAGTTATTTTGATATAGGACTCCATTTTTGAAGAGGTAGTGAGATGAATTGAGCATTAGATCTATTATTTGTTCCCCAATTAGTCTTATAGGACAAATTGCATTGATTAGTGAATAAATGATGGGATCATACTAGTCATTAGGTTGAAAACTATGTTGATAAACCTGCATGATACTTAGCTTGGGGATGGTATTGACAATCATTTGAATAAGACCTTGGTACCTTACAAAATTTGTAGGTTTCATATCTATGTCATATTATTGAAGGATAGACATCCACTTACCTCTTTTCTCTCCAAATTCACATTGGCTCAACATTAGTTTAGTGGCTAGATTTGGTAAAATGGCATGCACTTTATTCCTAAGAATGTAGTTCCTAAACATTTTGATAGATTTAACTAATGCAAAGGCTTATTTATCAATTAAAGGATAATTTAGCTCAATATTTTTCAAATTAGTACTCATAAAATAAATTGGGTAGTCTAATCCTTCTATTTTTTGAGTTAAAATAACAGTAATAGTGTGGTCAGAGGAAAAAGAGTAGAGATAAAAATATTTTGAAAATTCAAGGCTTAATTGATTGCACTTTTGATGTCCCCAAAGGCCTTCTTGGATTCCTCATTCCATGAGACTTTAGCATCCTTCTTCAACATATCATGTAATGGTTTGACAGTGTCTGCAAAGCCAAAAATGAATTTTCTCACAAATTTTATTTTACCAAAAAATGATTTCAATTTTTTTTTACTATTTGGAGTCTCTATCTTTGATATAACTTCCAATCTTTTAGGATCTATGAAAATTCCAGCTTTAGTGATAATATGGCCTAATAGTTTACCTTCAATAACACAAAAAATGTTCTTTTTAGGGTTAAGGGAGATCCCATACCTTATACACCTTTCAAATACCTATTATAAATGCATGAAATGGTCCTCCCTATTATTAGACATAATAGTTAGATCATCCACATAAATTATGATACACTTACCCATTAAGCCTTGGAATCCATGGTCCATGGCCATTTGAAAGGTGGATCCTACATTTATTAATCCAAAAGGCATTCTCTTATATGCAAAGGTGCCCCATGTAGTTGTGAATGTTGTCTTCATTTTTTCACAATTTATGTACCATCCCCTAATTGTATCCTAAAAAACCATCAAGAAAAGACATCATGGCTGATCAAAAAACATTCTGTATTACCTAGTCAAGAGAGGGAAGAGGATAATTATCCTTTTTAGATGCTCTATTCATATTTCTAAAGTCAATACACAATCTAACTTCACCATTCTTCTTCCTAATTGGCACCAAATTGGAAACCTAGAAAGAGTGCCTAATTGAAGGCATAAAAATATTTCATAAGTTCCCAAACTCTAAATTTGTACCTCTTGTTGTATGACAATTTGCATCAGTATTTGATTTTTACTTGATTTAGTACTAGGTCTGAATCACCATAAACTAGTAGTTCTTTGACTTTTTTTGATGGCAAATTACAAACCTAAGATGAGGTCCTCATATTTATCAAGGTTATTGGTGTAAGGAAAATGGAGTCTGTAAGAAGTATGATATTTCTTGCCAATAGGGTCAATTAGAATAATACCTACTCCAAACCCAGATTTACACCTAGCCCCATCAAAATACAACTTCCATAGCCTAGGTATAACATTAGAAAATTTTGGATCACATACCTTGGTAGATTTTAGGGTGAAAACCCCTAAATCAAAATATATTATGTTGACCCTTTCATTGATAGAATTATACTTAGTAATCATGTGTTTCATTCTTGGCTCTCTTTCAAATCTGATTTAATTAGGAACTCCCTTCCAAGGTAGTCATAGGTGTGAATAGTCTATGGACATATATCCATTTAAAGCATTTGTCCATTCTCTACTTAAAATTAGTCCATATACATTAGGGATATCTACTACTTGGATATCTATAAATTATTAGAATCTTGGCTCTAAGGCTAGCTACATTTGTACATTTAACAATTCTCTAATCACTTTGACCCTAGACTTATCTAATTGGGTGAAAACCCTATTAGAATAATGGGGGTTAAAACAAGTTGCTTAAAAACACCTGCAGGCATAAGATTTGTAGAGGCACTGAAATCCAACAAATAGCTATGCATGTTTTTATTGAACATTCTAACTATAAGTAAGAAGGGTGGGAACTCTATTTTATCTTTATACATAGCTACATTGGCATTATCAGTCTTGGACATCTTTCTAGATTTCTTGGACAAGGATTCCAACAATAGATATCTTTTCTCTATGATATGTTTTAGTTCATGTAAAGTAATATTATCTTTGATTTTCTTTATATCTTCTGTAATGTTATAACCTGTCCTATTGGGAGAATTGGAAGTATCAATGCTAGGTTTAGAAGTAATTCCCTTTGGAGGCTCTAGATTATTTTCTGAAGTGGTATTCAAAGGAGTAACAAAGTTGTTTGGAGGAGTAGAAGTAGTCAAAGGCTACCTTTTTTATCTATTCCTTAGAGGATATGTCTTCTTTAAGAACTATTGGAAGGCATGAACTTCTTCAGGAACATCATCAAGTTTATTATCTTCTTGGAAAGGGAAATCAAATGTTTCCACCGTGAAGGTCTAGTCAACAGGCTTAGATCATAAAGTACCTTCACCATTATCTTTGTTAGGCACTACCTCAAAAGTGTCTAGCTCTTCTTGGAATGCTTCACCATGTTTAGCAGTATAATGGACCCTACAATAATTAGGCAAAGCAATATCAATAAGATTAATATCTATAGTATTCTTTTCAAAATATGGTTCACCATTATTATTTTTGTGGAAGATATCATTATTAAACCTATTATTGGGCCTATTGAACCTTTGGAAAGAGAAGTTCCTACCAAAATTTTCCCTAGTATAACCAACTTGTTTTTGCAACTGAAGGAAGTTAGTGCTCAATTTTTGGACCATTTTTAGAATGGACTCATTCTCATTTTTGGGGGCTTATGAATTATGAATCTATTTATTATTAGTACCAATGGCTAGTACCAAGTCCCTTTGATTAGTTGCATTAAACTCATTATTAGGAAGGTGATTCAAGAACTCAAAATTTTGGTTAAGAGCAACATGTCATAGAGGTAATTGGTTTAGATTTAAGAGTTGGTTGAGAGTAGGCACATTCTAGATATTATTAGGAAATAAATTCAAGGTAGGCATATGCATATTTACATTGGGAATAGAGTCATCCATTTACCCTTATGGTTTCATCTGGTCATTAATGATCATAGCCTCAACATAAACTAAAGCTAGTATGTTCATTAGACCTATATCCCTCTTTATGAATACTAAGGTCATAGGATCAAGAGAATCTTTATAGATTTGCAAGGCTAATGCCTGATCAAGTTTATAAGGGTTACTGTTTTTTCTATACATATTTTGGAACCTATTATTGAAATCTCTTATAGGTTCACTAGAAACCCTTTTTAGGGTGGTAAATTGCTGGTACAGGACATAAGGGCCAATGATTTTGCCAAACTGGTCAATGAAAATGTTGTTGAATTCATTCTAGGTGGAAATGTAATTGTCAGGAAGATTAAAGAACCACTCCTATGTAGCATATTTAAATGTAAAATGGAATGACCTACATGCTACATGCTCATGAGTTATATTTAACAATATCAATGTAGCCTTAAATGATTTAACATGTTCTTCTACCATTACAATACCACTAGGACTAAAAGTTGGAAAATACTTTTTAGGATTGTGAGTAAGGTCATGAACTGCACCTTGTATGTTGATAGGATAATTTCCTAACTAGGCCATACCTTGATGAAGGTTGAACATAAGATTACCTTAGAGTGGTGAAATTAACAAATAATTTGAATGCCTGCATCTACCTTTGCCTCATCTGGCTCTCCTATAGACTTCCAACTCTACTCGAGGATCTCTTGTTTCAGAGTGTGACTTTGTCCAAATTCTTGGAAATTCCAGATTTGATAACTTTAGATCCTATTTGAGATATGATGTATCAAACCAAACTTTACAAAGAACAAGACTCAAATTTTCACATTAAGTCAATCCTATAAAGATATATGTAGAAATCAACAAAGGGCATCAAATATAACTAAGTTAGCTAAAAGATGTGTCCAATTATGCAAATATGGTTAGTATTTATGATTCTAAGCCCAAATGAACCTATATTTGTGGAAGATCTATCAATATTTGGTCAAAACAATCTATTCTAACCTCAAATACTATGGATTCTTAGATTTTAAGCTATCTTTAAAAAAACTAAGCATCTAACCTCAAATAACTTTGATCTTTATCTAAAGGCAGCACAAATATGGGTCAAAGACCACAAAGATCTATGATCTTTATGCTTTCGAGTAAAAAATTATGCAAATGAGAAAAGATAACACCAACCTTTGATTAAAACACACTAAGACTAAAAAAGATTCAATAAATTCATAAAGGCCCTCCTTCTAATACCAACAAAGTTCATCCTATTGATGCTCCTAAGTGTATCACAAGTACTCATAGTGGTTAAAGAACACTTCTCATTTTAGAATTCTGAGAATTCAGAGCATGAGTAGTAGGATTTAGTAATCTAGTTACCTATGGTGAAATAAAGGAAGAGAAAATTAAACTATTCTACAAATTTATATTGATTGGTGGTTGGGAGACACTGTGGTCCTTAATTTATGAAAATTTTAAATCATTTATGTTGATATTAGTGAATTATGATCAAAGTTTTATACTAAAGACTAACTTAAGTGAATATTTACAGTGGGTTCTAAACTAGAGTGATTTGGTAAAAAAAGAAGCAAAAGGAAGGGTATGGTAGAAAAAAAGTATGTGATTACTGATCTTTGCCTCAAACATCATGTCAAGGTTTTCCTTTCAACTGAACATGCAACTAAGAAATAAATAATGTGAAGTAGTAGATGTTCAAATCCTACCATACACCAGGAGAATATCTAATGAAAGCATGAAATAATACAATTATGAACTAACTTTGCCTTAAAGGTTTACTACTATATTCAAATAACATTTGCACATCCTAATGTAGAGAAAATAAAATGAAGCAAAGTCTAGGAACATTCAATTAATATAGCATCAGCACAAATTAACAACCCTATATCAAATATGCACATTTAGAATTCATAGAAACCATTCAAATTCAAGGCCTAGAACAAGAAATTAAGAGAGAGGCCATGTAACAATGGTAATACTACCTTTTATAAAATACTAAGGTAGTACACTAGTCAATCATGAGATTACAAATGTATAAGAGATAATAACAACTATCCTTTTACATAATTTTAAATTACATTCTCTTTTCTAAAGTAGATTGACCTATAAGAAAATGTGCTAAAAAACTAGCACATACCTTTACAAAAAAAAATTCTCCCTTTAAATATTACAAAGTTTATTACAAATTAGAATATTCTTAGCTAGTTGGGTGGGCCCTATGGTGAAGAAATGCCTTGCTATTCTTGAAAAATATTCATGGACTTATGATGCTGCTCATCAACTAATCTCAGGTTGACAACTATCTCCAATAGGCATTCATCTTCTTAGTCTACTAAGTCATCAAAATATCTATCATTTATGGCCATTGCTTCCTTGATAGTTCTTACTTCAACAATTTTCTCCTCTACATTTAGGATCATACCCATTATCTTACTTTTATCACCTCCAAACTAGCCCTAAATTTTTCTTCTGACCTCTTGCATAACTAAAGTGACCATGTGCTTATACTCATCATCTCTAATGATGCCCAAGGAGCTAAGTATAGAGGGTGTGTCAAGCATAGTTCCAAGGAGCTACTCAATTTTTCTTATCAGTTCTTCATCATCCCTAATGACTCTCTCCAATATCTTTAACCATGTGTTTAGGCCCTAGATCTTGTCAATAATTATGCCCATAATATTATTCAATTTGGAAAGGCTTATGGTTTTAAAACCAAAGATCCTATCCTTAACCATTATGTTGATGAGTTCCTTGATTTTGTCTTTTAAAATATACCATTGGTATATCAAAACCTTGGCTACTTCATCCAGGTGAGCTAAAGGACTCTACCTTGTCCTCATGTCCTTCAAGGAATTAAACATATCATGGAAATATGGCTTAAACATCTTTATCATCTCTTTTAGGACTGACAAGATAACTTGTGTCTCAAGATTCTCTTTCTCCTTCTTTAGGTTCTCTATCCTTTGATATAGGCTGTTGATACCTGATTTTAGTTGGGTTGAATAGGCATCAACCAGTCGAACTATGTCCTCCTCATGAATTGGGTGCTCATGAGGTGCCTACCCTCCCATAGGATTTAAGCCCACAAAAGGTTCAACTCACTGATATGTGAACTCCTCACTTCTAAACATGGTTTTCTTGGTTGTTACCCTTTCCAATCTAGTTATTTCTAGATTGAACTACAAATTGATTGATGAATTTGTAATTTTTTCAGGTTATGGGATCTCCATCTACGTGATACCTAAAGCTATAAGGGTGTCTATTTGAATGCCACTTGACCTTATTGTGGTGTTCATCCTCCTTTCTTCTTCTTCCTTCATTAAATACATAATCCATGGCTTTAACTCATCATGGATAGTGATGTTAATTATCTAGGTCAAGGCCCATGAATCCTACAATGTTGGAATCTTATACATCTTCTTATAAATGAACCATTCAGGGATGATTGGTCCATGTACGTGATTCTCATCACTTAACAAGATAAATTCACATAAATGATGAGTGAAGGTTAACTTTGGCTTATTCTCTGTTGTCACTGGGACTAATGCCAACTCAGCCTTTCTCTTTAGGGGGCAGCTAGAACTAGGTCCATTGCAATCTCCTTCCCTTTTTCTTGTCTTACTTCCTTGGCTTGGGTTAGGATTTCTACATCTTTTTCTTCTTTATTTGACCCATATTCTTTAGCAAGCACCTTAAGTGCATCCTCCACTATCTCATCAAGACCCAGTGAAATCATATCCAAGAACTCTATTAGAGACTCTAGCCTTTTAGGTGGGGCTGAAGATGATCCCCCTTCAGCAAATATTTATTATAATTTTTATTTCCTAGTTCTTTGTTCAACTTGTGCTTAGGGATATTGTGTAAGGGGCTTAAAGGATGGTCCAAGCAACAAGTGATATTATAGGTGCCCCATTTACCATATTTCTCTAGGTGGCTTCTCATCCCTAGCCAACCTATGTTCAACCCTGATGTTATGATTCTTCAACCTATCTAATACTTCTAGGAAACTTGAGGCCTTGATATACAATAAGTCTTGGGGACCAAGTTGGTGTTCATATGTCTTGATAATTATCTTAGATTTAAAATGTTGGGTGACCCTTTCATTAGGGTCCCACTACTTTAGTTCATCTAATTGTAGGTTAAAGGAGTCCATGTGCCTAGTTAAAGTATTCACATGTTTCCAATTCTATAATATAGTTCTATCGATGGTCAAAGGGAAGGAGTTGAGGAGTCTTTTCATTTTCTCCTTGAAACATTCATCTATATCATGAAGAAGTTGGTATGTAACCTCTTTTTCTTCTAGTTTGGTGGGGAGATAGATTAGTAACCTGTATGGTTGTGTCAAAGCCCCTTTTATCCTTATTACTATGTAATATGGATAAAACTAGATGTCTCTAATTGAATATAAATATTTCTTGATTATAGGGCTGACCCTACCCATGGGGATCCTTATAATAGCTTCTACCAAAGCTAGATATACATAATAATAAATAAATTATATGTTGTGTCTATATTTAAAAATGTGTAACTTGGAATAGTGATGAGAGACATCATGTGTCCCATCAGGTGACTAATTCTTTATGTCTGGGATTTTGGTGGTGGCCAAGAGAGAATCTAGGAGATAAGACATCATGAAAAAGTGGTTGATGGTTTTCTTCTTGATGGCTGTGAACTATTGTTTTAAACATATATTAATCATTTCACCACTTGGGGGTGTAAGTCCCTTCTCTACCATGAAGTATACATATGGCACCCAGATCTTATTAACATGTGTGGTGGAAGGGGCTCTAAATAACCTATTTAGTAAGGTCATGATTACTTGGATCCCTTCCCTAAATTGGGTAATTAGGATCTCTCGATGGGGTCTTAGATTGCATGAGTTCCAATAAGCAGCCATGGGGAAAGGATAACATTCAAGTCATTTTTGTTTGTCCATGCTCTAATTATGGGCAAGTCTATTTGGGGCTTGCCTAGCTTGTAGTAACTTTCATATGCCAAAGGGGAAATATATGCTCATGGACTATCCAATCTTTCTTAATTTTACAATCAATGAAAATGGGGGAAATAGCATCAATGTAGTGTAATACCTCAAGTTTCACAGTAGCATAGTGTAGACTGGTCATCTAGATGGAAACTAGGTCATTATACATATACAAGATTTTAGCATTCTTCTATTCTTCCTTTGTGATGGCTTGCATTTCCTTAATAATCCAAAAAGTCTCAGACCAGTTCTTATTTCTAGTGTTTAATGTTGTAGCATCAAATTTAGTATCCTTAAAGACCCTCCCCTCGGTCTCATCCCTTTGTTGTTACCTTCGAAATGTCATGTTTGTGCAATTGATCATAGTGGATTGTAAGTACCCTCTAGGTTAATTTTTTCTCACTTAGATTGAAATTGAAGATTTAATGGTGATGGCTATTTGGACTTAGGCTCATTCATGCCTCAAATTTTATTTAGACCCATGTCCTTATACCTTTGCCCTTTAGAGTACACAAAATATTTATTTTTGTCATTTTATACTTGTGTGGTGCCTATGTAGCATCTATTTGGCAACTTTCATGGCATTTTTCATAAATGCCTTAAAAGGATTAATCATTACCTTTTAAAAATCCATCTTTTCATTTTCACTATTGGATCTTTGTTTATGGATCAATTCAGGCCATCAATCATGATCTTGGGGCTTGATCACCATTAGTCATTTTATGTCAAGCCCCACGGTTGTGAGAATTAGCACCTTCATGTGCCTTTTGGGCTATGTGATCTATTAGTGAATGTTCATTCACGACGTGTCAATCTTGTGGGATTTTTGGGTATCATTGAATAGTCTTTAACAATTGTGCTCTATCTGATCACCTTTCTAAGTAAGCACAGACCATTGATCATGATCCAAGTAGATGCATGCCATTGGTTTGATAGATCAAAGGGTTTAGATGTATTAAACCTTTTCATTCCATTTGATCATCCTCTGTGATGAAGAAAGAGCCATCGATCCTGCAAGGAGCATGAACTTTAATCAATGCTAAGATATAGGGAGGGACTTAGGTGAAATATTTTAGGCTAAAGTTTATTTTTTGTTATTAAACATGACATAAACTTTAGACTAAAATATTTATGCTAAGTTTTATAACACAAATAAAGGGACCTAGGATAAATATTTTAGGCTAAATTTTATGTCATGTTGATAAACATGATGTAAAATTAGGCTAAAATATTTAAGCTAAGTCTTATAATACACTCAAAGGGGATCCAAATAACAAGTGCTATTAATGTAGGGTTCTAACCTTGGATTTTATAGTGTTGATAAACATGATGAAACTTTAGGTTAAAACTTTTTAAGCTAAGTTGTGGCATATGCATTTCTAATTGAGATAATTCAAGTCTTTGGCCTAAGGTTTATTATGTTGAAAAATACAATTAGAACCCTAAGATAAAGACTTAGATTATGTCTATTGCTGCAATTTGTAGACCACAAGTTTATTATATCATTAAAGTTCATAAGACCCTAAGTTTTTATTTCCCCCTAAGGGATGTCCCATTGAATTTCAATGCAAGCAATAAGATTTTAGCAACATTATGAAGCATATCCTTATGTCCAAGAAAAAATAATTTATGAGCTTAAATTTGATGCCTCATAGACATTAATGATGGCCTCATGGGTATCGAATGATGTTCATGAGAATGTCAAATTTAAGTTCATGAATCATTATATTTAATGTTATTAAAGTTGATAGTTTCATGGACATCAATGATGACCTCATGGACATCAAATGACAGTCATGAGAACATCAATTTTAAGCTCATTAAGTCCTTTTGGTCTATAGATTTTGGATTTAATAGGCTTCATCCAGTCATCTAGTCTTGACTAAGCATGGATTATTGATTAGGATCTAGGTAGATGCACACCATTGGATCCTTAGGATAAAAAATTAAGTCAAAATTTTAACGTGTAGGGCCCCTTTTGATGTTAAGCTTGAATGTGGAAGTTCCACATGGTGATTATAAATGCCTTCTTACCTATTAACTTTTCAATGCCACATTCATTCCATCATATCCACTTTATGTGAGTAACCATGGATCATCAATCTTGATCTAAATACTTGCACTTGATTAGATTAATCTTGTATAGTAAAATGAGATCCATTCAAACTTGAGGATGATCTCATACCATTTGTTTACCAATCTTGCTTAAGTGTGGATCATTGATCATGATCCAAGTGATCATACATGATTGGTCTAATAGATCAAGGCTTTAAATTTCATCAGGCCTCCTAAGCTCCATTGAATCTTTCTTCATGATGAAGTGAGAGCCATTGGATCTACAAAGAAGTGAGGTGTTTAAGTTAGGATATAGGTCAAATATACTAACTTAAGCTAAATTTTTAAGAATAAGGTCTTATTTGTATTAATAAGCATGAACGAGGCCTTAGGATTAAGAATTTAGGCTAAGTTTATAACAAAGGGTACCGGGCTAGGGAAATAAAAAGACCCTACAAACACATACGTTAGATCTAATTAAAACATATGGAACAAAATAGGGAAAATAAAAGGGGACAAAACATGGATTTTAGGCTCAGGTTTGGTTGTGTTGAAAAACATGACCAAGCCTTAGAATAAAAGTTAGGCTTAAGTCCAAAGTTAATTCAAAATGTTCCCACTAAATCTATTTTTTCCAAAATTTGAAATTGAATCGAAGGTCTAAACTAGGGTTTGCTGAAAGAGGGTTTCAGAACATGAATCCAATTATGAGATCTTACAGACCAAAGGCTAGTAAAATCTTGAATGAGGGTGAAACTATAAACATCCCATTACAATCCATTGATAATAGCTCCATGAAACCTACAACTTAAGACATGAGGGTCAACTATTAGCAACATTAGGCAAAGTTAAATCAAAACTATGAACAAATGGGATAATTTCATCAAGTGTGGATGATCTTCAAATTTTAATAACCCTATAGAATATAAAGCTTTTAGTGTTAAGGTTAAAAGTGATCACAAGGGTCCCTATTTTTTCATAAGTGGGGGTATGTCAACATCAACACACTTTATCTCTCAACTAGTGTGCCACAATCACTTTTTCTTATCCTACATACTATTCAATGTTATTATTTGGAATTGATTTTCCGTGTTATCAATTATGTGCTTATAAAATCAAACTAATACAAGCATCTATACATCATGGTGACTTTAAGATGAGCATATCCTTTAATGCCTCATATACATCAACAATTCATGGCTAAATACATTATAAATAGAGTCATTGGTACACCATAAAAGCATTTTTCATGTTGAAATGGGTGTATATCATATGATATCTTGGATAGTAGGTGTTTAAAATATGCTTTATATACACACACCTCTCCAATGGATATTGATTGAAATCCTCTAGAGTTGAGATTATTTGTTTCTCAAATTATAGAATATGAAATTCTTATATAAACTCATCCTTAAACATGTTGAAATCTTCAACTAACTAGGCAGGATCATAATTTAGTACCAAGTATGTACTCTATCCCAAAACTTGGTTTCAAACTAAATGCATTTCATAGTTATAGATGTGATTAGCCTTGCATGCAAAATAACTTCATAGTTGTAAATTTTGTTGAAAATATTCTTCATATCTCTATACTTTTATAATTTGACCAAAATGTCATTGAAAATGTTTTGTGGTATTGTCTATTGAGTTTGTTCTTGTTAATTACTCCCCATTGGTAGTGTTCTACCACTCACCCCTACAATAGTCTATAATTAAATTACTTAGATGTTAACAATAATGGGATTATATATTACAAAATTAAGATCATAATAATCAAATCCATAATGATAATTGATATAAGAACATAACACTTGATAATTATGATTGAGTCGCTTTGAGGGGTAACCTCCATAATAATTCAATAAGATCAAAACTCATAATATTATGATAAAATACTAAGAACTATCTCATATATATACTTTACTTAGCCATGATTATTTCATAGATCGAACATGCTAAGAAATTATAGAAATACAATAAGATAATATGAAAGGTATGTAAGCCATAAGTCAGCCACACATATCCCTAGACACATAATAATTAAGGGCATAACATGCCCCTCCCCTTAAAAAAAACATTTACCTCAAAGTTGAATCAACTTTGGATGTTTCTACAAGAAATTTAAATCCTCCCATGTTGCATCTTCATGATTCAAATTCTTCAATTTTATCTAATACTCTTTAATCACTCTTGTTGATAACCTTTTGTGCATGTGTGAAGGATATCCTTAGGTTTCATAATGAATATACCTTATTAATATAATTCATGTAACTCATTTTGGGTATATAAATCTCTATCAAATTACCTTATTTAGGTAAGATACATGAAATACATGATGTATGTGAGTGTATTAAGGTAGCTCCAGCTTGTATCTGACATTGCCAATTTTTTATAGAATCTAATAAGGGCATAATACTTAGGATAAAGTTACACACACACACACACACACACACACACACACACACACACACACACACACACACACACACACACGCACACACACACACAGAGATATACATACATACATACATACATATACACACACACACATATGTATGTATATATATATATATATATATATATATATATATATATATATATATGTATGTATGTATGTATGTATATCTCTGTGTGTGTGCGTGTGTGTGTGTGTGTGTGTGTGTGTGTGTGTGTGTGTGTGTGTGTGTGTGTGTGTGTGTGTGTGTGTGTGTATGTGTTATTTTAAATATATATACTTATATGGATTCAAGTGAAATAAGACCCAATCACTAATATCAAAATGTCTCTCTCTATGGTGTTGATCTTATAGCTTCATTTTATTCTTTATCATTGATAAATTCTCAGTACCTCCTGTTGATGTTGAGTGTTCCTAAACAACTCAAACCTTGGGTTTCACCTTAAAATATGAAGTGATGAATATGGATGATATCCATAAGTTATACAAATTTATAAATTTTAGATGAGATATGTAAGGAATTATTGTACCACCATTATTATAGTGGCAAACAATGGACCCAACATTCATGTTTATTTGATGTAAAATAATAGAGATACCCTTCTATACATTTGTTAACAAACATATGTTTTCCCATCTTATTATGGATGATATGATAGTATTTTTTCCAACTAATTACCCTAACATGTAAATAACTCAATTCAATAGTTACTAGTGAAGATAGGATCATGATCACTTACAATAATTTTGGGAGTACAATGCAACTTTTAAACTATATTGAGAAAATCAACTACTATTGTATGGTCTATAAATGGTTGTGATAAGGAAAAAATGAGTATATTTTATGATCCTATCCAAAAATGCCATGATGAAATTTTTACCTTCAAACCTTGACAACCATGTAATTAAATCCATGGAAACCTCCTCCCACTTCTGACTAGGAATGGATAAGGGCAGAAGATGACCTAGTATCTTAATTATTTCTCCTTTGTTCTATTGAAAAACCATACACTCTAACACAAATTTATGTATATCCACCTTGAGTCCTTCCCAAAATAAATCTTTCTTAATTTTATTATATGTATTTATAAATACTGAGTGCCCCCTATTAGATATACATGAAGTTCCTGAATGATCTTATGTTTGATGACACAATCCCTACATAGTTATAATATATATTTATACCATAATGTTTTCCCTTTTCACTAATTTTTATAATAAACACCTAAAACTTACTAAAGATTATGAATCATGACATGTGTATGCCTATCATTCTCCTAATTAAATATTGATTCTTATAACTAATCTAATTTCTAAATTGTCATTATGCATAATAATGCCTCAACTGATTTACTATTCCTAGAAAGTGCATCTGCTACCGCATTTTATTTTCCTTTCTTATAGACTAATTAAAAGTCATATCCAAAAATTTTAGTGACCCATTTTTGTTTTTATTTTGATGAAAATCATTGTTTCAAAAACTATTTTAGACTATCGTGATCAATATTTACCTAAAAGTGTCTACCCATCAAATAAAGTCTCCATTACTTGACTGCATGAAGAGTAACCATCATATATTTCTCATAGATTGGATTGATCTTATTTTTTCCTTTTATTTAATGAATATTAAATTAAATGGGTTTTCCTTCTTTCTTGAGTTCTTTCCCCATGACATATCCTAATTCATCACATTCAAAAATAAATGTTTTAGAAAAATCATGGGTCACCAAAACTAGAGTGGTGCACATAGCTTCTTTCAGCTTCTAAAATGCCTTAGTAGATGGTTCAATCTAATGGAAGGAATATATATTCAAAAAGGATATGAGTGTATATGTCATGATTCCATAATTTTTTATAAATTTTTGAAATTTGTTAGCCCTAAAATCCACAAAAGTTCATGAAGGTCTCTGGTACTTGTCATTCCATCACAGTTTTGATATTATTAGTGTTAACTTATACTCCTTCATGTAAAACAGTATGACCTAATTAATCCACCTCATGAAATTTAAAATTTAATTTGAAAGTTTTTACATAAATTTTATTTTGTTCTAGAACTAATAGTACTCATTTCACATGCTTCAAATGTTCTTCCCAAGTTCTACTATAGATTAGGATGTCATTAAAAAACACCAACACAAAATTACTTAAAAAAAGGCCTAAAAATAACACTCATAAAAATTTGAAATGTATATGGTTTATTTGTGAGACCAAAGGCATGAACATAAACTCATAATGGCCTTCATGGGTCGTGAAAGTTTTTTTAGGGATATCCTCATCTCTTATCTAAATTTGATGATACCCAAAATGAAGATCTAGTTTGGTAAAATAAACAATACCATGTAATTCATCTAAAAAATAATCAATTAATAGACAATGAAACATATATTTTATGGATTAATTATTGAGTTATCTATAGTTAGGGCACATCCTCCAATTATAATCCTTCATGCACACCATGACCATTGGGGATGAATATTCAATTTGGCTATTTCGGATAATACCTACCTCTAGCATCTCTTGTACCATATTTTTATTTCACTTTTATAGGCATATGAATACTTATATGGTATGATGTTCGGTGGTGTACTACCTATAATTAGTCTTACAGGATGATCATGTTCTTTATTTGGTGGTAGTCCTTTTGAAATTATGCCAAAATGTTTTGGGTGGTCATCAAGAATCATTTGTAAATTAGGATGTATAGACACATTTTTTGGTTGAAATTATATAGAAAATAATCATGCTATAAATCCTTTAACCCATTTTTAAATAATATTTTCATTTGATTTGAACTAAACACTAGGGAAATAATTTTCCATAATCCCATAGTTTAAATGTCCTACCTTCAAAATGAAAACACATGAACAATTCTTGGAATTTCATCTATATATTTCCCAAATTCATGAGCCATTATAATCCATTTATTTTCAATTTTATTCATTTCAACATACATAAGGTGATGGGTGTCATTTACCCATTTATTTAATCAATCTAAGGTTGATGTCATTCATAATAGGAATGGTGTCCAATGGCTATATGCAATAAGGTAATTTGGTGATTTGGCTAATAATGACATTTTGGGTGGTTTTTATGCAACAAATAATCCTAAGTTCTACTTTATCTATCTAAAATTAAAAACTATCTAATTTCTTTTAAATTAAAACACTCTATTGTTGAATCAAAATCACACTTGCTGGAATGGAAAACACATTTGTTGGAATTAGAAACACACTTGCTATAAATTGGAAACACACTTGATGGAATTGAAAACACACTTACTATCTAGATTTATAGAATTGAATTTACTTGTTAATGAAATGTTCTCATGAATAAAATTAACACTAAGGAAAATAGTTGAAAAATAAATGTACACACATAAATAGAGATAATCCTACAAGTTAAAATCCCATCCTTACACATAAATAATATTATTAAAAGTTAAATGAATAATGAAATGACAAACATAACTACCACACAAGTCTTGGTTTCTTCGGGTGAGTGGGCCCTTTCTCTCCCTTGGATTATGATGAAATCAACCTAGTATTTATAGAACTAGTAAAAGCTTCATTGATAGATAAAAAGAGTTACAAATTGGAATAATACATCTATTACTAATAATATCTTACATGAATTGGTAGGAAATGTTACTTTATTCTGCTATAGTATTTGTTTGGTAATCTATATTACATTTAAAAAACTAACAAACTAACAAGATCACAACAGTGATCAAAACTAACTTGAAAACTAGGAAGATGTGTTACAATTGATAATGCTCCAAAGAGGAATGTTAGAAAATAGGGTAACACATGACAAGTTTGTTTGATTGGTTATATCATTTTGTCCTTACAATGCTAGATTTAATAACCCAAAATATCATTTCAGATACAATGGTGTTATTTTAAATATTCTATAACTTAAAGTACTATAAGTAGAAAGCCTAAGAGTAAGTGTAGACATAATCTGGAAATAACCCTCTAGACACTTTTGGAATATTGAAGTTTCATTAAAAATGTCTTAGACACATGTTAGAGAAATTTTGGAGTTTTGTTGATAGGTTTAATATCTTCATGGTTCACCCACAGATGCCCATAGTACTCTAAAGCTCGATTGTAAAAGTTTAGATATTTATTAATATACTCCTAAACTCTATTGATTAGATTATGTACCTCTACTGATACACTCTAGAGCTGCACTTTAGAGTTTCATATTACTCCAAGCTTGCTTCAAGATTTGACTTACTACACCAAAACTCTTATTTTTTTTTTTTTTATAATCGATTATACTTCCTGCATATGCGAAATTGAAGAATTAACCATACCAAATGTTAGAAGATAATGAGAAACTCATACTCACACAAACCAACAAGATATAAGTATTAATTTTCTACTATAGATTGACCATAAGTATTAATATGTATGAAATACTCAATCCAAGATAGTAGATTAATAGGTATAATAGAGGTGATCATGGATATAATGAGTCATAAATTAGACTCATCATTTACTCCACACTTTACCTTTTGTAAGTCCTATTGAAAACTATCTCTATTTATCTTCATAATTATGCACCATTTTTTGCATGCATGACTTGAGATCATTTATAGAATATGATTAAACCTATTGTCTTTGTTGTAACTATAAATCCCATATCTAGGATAAAAAAATGGAGCTATCTTTATAATTGCTTAGAGGACTAGGCTAATGTATTATGCCATGGTGACATAGGGGTGAGGAGGAGTGGTGGTTTATATCTCATTCTAATCCATGGGTTTATTCCCCCATATGTCATAGATTTTGTAATTATTTATAATATTTCCTAAGCCCTTCATATACTCCACCCTAAATTACTGAGGGAGATGACTTCTCTTGTCTTTAAGGGGACATTAAATGTGTCCCATATTTTTTCACTTGTTGATAGTACCTATTTAAAATGATTTTAAGAAAACATGTTAGGATTGGTAGTGTTGTCATATAGATCCTACAAGTGATGTTCAAGAATGTGTTGGTGATAAAAATAGTTAGATGTGAATTCATTGAGAATTTTTCTATCACTATTGAATAGAGGCCTAATACACAACCCTATTGTCCTTGCTTTATAAAAATATTCATAATTTTTATATTTCCATGTAATTTGGCTCCTAAAGGTAAAGAGGAGAGAATTGATTTGTAATTCTCCTATAAATAGGTTGATGATGAATCCAGGTTCATTGCCTAAGATCATGTTGTAGTGATATAATTCACATAACAAGTTCGATGGTCAAGGGTGCTTTTTACAAATATTTTCATAAATTCCATATGATCATTAATTTTATATGGAATTTCATAGTAAATTAGTAATAAATACCATATATAAAATTATTCAAGGAGGAAGAGGCTATAGACAAAATAAGGTCTCTTACAAGTGAAAAACATTTCTCCAAGCTGATAAGCAACTCGGAGGGTGGCTTTAAACTTTTGAGTTTGTTATTGTGCCTCTTCACAATATTCCTTTATATTTTTATACTCTTCTCTCAGTTTCTTGTTTTCTATTTTTATACATCTAATTTCCTCACAAGTTTCATTCCATACAATTATTATATCAAGATAGGAAACTATAGTTTGAATTGTTTGGTTTACTTGTGACTTTCGAGGTCTAGGGTATTTTTAATTAACTAATACTTCAAGATTAATTACCCTTGATTTAATCACTTCCATTTCATTATAATTTTTTATATTTAATACCTTCTATTTTTTTTTTAAAATAAGATAGGGCAACATCCTTACCTTGAAGTTGCATCATCAAAGAGGCAAGTAGGTCTACTTATTATTTGATAGTTTCTTTAGCCTTGGAGAGTAAGAGGGTTTGATGTATGTCTTCCTCTTCATCAGATATAGAAAACTAAGTTTCTTCTTTGATCATATGAGATTCAAATTTATCAATTTACAATCTAAAAGATAAAGGTGGAGGAGATGGAGAAGACTTTGCCATAGTTTTTTGTAATGCATCATTCATAGAGGTTACCTCCGTTAAGGGTACATTATCTTCTTCCTCTATTTCTTTTGGTACTATGTATTTCTCAACATATTTAGTCCTATATTCTATAACTAATTTATCTTCTAAATCTTTAATTTTAAAGGGGTTTTGTCATAGGATACCTAGTATTTGTGCTACACTCTTTCTTCACCATCATCGACATACAACATTAATTTTATTATTCTTCTTCTAGGCTAAGTAACAGGTGAAGGTTCCTCCTGGGGAGTACCCATTTTCCTTTTTGAATGAATCCATATAATTTTTAGTATAGGAATATTAGGGAATTTTTCTTCTTCTTCTTCTTCTTCTTCTAGGATGAGATTGGGTTTTTGGGAGGCAGGTGGCTCTAGAGTGACTCTAGAGCTAGTTGATAAAACCCTAGGCCTTAGCTTCATCTTTGGTGGTGGTCTCCTAGTTGATTCCAAAGTAGCTTTTGTTATTTATGGTGAGGGTCTAGGCCTTAAATTTCTCTTATGATCTATTTTTTAGGGTTGCTCCAAAGTTGGTATTTTAATGGAGGTGCCCTTCATAAATTTAGATTTTGGAGTTTTGGCTATATACAACATCCTCCTTTTTGTCTTAGTCTACCTCTTCATTTTTTTTAGAAAGGATTCCCAAGTTTCCTCTCCTCTTTTTTTAAGGGAATGATGCTTAAAAATGAGCTGAATAAGCCCATGGTGTTTGATATAACCTAACCCTTTTTTATGTTTAAAATCCATAACTTGTATGGCACCTAACAAATACATAGGCAAGTTTATTCTATGTTTTGACTTATGCAACCCTTGCCTCAAATGAATGAGAATTATCATAACATCACACCTTAGTTAACCACACTAGACATCACAAGTTTGATAATTACCCAAAAAGCTGTTATCCTCCATGGTTTTAGAATAATTTCCCCTTTTATGCCTTTTATCTTCCCTTGAGGGTTAATAATTAGCTCAAGATCTAGTTCTCTTTCCTTATGAAAAATCTTGATAAGGTCATTGAAAGTGGACCTACCAGTGATTATCACTCCTTCATTTGGAATGACTGTGATCTCACTAATTGTGTGGCTAGTGAATGGAGTTTGTACTCCCTTTATAGTGGAATAATTGTCCTTTAAATTGATGATGAATACATTAACCAATATTTCATCATAATCATGGAATTTATTTAAAAACTTAAGCCACCCTACCTCCTAAAAAATGGTAGCTACAACTCCATCCTCTAATAATATATAAGAAGACTCTAGCTTTGACATCTTCTTTTGACCTATGCTAACACTATACTTGTGAAATTAGATACCAAGAATCAGCACATAAAATTTTGGTATAGGGTGAGAGGATGATCACAATCTTTAGAATAAGAATATGATATTTGAAATAACTAACACACTTGAATTAAAACCTTTATCATTAAGGATTCAAATCCTAAGGATATGCCAAGAGATTTATTCATGGATGATTTGATCAAACACTCAGGAGAAATCACTATCTTACATGGAAGCATAATTTCAAATGGTGTTAGGAGTACCCCATACTTTTCATGTACATTAGATATCATCATTTATCTAACCAAATTGATATCACACACTTATAACTATGACAAATCCCATGATTAATATCAACCAATGCCTTTTCATCATGAGTGCTAATGATGTTATTAGGATTACATCATATTACCTTTTTGTTTTATGGAAAGGAAATATTTATTTTTACTATATCCTATTTGGTATTCCCCTTTTTAGGACACTTTCCCCTTTTTAGGACACCTTCCCAATGTGGGTAACCTCTCCCATGGATGAGTATACATAAGCATCCTAAAATCTCATGACTAATCCTACATAGAAAAATATAATACAAGATAGCTAACTAATTGGGATGTTTTTTTCAATTCCCATGTTTCCACCTATATTTCCATGATTAAAACATAGTATTCAATGTTAGAATACACAAAAGATATTACAACACCATTTTTTATTTTTTTTTCCCATGTAGAAGCAACCATTTACTTCTCCTTTTCAAATTTATTTTTATATATTTTTTCCTTCCTTTATTTTTTATTTTTTTTGGGAATAAGACTATTATTTCTGGTTTTTAACCCCCTTCCTTATTTGGAGCTTCAATCCTCAATGATTATCCTTTATAGAAGAACTTAGGTTCTTCCATGAAGCCAAATTATACTTGAGACTAAATCTATTGGATAAAATCTTCCTCACTGGAAGGATTTTGGTAATGGATTGACCTAATATCAAATATTTTTTCTATTTCAAAGGGTCCCAACCAGTTCTTCCATGAAGCCAAATTCTACTTGAGATTGAATCTATTGGATAAAATCTTCCTCATTGGAAAGATTTTGGTAAATACTCAACCTATGACCATTTACTATAAGAGTCTTTTAGTTCCCATCAATGGGATATCAAATATTTTTTCTATTTCAAAGGGTCCCAACCACCTAGTTCTTAGTTTTTATTTGAAGTGATGGAACTTGGAGTCAAACAATAGTGCTCAATGTCCCTCATTAAATATTCTAACTTTTATTTGAGTGCCACGCCATTGCTTCCTTTGATGCTACAATAGCTCTATCTATTGTAAATATTCCATCCTTATTTCATCTAGTTTATTTAGTTACAAAATCCTTTCCTTCTGTGCCTCATCAAGATTGATTCCTAACTCTATTGTAGTCCTCAAAGTTTGTAATTCAAAATCAATAGAAAGTAGAGGTTTCTTACTTAATACCAATTGATAAGGTGAAAATCTTGTAGTAGATTTATAGGTAGTGTTATATGCCCATACTACCTCTGATAGCTTATTTTCTCAATCCTTCCTATTTTTGATGACTATTCTAGTTAAATGTTCTCCAACTTTGTATTGGTGACCTCCATCTATCCATTTGCTTTTGGATGGTAAGGGGATGACTTTCTATGGCTGATCTGATAATGTTATGAGAAAACTCTTATCATGTTAGATAAGAATTGATGTCCCTAATCAGAAATTATTTCTTTTGGTGCTCCAAATCTTTGAATGATATTGTAATACAAATAATCAACAACAACCTCCTCTCTTACAAATGGAATATTTTGAACCTATGCCCACTTAGTGACATATTTTGTGCACACTAGCAAGTACTCCTTTCTTTTAGATGGTGGATCAATAAGAACAATAAAATGCATCCCTCATTTCTTACATGGTTCTAAAACCACTTGAGGATGGAGGGGCATTTCATTAGATAATGTACGTTTGCCCATCCTTTCTCAAGATTCACATTGCCATATATACTTTTTCACATGTCTGTCAAGTGACAAATAGTAATATCCATCCCCAAGGATATTGTGGAAACTCTTTTTGGCTAAGTAGTGACCTCCTCCAGGTTCATCATGCAAAATCTTATGAGTTCATAAGTTTCATCCTCTCTAACACACATTTAGAGAAAATGGTCAGGGCCACATCTAAATATTACACCATTGAGCCATTTAAAATAAGATCTATCTCTAACTAAATGTTTTATTTCTTTATGATTGAAGTGAGAAGGAAATTTTTTTGTGGCTAAGTAGTTTGCCATGTCAATAAACCAAGGTGATTATGCTGAAATAGTAAACAATTATTCATCAATAAAACTATCCTCCATTGGTTCTTCTCCACCTTCAACATTAAGTCTTAACAAGAAATCAACAACCACATTAAATTTTTAAGGTTTGTCAATCATTGTTATGTAAAATTCTTACAATAATAACAACCATCTAATGATTATTCCTCCTACCATTGGTTTTTTCATTGAAATCTTATAAATGAGTGATCTATGTAAACAAATATTTTATAACTAGTGATATAATGTTTTAATTCATTCATTAAATAAATAATAGTAAGGAACTATTTTTCATTGTTGTGTAATTTATTTCAATAGGAGTGAGCTTTTTTATGATGTAGTAAATAACATACATCCTCCCTTCTTCACCCTTTTAACCTAGGACTGCACCCATGGCATTATTGGATGTATTAGTGTAGATGTGAAATGGATGTTCCCAATTAGGTCATGTTATCACTCAAAATGTGCACCCATAGTTTTAATGCATCTTACACACTGATGCATGACTCTTCCATGCCTAGTACATCAGAATCATGCACTAGAAAGCTATTTTCTATCTCATTATAACAATGGGATTGCCTCCTAAGGCATGGAACTCTTGTGCTCCTTAAGATGAACCTATGTAGTAGGTTGGCTTCCTTCTATTCTAGATGCACCTGGTTTGGGACCAACACACAAAAATAAAAAGAGCATAATGAAATCTAAAGATAGAACCAAACCTAGACTTCATAATGGGAAAAGGGAGGTAAAAGGTAAGGGATTGATGGAAGTAAAAGGTGATTGACTAAAAATAGAGAGAGCACCTCACCTTCTTGATGACATGATAAAACTAAAATATTGAATACACGAACTTAAATCTAGCTGTAGTGTATAAGTGTTTCACATAGAGGTAAGGGAACATATCACAACACTTAGAGGGATGACAAATGGTCCATAAATAATTCCTACATAGACCCATGCACAGAATATGATGTATAAAAACTTCTAGTTTTGCATAGAGGTGTGAAAGGAGGATGACAATGAGAGGGATAAATCATTTATAGATAAATATCAAAAACCATGCATACACATAGAACACATAAAATGAATAAATTAACTTAGCTCTTATTAATATCAAGGTCTAAGGTGATACAAAAAAGGTTGAATGGACATAGATTCATTATACCAGGAGAGGGCTCCTTGGAGTTGGTATAATTATAGTTCTCAAAATATGTTGACCTTTTTATAGTATAAGCCCCAAGATTTTATAGTCAATGAGAATATAATAGGTCAGTAATTGAAATCTCACCCACTATCAAGATAATTAAAACTTTTAAAACTAATGTGTAATAGTTGGGATATTTATTAGAAGAGATTGTGTACCCATGTTTGGGAAACCTAGCAACTACCCTAATTTTAATTCTATTTTGATTTGGTTCTGATGTCTAATCAAACTCAACCACTATTTACATTTATGATGGTCACTTGCTAATCCACCTAGGCTAGCCTACTGACGTGTGGCTATGTAAGTGTATCCTTAGGTTTTGCCTCATCATCCTGCACAGGCAATGGAATTTTTACACACCCATATTTTTAAAGTCTTACACATGGATGCATATTAAATGTTATGTAGATTTGGCCATGCAATGTGGCTATGATATTATAAAAGGTATTGAGAGAGATCTATTATGTTAATGTATCACAACCCAAACTCCTTCTACGCCTAGTCTTTCCTTCACTATTTGAAGTCAAGAGACTGGTGCACTCTAACTCATGCACTGTGTTGGTGTGATGAAGGATATTTTCATGGGGCACACATTAGGAACTCATTATGGGTACAAATCCATAGTTAATGAGTTGGACTAAATGATTATTGAGTGAGGGCTTAGATGAGAGGCATCTACATGCACACTTAATTTTGGGAACTTAGTCACTACATAAGCACATGACTATTTATGTGGTCCCTTTGATTTTAATGCCTATTAGAGGGGTGAATTAAAAATTCAACACTTTTGGTGACCTTTATGGGTTGCTTACCTACTAAACAAGAACCCAACAACCTTGAGGCAATCTATTAGGCATGGAGTCATTTGAAACTCCGTAATCTTAATTCTATAAACTATGATTAGGTACGATAAGCTCACATGAAATTAAAATGAATTGAGATACCTTTCATGAGGATGAATAAGGAAAAACTATGTTGAATGATGCTTAAAGAAATGACAAAACTAAGCTAACAAAACTGTGTACATGCACTTGGAGGAAATAAAACTATTCTAAATATTAACACATGTGCATAAAAATTAAGGAAATTATAACATTTAAACTGCTATTTATATGGGTTTTAGTGATCATCAAAGGTATTTTTTTAATATGAATCCCATTGATGAGGATAGGCAACATGTCTCTACTTGGTCTTACAAGCTGGTATGTATTGGCTTGTTTGCAACCAACTATGGTATATAGGTTGTTCCATATATCATATAGATTTGTATGCTTTCTAGCCTTTGATCTACCCATGTCCCATTTGAACACCATGTCTCCTTCATCAAAGTTTTTATCAACATCCCTCCTATCAAATGTTCTCTTAGTTTGTGCTCACTAAAGCTCCATAGTACATATGGCTCATGCCCTAAGTTCTTTGAGCTCCATTAGTTTAGATAACCATACTATCATGGGATAACTTTAGAGTAACTTTAATTGATGAGATATATATAGTGAGGGAAATTCAAGAGAGGTGGGTACCCTTGCTTCCCTCCTATATACTATAATGAAAGGTAACTTCCCCAGGTCCCTTTTTGGCATTATTTGATCTACCTAGAGGGCTATCTTGAGCTTGGTATGCCAAGACCGTTGATTATATTCCATGGTTCACTTGGTGATGTGAATCGAGTTATGATTAGTTGATTTGACCAAACCATTATCTTTGGGGTAATATTTTGAGGATGTGCTTAGATGGATGTTATGCTTAACTGTCCATTTGTTGATCTTGGTTCTGAGAAAGGCTAGTGCATTATTTGAGATGATAGTAGTTAGGATACCAAATATTGTAATAATGTTCTTGTAGAATTCCAATATGGATACCTCATTAGCTTCCTTTAGATTTATTTCCTTTTTTCACCTTATAAATTAGTTAGTTTTCATGAGGATCCATCTGTGTCCAACACTTGATGGTGGATTTATCATATTAATGAGGTCTAGGCTCCACTGCATAAAAGGTTGTTAGACTTGTATTGGGTATAGGGGTAGGGATACCGATTTGTACTTTCCTACAAATAAGTTATACTTATTGTAGCTTCATACCCATGTGTGCACATATTTAAATAGAGTTGGCCAATAATAGCCAACTTGCATGATTTTAACTACAATGGTTTTAGGTGAGTAATGACTCCTGATGATCTATCATGGAACTCTTCTAGGATCTAGCTCATATGATGTTATTTTATGCATCACAAGATAATTCCATTGATGTATCTTCTAAAAAATTCACCGCTAATAAGAAAATTAGGAATGGATTATAATATAAGGTGTCTACACTTAGCTTTATGTAATCCCTATAGATATGCATCAATCTTAAGGAATAGCCTCATGCTCTTATTCTAGCTTGTTAGGGTGCCTTGATATTTTAGTTTTTCCTCATGTAGTGTAAGAAATGTGCAATCTTAATTCTTCACATTCTCCACTAATATCACATAGAGTCGCTTGGCTTGTACTAGCTTGGTGATTTGGATGTCTATGTCATATTCCATTATCTTTGTGACCCCACTAGATCTCTTCTTTCTTATGTCCTTATTGAGTAAGAATTCATTTGTACTCAAGTGAGAGACCATAAACTAGATATTGTTATTAGAGAATATGTGCCTAAATTTATTGAGCACTCTTATTATAATGAGGATATGATTCTATACAAATTTTTAGCCCACTCATAATCCTTGAGCACCTAGATAAATAAAGTGATAGGTTGCTCTAGTTGGTCATTGTTCAGCTACACAAGAATAACTGAGATGCCTTTAACTCTGAAAAATGTGTAAAAGATGAAATCTTTGCTATAATCTAGGTTTATCAATGTAAAATCTTTTGTGATGGTACACTTGATGGCCTCAAAACTAATTTAACCATCCTAGCTCCAATTGAATGTAGCTATCTTCTTGAACATCATTATAAGGGGCTTGACTAGAGTTATGAAACTCAACATAAACCTTTTAAAGAAGTTTATTTTTCCCAAGAAGCTTTAGAGACCCTTCTTGTGACCTAAGAGTGGGAATAATATAATGGTCTTGACTCATTTAAGATCAATTATGAGTCCCTATTTGGAGAATATGTGTCCCAAAATATTACCTTCATGTACTGGGAATACACACTTACTCAAGTTTAGAAGATCCCAAACTTTTGACATTTTTTGAAGACTTGATCTAGGTGGCCCAAATGATCCACTGCATGCTTTGAGAAAATGGTTGTCATCAAGGTAAACTAAGATGATATTGTTGATGATTCCTTTGAACACCATATCCATGGCCCTTTAGAGGGTATCCCTTATATTTTTCAGACCAAAGGGCATCCTTTGGTACGTGAAGGTGCCCTACTTAGTGGTATATATAGTTTTGAACTAATTAAACTTCTGCACAAGCACCTAGTTATAGATTGAATAATTATCTAACAAAGAAAACCTTTCTACACCTATGACTATTTTCAGAATTTGATCCATTTACAAGATGGGGTAGTGGTCTTTGATGGAGGCTTTGTTAAGGTCACTGAAGTCTATGAATAATTGGATCTCTCCATTTTTCTTATGTACTATGACTAAATTGGCCACCCATAAGGAATGTTTGATTAGAAATATTATGTCAACCTTAATGATCTTTGAGATCTCATTCCTCATTAAGGTCTCATGCTCTGGATTAACTAGCCTCTACTTCGGCCTAATCAACCTAGTATTGGGATCAAGCTCAATTGTATGTTAGGCTAAACCTAGACTAAAGCTTCTAAGGACTTTATAGAACCATATGAAGATATCATCATACCTTCTAATTAGCTCAATGAACTCTTTGATTTTGGATGGGAAACATACCTTACTAAATTTCAAGAACTTGCAATTAGAGATGGACACTAGCTTAGATATTTCCTCTTTCACTATCATATTTCTCCTTTCACCTGTTAGCTAGTCATCAAAATTGAATATACTTTCCAAATTAACCATCCCACTAGGTATATTATTTCCCTCCAATTGAATAATCTTCTCTTCATATTGAGCTTGGAATTGAGGTTGGTTGTTGGTTATTGGTGTAGATCTCAGCTTTATCTTGTAAGAAGTTGATGATTTGTTCACTATTATAGAACACTTGCCAATTACTTGCATGTTTTAGCACTTTTGGTCTGACTAAAATTATTATGATTTGTTTGTAATTGTTCTTTATACTATGAGGGAGGTCATATTATACACTGAAGTTTGTGATCCTATTGACATCATCATTTTGTGCCCTTAGTATGGAATGGATATATAAGGCATTGAACCCTTTGATCATGTCCTATGATCTATGTGTGTAATATCTTAACATATTATTTTTGGACATTTTCTATGCTCTAACCTAGTTTACTACCATTTTTTTGTCTCTAAAAGCTTGAAATGCCTTAATTCCTTTCTTATGTGCCAATTGGGGTCCCTAGATTATCACCTCATATTCGACAACATTATTTTTGCAACCAAAATACAATATGAATGCATGGAAATATTTATCCTTTTTAGGGGAAACCATTACAACACTAGCCCTTAGACCATTTATTATTTGGGATCCATCAAAGTATAACAACCATATACCTTCAAGATTTTATTGTTCCTTTATAAGGTCAAACAACAAGGTGTTCTCATTAAAAATGTAGTATGTGTCTAGCTTTGTTTCCTCTGCATTATTGTATGGATCACACTCATAATGTTCATGTGCCCATTCATCAATAAATTCATTTAAGACATATTTGAGGGGAGTGGTTATCTTGTAAAGAGTTGAATTCTCATCTTGATCAAATAAGGTGTAGTTTTCATCAATAGGGAGAGGAGTGTATGTCTCTATGTGATTATTCAAAATAGGGTTAGCCTTGATGGTCACCTTTATCCCATATTTGGTTCTAAATAGCATGTGAAATCAATCCAAGAATATATATCCCCCCACCTTTACATTGAAATCTCAGGAGAGGCATATAAAAAAGTAAGGAGGTAAGTTAATGACTGTGATGTCTTGCACAATGAAAGGTCCAGGCATGCATATAGAGTGAGACTCGGATCCTTGACAATTCCTATAGTTTTAATCATAATTCTATCTAATTGGATGAGCCCTTTTGAGATGGGATAATATGTTATGCCTAGCACATCTATGATTTTATTCCACATGAATGATCTAGTCATGCTTGAATTTATCATAAAATTATGTATAATATGCTAACCGATGATTAGAGAGATGTAGAATGGGGGTAGATTTCTATTTATAACACCTCTTCCTTAGGTTGACATAGAATTTTGTGTGCAATAGGTATATTATACAATGGCTCATGAAGTTATAAAACCCTTAGGGCATCCTACAATAAATTCCTTTGGGAAAGAATGACAAGAGTGTCTCACATGGAAACACTCAGTCTAATTTTCTTCATCTACTCGACTATGTTAAAGGGGATTTGAGTCCTTTTAACTTATACCTTTTTAATTGTAGTCTCTTCTCTCACTTGTGCACTAGTTTAGGACTAGATTTATTTCTACACATCTTTTTCTAGGCATGATAGAGGTTGCATAGGTGATTTAACTTGAAAATCTATGTGCAACACTTGGGGTGGGGGAGTTGAAGGCATTAAAGAAGAAGATTCTTCTATCATTGCTCTCTTCCAAATCTTGTGTTAAAAGTAACTAGGTTTATTTTTGTGCTTGGTACTTCATTCTAATGCACATAGTTAAAGTCACCCTCCTACCAAATTAATAGAGTAGATTCATAATAACTTTGAATTTGTGCCTACGATTCATCCCTTAGTTGATATGAAATAGATAAAATATCCTAATGATGTGGCATATTCTGCATTACAAGTGCCTCATTTATCCATCTAGTCGTACACACGACTTGATCATATGTTTGATCACTCAGATAATACCATTAATAATCTTATGCCATGTTATATTTCATAGGTACAAGATATCTATAAGCGCTCATGGTGTTAATATTTGGTGCATAGGGTGGCCTATTTATTATATGTGAACTAGTTTTGAGTTGGTGCGACATATTGGTAGGGAGTATTGTTTGATTAATATTATTGGTTAAAGGGTTGATAAGGCCTAGAAACTATGATTTTTGCCTCTTGCATACCCCTAGCTCTTTCCCAAATCTCTTTAATAAGGATTTAACCTCATGTAGCTCACTCAAGGGTGTAGAAATTCATGGAATTAGTAGGTTGGTAGTAACAAGAATGGGGTCTAGAGTTAGAAATAAGGCAAGACAAATGAACTTGTACATGGGAGCTTAGGATATAAGAGCATAGGGGGCCTAGATATAATTTTACTTGATTTAATAAAGTAATTTTATGTGCACATAGTGAATTCATATGCATCTTGTTTCACTAAATTTTGTCTATTTCAAGTCTAAAGGAAAACAAAAAAAGCATGATAGGGATAAGTGATTAGAATGAACCTAGATTGGTTTGTGCATCATATCTAGACATTGTGAGCACTTCTCTTTGGTTGGGGAGGACTACTTGTAAGTAAGAAATCGCTACCACAAGATGTTTGTTAGTAAATAAATGAGTGGGTTGCCAAGCTACGTGCTTATTCTAAGAATTGTGAAACTTCTTTACAGTTGAAAGTCCACTTTTGAGAGACAAAAGAGTAATGAATAACTAAAAGAAAGGTAAAGAGAGAGTAAAAGAGATAATATTGCTATTATTTGTAACCTAAGTGTAGTAGAGAGTAACAAAGTGTAGGTGGTGTATTTTATTTGTATTTTATAAGTCATTTGGGTAGGTTTTGGAAAGGTTAGGGAATCCATAATCATCTACATCGATAGTTGAGTGATTGATATCAGTTATACTACTGAGGTTACTGGTGAAGGTGACCAATGTTGATTAGGTTGCTGAGCTCGGTAGGGGAAATAATTACTTAGGAGCTTGTAGAAGGCTTTTTTGGGTCTAAGAAATGGTTTTGATCAGGTTTGGGAGGTTGGGGAGAGTTATGAGAGAGAGAGAGAGTATGGTTTGGGTAGATTAGGTTAGAGGTTTGGTGTGTCAGGTCAAGGGGAAATAAACAAGGAAGCTTTGTAACTCCCTCATGGGGGTTCGATCAAGAGTGTGTAAAGCAATACACATTAGATATAAAGTGATAGCAAAGTAAATACTTAAAAGACCTATAAAATAAGTGGTGTACTTAGCTGTAGTGGTCACTAAATGATAAGCAACTGATGTAGAGAGGATTATAAATCAAATTAGTCAAGCATTAGTCCATAAATAATGAAACATGCATAACTAACTAACTAACTAAGCCTATCTATTCTTATGGGGATTACAAAAGATATAAAGAAATAAATGAAAGAAAACAACACCATATTACTTTCCCAAATGGATTCACCATGCCCATGTGGCTCAAAAACATGTTCTCCTTGATCAAACATCATTGTCTTTGTCAATAATGGTGGTAATATCCTCCAATACCTCAAGAACACTCCACAAAACCTAGGCTATTGATTCCAAATTACTAAACTAGCCTATCAATGAAGCTTGCAAGCAAAATCTATGATCAAGTGCAAAACCTTATGGAAATAATTTAACATTATAATTTTACAATATTCAAGATTTTAAGATATTTGAGCATAACTTGCACTAAATAGCTTAAAATTCACATCCATGGCCTCTCTATTTATATATTTTTGAGATTGGTCAAGATCAACCATGACCATCCATCTCAAGATTGAGATGTGTGGCCATGGATAATCCTAATATTTGGAATTAAATCCATAATTATCTTCATCATGACCTTGGAATAAGGGGGATTCAAGAGGTATGGGAGGCATTAACTAGGCATGGGTGACCCATAATCTTGATATTTGTGACATTTATGGCTTAGGGATGTCTTCCCAAGACATTATGTCACCTGATGATGAAGTTAATAGGAATCAATTTTTAAAAATAAATATTCAAAAAATATCATGGAAAATCCACTTAAGCTCTTGATTTAGATTAATTAGCCTTAAATAAGGTTAATCAGCATTTGTACAATTATTTAAAATTTGGCCCTCAATTAAGCAAAATGGTCAAAAAATCATATTACTGGGTCATAATTTGACTGGAGAGGAACTGAAAGGTGATGTTAGATGCATTGGAGCTATATTCCCATTTAGGATGTTGCCAACACTAAATAAAAAAGGTATGTGATGTGTACCAATGAATTAGAGAAAAAGAGTGATCCAGAGTACTAAATGGTGAAATGGCCATTTTGACTCAAAATGATCTGATCAAAGTTAGCTAGCCCAATAAATGCATTACCCTATTTAGGGATACTTTGACCTAAACTAGCACTTGTAAGTGACACGTTTGAACCA
Source organism: Torreya grandis (assembly GCA_037957365.1). Lineage (NCBI taxonomy): Eukaryota > Viridiplantae > Streptophyta > Pinopsida > Cupressales > Taxaceae > Torreya > Torreya grandis. Next base: position 6,429,035 of record JARHVA010000113.1, on the reverse strand, counting down.
TTTAGGGCATTTTATGGATTTAGACCTAAAATGTGCATTTGAGTGTAATTTGAATAAGATTGATAATTTCAAAACAAATGGTGTTAGGAATTAGATGTCTACATTTTGCCCCTATTTGAGAAGGTGTAGCAAGACATTTAGGTGAAACAACATCTTTTCAAAGAAAAGAGTTGTCAAGAATAAATTGGAATAGACCCATGATGCCCCCTTGAGAGGACATACTAAGATGGAAGAAAAGGATGGACTCTCAAAAAGAGAGAGAAAGTGAGAGGTTAACCCATGGAATAGATCACATCCAGATGAGTTAATGCTTGCACATGTGATTACCATCAATGATCAAAATATAATTAGAGGTATAATAGGCCCTAGAGATAGGGGGAATGGGAAAGATACAATCCATAAATGTAAGGGACACACTTTAAACATACCAATTTGAGAGTAAAAGTTGTGTGCTTATGAAATTGATCAATCTCAAGATAAGTTGCACACTAAAATACTACCATCATGGGCTTTAATGTGGAGAGCTTGGAATTAGAGGAAAAGAGAACATTCTAATTTAGAGAGGGAAGCACCACTAGAATTAGGTCTCCAAAGAGAATATAATAAGTACTCCAGTAGAGCAAATGTGATCATGATAAAATAGTTTAACCCCATTAGGGAAAATTTTGATCATTGATGAAGAATAAATAATGATTTTACCCCTATAGAAATGATTTGATTCAGACATGGTTTAGATGTTGGGCCCCAACATGGGCAATTAGCAAGAAAAAATAGCTCAAGGATATAACCAAAAAGATAGGTTAAAGTGAGTGGGCATAAATGTACATGTGACGGTGTAATGGCTTAGAAATACATATAAAACTAAGCATATGTGAATGCACAAAGTGATGAGAGAGATGAAAATAAGAATAGAGATAGCTGAGCTGAACTCAATAAAAATTAAGTGCTACCTACATAGTTCCATGAACTCATGTTCCAACATGAACTTTAGGGTAATGTAGTTCACCCATGTTTGGGAGAGAATAGAATGAGGAATGATGAAAAATGACCAAGAATTGATTAAAATTATAATGTATGCAAAGAGATGCACATCTAAGAATAGATAAAAAATCCTAAAATGCATGCTACGTAGAAGACTAATTCCATATCATGAGCCTAGGTTTTGCAAAGTATTCTTGAGAATCATTCATCAGAGCTGATGTTGACATTAAGACTTTGAGACTTGAGCATAAAGTGCTTACTATAGCAAAATGAATTAGTCATCATAAGTATGAATAAATTAAAATGACATAAGATTCCAATTTTGATAATATATTTCAAATGTGAATACCTATAATGAAGGATAATGGTAAAATAATGACCAAAATTAGAGTTATAGTGATTTACATTTAAACAAAAAAGCAAAAATGAAGAAAAAGATAAACATAAAATAAACTGATGTTAAAATCAAGATATGATCAATCAAGACTTAAGTAAGAATAAAAATGTTTAAAAAACAAAAGGAAAGAATGTCTTAATGACATGAGACCATGATATGAATAATCAAGATCCATGTGGACCATCAATGTATTCCCAAACACAAAAGAGAAATGACAGGCACCTAGAACATAAATGCTCTGATACCAATTGACAGGATCTAAGTTCCCCAAAAATCTGACACAACTTGTCAGATTTAAGAGCACATATGATTACCAATGTATAAGCAATTAAACATGTGGAATTACACAGAAGTACAAGTAACTATCAATGAGAAAACACACAGAATGTGAGAGGCAATACACAATTGTATTCAACTCATTATAGAAGGAAATTACAACAAAGAGATCACACTCTTTCTTCCACTTCATGGGCTTACAACAATCTTCTCTCAAGAGTAATCTTCTCTCAATAGGTCACAACACACAACTAACACAAGCTGTTGTTCACCTCATTGTACACCTGTACAATCGAGTACGAACCGGTACTCCAAGTAGATCTCACCATGATCTTGCTCCTTGATGTATTGCTATCACCTTGGATCTTGCTCCCCCACCGATCTCCTTTTGACCCTCGCATACACACATCCCTGTAGACCAACCTGATCTTACTTACCACATGTAGATCTCCTCCATGATCTTGCAACACCCTGCAAATCAAACTTGATCTTACATACATGAAGAATCCTACTTGATTCTACCATGGGAAGAACTCTCCAAATTCTACACTTAATTTCTCCACTTAAGTTCTTCACATAACAATACAGCCCATGAGTCTATTATATAGATCTCATGCATATAATGATTAGACTTGCAGCTCAAGACTCGAACTAGTCTTCATCATGCAAACAACCCATTCACTTAACTGACTATTCATCAACAACAGTTTTGGAACCACCACAGGCGACTGACATCGGTCCCTGTCTAACTAGAGGTGATCGATGCCGGTCGATCCTTGCCGATGTCAGTTTCTATACACTGATACCTGACCGATGTCAGCTGTGGCCTGTCAACGTCAGTGACTCTGGAACACTCAGAACCTCCATGTTTGCAGTAAGGTGAAGCTTTTAGCTCCACACCCTAACAATCTCTCACTTGGAAATAAATAGCTGCACTTGTACCTATACTAGTACTTTGTCTAATCTACATCTTGGTTTGTATTCCTCTTCAAGATGAATCCTGAAGACTACCCACCACACTCCTTGTGGTGTTAATCCTATGCCTGAATTTCTTCATTCTTAGCTTACCTTCTTCTACCATTGCTATACTCCCACTCAAATAGAAACCCCTATGAGTAACCTGTAATCAAAAAAACCACTAACCAAATCTGGGCCATCTGTTAGTCAAACTCACTCTGAAAACATCGAACCTTGCTCTGATACCAATTGATAGGCACCTAAAACATAAATGCTCTGATACCAATTGACAGGATCTAAGTTCCCCAAAGCTCTGACACAACTTGTCAGATTTAAGAGCACATATGATTTCCAATGTATAAGCAATTAAACATGTGGAATTACACAGAAGTACAAATAGCTATCAATGAAAAAACACACAGAATGTGAGAGGCAATACACAATTGTATTCAACTCATTATAAAAGGAAATTACAAGAAAGAGATCACACTCTCTCTTCCACTTCGTGGGCTTACAACAATCTTCCCTCAAGAGTAATCTTCTCTCAATAGGTCACAACACACAGCTAACACAAGCTGTTGTTCACCTCATTATATGCCTGTACAATCGAGTACAAACCGGTACTCCAAGTAGATCTCACCATGATCCTACTCCTTGATGTATTGCTGTCACCTTGGATCTTGTTCCCCCGCCGATCTCCTTTTGACCCTCACATACACACATCCTTGCAGACCAACCTGATCTTACTTACCACATGTATATCTCCTCCATGATCTTACAACACCCTACAGATCAAACTTGATCTTACATACATGAAGAATCCTACTTGATTCTATCATGGGAAGAACTCTCCAAGTTCTACAGTTAATCTCTCCACTTAAGCTCTTCACATAAAAATATAGCCCATGATTCTATTATATAGATCTCATGCATATAATGATTAGACTTGCAGCTCAAGACTCAAACTAGTCTTCATCATGAAAACAACTTGTTCACTTAACTGACTGTTCATCAATAGCAAAACTGGAACCGCCATAGGCGACTGACGTCAGTCCCTATCTGACTGGAGGTGATCGACGCTGGCCAATCCTTTCCGATGTCAATTTCTATACACTGATCCCTGACTGACGTTGGTTGTGGCCTGCCGATGCCGGTGACTCTGGAACACTCAAAACCTCCATGTTTGCAGTAAGGTGAAGCTTTTAGCTCCACACCCTAACAAGAAAAGCAAAATTAAACAAAAAAAAATCAAGGAAACACAAGACCAAGAATGAGACAAGAGGTAATAAAAAAGAGAAAAGGAGAATAAATAAAAGGAGAGGTGTGAAATCACAACAAAACACTAAGAAAACATAACAAAACACCATGAAAACTCAAATAAATAGACACAAACAAATATTGAGTTAGTGTGATTTAAAGACAAATGTTCATGCATGTGTAATAGAGGCATTACTTTTTAACACATCATAACAAATAACAATGACATGACAATTGTTCCCTAATTAAAAAGGAATAATGACAAAAGAAATGGAGGAAGAGAAGGAAAGGAAGGGGTTAGCCAAGTTTACTCCAGATGTATAAGGCAAATGGACATTGCCTACATAGTTCCATAGATGCATATTCTAACACGAACTTTAGGCCAAATGTAGTTCTCCCAAGAAATGGGATGGAAGAAAAATTATGATCAGACCAACATGATTAATGTGATAGAAGAAGTGGAAGATATGAAAAACAAATGAGAATGGTCTAGTAAACAAGAAGTTGATGAGATGAGAAAGGATGACCTTGTAAAATGACAAGTGTATGGGATAAGATGAAATGAATTGGTGTTTATGTGATTGAAAAATGGCAAGAGCATTCAAACTTAATAGTTTCTCATAAAATGGTGAGAGATTTAAAACTTAACAATTGCTCTCAAAATAGCAAGAGTGCGAGATGGTGGAATGGGAATGTAAAAATGTACAGAAGCATGAGATAATGTTTTTATTCTTTTATGGATCATGTTTTGATGTTTTTGGTATTTTCAAAGTATTTATAATGTTTTTGGTGTTTTTGGGATAAAATATGCACAAGGTGGGATCATCTAGTTGAGGAGATGCATGTCTTGAGAGTAGATGTTCCAATAAGATAGGTAAGCTAGCTGCAATGGCCCATGCTTACAAATTAGTGAGAGCGAGGTTTAGATTGCTCACAAAATGGTGTGAGTGTATGGAAATGGGGACTGAGATGATATCAACATGAATTGAGCATGACCTACATAGTCCTAAAATGACCTCAAGTTATAGTAATTCCATCCACAAAAAAGGTGAAAAAAAACCAATTAGGTCCCAACAAGTTCTCAAATTTGAAAAATAGCTAGTCAAATGAAAACAATAATGACAAGGAGATGTAGCAATGCATGATAAATAAGTGTTTCCCCTAGTTTTCCTTAGGTGGTTATAATTAAGATACAATTACACAGGTCAATAATACTAATTTTCCCATAGGCAATTATAATTATTAGGAAGACTAGTGAAACACTAATTTGCCCATAGGCAGTTATAATTAGGCTCATATAAACAAACATGGATATAGGATGAAATATATCTTGCTAGATCAACTATCACACTACTTTCATAGATTGTCATTATAAACATGGATTTGATTAATTGTTGAAACTTCATTAGAATGCCCCCATAACAGGTGTGAGAAGAATCAAAATAACCAAGATCACAATAAGATTGGGTAGGATGACTAAAAATAGGCTTTGGTCTAGATAGGAATGGAAATGGTATAATGAAATAATCAGAAGAAAATTAGATATAGTGGTGACAAAGTTGCCTCCAAGTGATGAATAGATCAGATTGCTCACAAAATGATGAGAGTGGGAAAAGGGTGACCGATCTCACCTCAATAAAAATTGTGCACTACCTATATATTCCTGAAGGACCTCAAGTCAATGTAGTTCAAATAGCATGGTTCATAGATCTCAATGGTATAATAATGCCTAAAAAGGGTCTATAGGGTTGTCCCCAAGAGACGAGGCATGGTAATGGAAAATGGGTGAATGTTAGATGAAAAAAATGGTTTTGTTTCTATTGATGATAGGGAGATGCATGTCCTAGTCAATATGTGAGAACAAAAAATGATCAACTATATAAGTTTTTATCTAACACCCCTTCAGAATAACTACTTTGTTAAGAACTTGTTGCTAATCTAGATCTCAATAATGTGTTCATGATCTTTATAGATTGTTGATTCTATTTCCTTCAAAATTTGAGACAAGATATCCTTATAACCTTGATAAAGGAAAGTACTGCTAGTGATGGTAAATAATGGTAAGATAAATGAGATAAATGGGTAATAAATAGGTGGGTGATAATGGGGGAAACAAATGGAGATTGTGAATTTTGGTCACACGTAATGTTTTTGATGCTAGATTTGACATAATTTTTGCTATGGTGGGGCCGAAGAATTTTGAAGATGCTCTTAATAGGACCATCATATTGTTTTGTTGCTTGATCTTGAGAGTAGCTACTATCTGATTATGCTGTAGATTGGAAGCTATTTTGATTTGATATTTGATATTATCTTTAGTAAATAATGAATAACTTTTATGCTTAGCTATTCATGCCTCGATGAGGTTTTCACCAATAAATTTATTCTAATCATCCATAATGCCTCTGAGAAGGTTTCACAAAGAGATTTTAACATTTGACTTTGATTGTCTTTTAGTGCCTTCAAAAAGGTGTTACTAAAATATTTTGAATTTGATCTTTACTTATCCTGTAGCACCTTTGAAAAGGTTTCACTAGGATATTATTCTTTTGAATGAATGTGGTAATGGCCTCCTTGTTCTTCTTCAACTGGTATGTCGCCATGGATGTAGTTTAATAAAGTATGATTCTATCAATCTCAATCGACACTGGTGGGAGGTGGAATGTTAATAATGTGGCTATATTAGGTGGTAATAATGGGATGATGAAAGGTATCACAATCCTCATAGAAGATACCAAGAGAACTTGTGTTGATACTAAAGTAATCATCCTCAAAAACCATAAAAAGATCACAAATATATTCAAATTGATTTGCTAGGTAATTATAACCGATGTTATAACAACCAATACTATAATTTATTTTTGACTCTAATTTCAAAGCAAAGGACTCTGAATCCAATGTCACAATTGATGTTGATTCTATTTTTGATGCTAAATCCAATGTCGATTCAAAAATAGAACTTAACTCTAATATTGATTCTTGATCTGATATGATCGTTTTGATAATGTTCTATTGAATGTTGAATTTTTGACAAGTAATGGCCTGTGATAGCATAATGGGTTCAATAAAAATTGATTCATCTTGGAAGGGTTCAACATAGACTAACTCATCTAAGTGAATACCCTCAAAAAGAGGGAACTACGCAAGGGACGTCTTGATAAAATCATGTTTGTCAAAGTGAGACTCCTCAATGAGTGGGAAAAGATCAAGAGACAACTCTATTGATATTGGCTTGTCAAGGAGATGAGGCTCTTTAAAAATAGGTAACATATGAATAGGTAACTTAGCATAGTTTATCTTATCATAAATGGGTGTTTCAATAATAACATGTTGGTTTTGGTTCATAATTGGTTGCAAAAGATCAATTTTGAACACATTTTGATCCTCATAAGATGGCTTTTGAAGAGGTAATGGTTCTTGTTCAGGCTCAAAGATCAGCACATAATTTTTAAAGTGGGGAACATTTAGTTTAGCGAGAATAATGGTTTGTGGTTCAATAATGGACTCTCCAAAGATTAGACTATTGAATAAGGGATCAAAAATAATTGGTTCATCAAATGGAGGTTCTTCAACAATAGGTTCATCAAAAACTAGTGATGGGCCAAGAATGGTAACAACTAGACATTTCTTAGTTTTGTTGCTCATGCAAACCAAAGGAGGAGGTCCTAAAATGGTAATCTTGGTAGGTTTTAGAGTTTGATTACTTACACAAACCAAAGCATCCAAGTCTTCTTGATAAACCCAATCATTCAAATTGTGAGTTGGATTATAAGTTGGATCTTGATTGTGTTCTCATAATTGATTTTTGTGAGGTGGATAGAAATCTATCTCACAAACCATATTGTCACCATAGGGGTCTTTACTAAAGTCATAAAAGTCATTTTGTGCATCCATTCTATCATAATTTTGTTTATCCATGACTGCACCATAAGTGTAGCTAGACATATCTACATTTAATGAAGAAAGCTCTGAAAACAAAAAGACTTAAAGTTTTGCAAACTCTAAAAAATGATGTTTAAAAGACAAAAGGTTCAATATTGGTTGAAAGAGTGAAGCTACTTTTCAGAAGTAGTTTTTGCCAAGATTTGGCATAAAATAACCTAACGTTAAATATCTAACATCAAAGGTTTTTGAATAAAGGTTGTGTTCTCCCAAACAAAGTCACAAAAACTGATGAGGATAGGCATTCGATAAAACAAATAATCAATAGTGTTCAAATTTAGGTAATCATTTAATTGAAGCTATGTAACCCAAAATAAAAATATATATGTACCAATCCCATGAATTGAGGCCTAAACATAAATCAATCAATGTTTGGATCCAAACCTAACAAAGCTAATTGAAAACTCAACGTTGAAAACTAAGATTTGACCAAATAAGCTAGACAAGATTGAATAGCATGATAGTACAAGACAAAGGTATAAATGGTATACACAAAATGGTCTAAAATAAGTCATTTTGGATACAGGGTAAAATAAGTATTGAAACAAATTGAGCAGCCTAATAGCGTATGCATGCTCGAATGATGTGGTCAATTGTTATGTTTCAAAGACTCAATGGTAAAAAAGATTTGACATGATTTTAGTAGCATAATGCTATCCTTGTTAACTCAAATACATGAATTTGACATGGCTCATGAACAAATAAACAAGTTTTAACCTCAAAGCATAGCAAGCAAATAATGACCAAAATGTACTAAGTATAATCATCCAAATCCTAGTAAGGGTATGGCAAAATGGGGTTAACTAAACTAGCAAGGTTTCGATCATTCTAGGGGAATCAATTGCATAATGACTTTCACATGAAATGATACAAAATACAAGCATAAAAATTAGGTGACCATGGCATTGGCTAGTTCTAAAAAGGTCTAGTCCTTTTTACAACCACTAGATCCTGTTGTTCGCTCAGTGTAGTGCGATATCCAAATGCAGATACATCCCGTGTGAAACTCTAAAGGAGTCAAATAAAGTCAATTCCAAGAGATGAAACCTTGGGTCAAAGATTCCCTAAAGAACTCATAAGAGGTGATGAAGTCCCCCTCGTAAGACAAGTTTGCATGAAAATAAAGAAAACATAAAATAGAAAGACTTTAGAGTCATTTTCAAGCTCACCCAAACTTTGATGAGTTTTTGGGGAGTGCTTTAGATGACATTCTTTCTATGCCTTAGAATAGGATATTTGCATTAAAAATGGCACTTTTGATTCCAAGGGTTCCCTATAGGGGACAAATGGAAGAGCATACATGCAACATTCCTCTTTTTGCCAAACCAAATCTAAGTAAACAACTATTGCAAATAAGAATTGATAAGCGTGTTCAATTTTAAGCCCAAAATGAAATATTTGGTGGTGTTCATTTGACCCCTTGGTCTTAGTTTCAAACTTTAAAAACATTCATCAAAAACATCTAAATTCTTTTTTAAACACCAAAAACAAGATTCCTAATTGATTTTTAAGCATACAAGAGGTAATTTAAACATGTTTTAAAAAAATATCAAGCTTGGTCTTGTAGCAAAATTATCATCATGTCCTTTAGATTTGAAGCTCTTTTTATCTTGAAATAATGAACTTTGAAAAAGTAGCTCTTAGGTCTATGTTTTTGGAAAAACACAGTGATCAATGTCATTTTTTACCACTGACGTCAGTTACTTTGGCTAATGAAGATCTAACCGATGTCATTTTTTCTAACCAACGTCGATTAAGCAAGTAATCGATGTTGGTATTCTTATCAATGTCATTTACTTTTTAAAAACTGTGACAAATAAAAATGGTAAAATAAAGTTAAAAAATCAATTTGCAAGAGTTTTAAAGGCTCAAATAAATATTTTAGAGTTACAAAATGATCTCCTTCATGTGTAGGATGCGTCTTGTCCCACTAGGCATGCCAAGATGTAGAGAGGATTACAAACCAAGTTATTCAAGCATTAATCCATAAATAATGAAAAATTCATAAATAACTAACTAACCAAGCCTATCTATTCCTATGGGAATTACAAAGGATAGCAAGAAACAAATGAAAGAAAGCAACACCATATTACCTTCCCAAATGGATTCACCATGTTCATTTGGCTCAAAAACATGTTCTCTCTTGATCAAGCATCCTTGTCTTTATCAATAATGGTGGTAAGCTCCTCCAATGCCTCAAGAACACTCCACAAAACCTAAGTTCTTGATTCCAAATTACTAAACTAGCCTATCAATGAAGCTTGCAAGCAAAATCTATGATCAAATGCAAAACTTTGTGAAAATAATTTAACATTATAAATTTACAATATTCAAGCTTTGAAGATATTTGAGCATAATAACCTTGTACCAAAATATCTTAAAATTCACATCTATGGCCTCTTTATTTATATATTTTTGAGATTAGTCAGGATCAACCATGACCATCCATCTCAAGATTGAGATGTGTGGCCATTGATAGTCCTAATATTTAGAATTAAATCCATAATTATCTTCATCGTGACCTTGTAAGAAGGAGCATTGAAGAGGCATAGGAGGCATTAACTAGGTATGGGTAACCCATAATCTTGATATTTGTGGCATTTATGGCCTAGGGATGTCTTCCCAAGAAATGATGTCACCTGATGATGTAGTTAATAAGAATCAATTTTTAAAAATAAATATTCAACAACTCTCATGGAAAATCCACTTAAGCTCTTGATTTGGATTAATTATCATTAAACAAGGTTTATCAAAATTTGTGTAATTATTTGAAAATTGGCCCTCAATCAATCAAAAAGGTTAGAAAGTCATATTATTGGATCATAATTTGACTAGAGAGGAACTGGAAGGTGATGTTAGACGCATTGGAGTTGTATTCCCATTTAGGATGTTGCCAACACCAAATAAAAGAGATACGTGATGTGTACCAATGAATTAGAAGAAAAGAGTGATCTAGAGCACTAAATAGTGAAATGGTCATTTTGACTCAAAATAATCAGATCAAAGTTAGTTGGCCCATAAAATGCATTACCCTATTTAGGGATACTTTGACCTAAACTGGAACTTGTAAGTGACAAGTTTAAACCATTTAGGGTGTTTTATGGATTTTGACCTAAAATGTGCATTTGAGTGCAATTCAAATAAGATTAAAACTTTTAACACAAATGGTGTTAAGAATTGGATGTCTACACTAGATTGATGATCCCTATTAGATAGTTTAAACCTAAATACCTGAATAGAGAGAACAAGCGAGTGTTATTGGTCCTCAAGAGCTTATTTCCTGATTATGATTGACTTATGCAAGATGAGAGTAAGTCAGGATGTCGAAAGTTGAATGCCAAGAGCTTAAATGCAAGTAAGAATCATTTTTGTTGATTTATGCTGACCTAAACTTCAAGTTAGAGTTTAGCTTATATCATCAACATTGGTGATCCCACTGACATTGGTCATGGGTTGGTTGATGTTAGTGGCCCTAGAATAGGTAAAACTTACTATTTTTTGCCTATTTTTGGTTACTCTTCATGCCAAGTGTGGCACCCATTACAAAATGGTAAAAATAAGAAGTTAAGAAGGAGGTAGTTGATTAGGAATTTAGTTTTGAAGTGAGAATAAGTCTTGGGTAGTTAGGATGAGGGGCCCAGGTCTTGAGGTAACTCATTAGATGAGAATTAGTCATAGGGCAAGGTGGCCAGGTAACATGGAAAAAAGGGTTTTTAATTAACTTAATTAAGTATTTTAAATTAATTGAATGTGAGGGGTAAAATCATGAGTTAGGGAGGCTAATTATTATTATTAAAAAATGGGCTAAAAGGTGTTTCAACATAGGGAATTACACACATGTGTGTGATGTAATTTTAGTGTCTACATTTTCCCCTTTTTGTTGAATAATTTATACTGACAAGTTTTTTAAACAAAAACAAGAGTTAGATGCTCTAGGTATTGGATGAGGTATCCCCCCTCAAAATGGGAATCGATAGAGGAGAAACTAGAATCGAGTACCAGTTTGATAAAAAGGTAATTGGGTGAGTGGTGGAGAATTGAATATCATTTTGTATATGGATACTACTATGAACTATAGTCAACAAAGTCAAGAACATGAAAGGTTGAGGAGGACTTGGATAGAAATAACCAAAGCATAGCTTGTAAGTGATAGCTGATAGGTCAAAATAATCAAAGTTATAACTCTAATGGTCAATGTGTCTTAGGTATCTGGGGTAGGAAGTGCCCTCAAAAAACACAAAAGGGTTGAAGGTGATAGGATGAGCTTGGTTTCTATCCAAAACACCTAATATACATGTGTGTGCACAATAGCCAACTATAGCAGAATATCATAAGTAGTCAAGATAAGTAATGCAAGGTTGGTGTAAAAGGGTCAATGAGCAAGGAGATATTCATGATCTCCTAGAAAATTCATCATGGGTGAAGATTTAAGTGATCTCCAATGGCATTTATCATGGTTGGGGAGATATATGTGATCTCCAAATTGCCCCAAAGTATGGGTAAGTCTAAAAAGTTAGGGTTACTTTTTTGGGGAAAACATTATTGTAATGGTGCTGACGTCAGTGACATTACCGATATTGGTAATAAATAGTGTCGATGTTGACACATTAGGGTAATATTGCCAATGTTGGTAGGAATAAACATCGATGTTAATAGATTAGGCCAAGCATGCTGACATTAGTGATTGACCAAACATAACAAAAGGGGGTTTGGTAGCTGACCAAACTTATTTATAACTTGGTGATTGGAGAAAAAATAGAGATATGAGAGTGACTGAGATGGCAAGGAAAGGATGGGACCTAGTAGGAGGTGCACCACCACAAGAGCCAGCTATGCCAGCCTGGAAGAGATAGAGAGATGCGGTAAGATGCTCTACTAGTTGTTTATAAATTTAATTTGGTTATTTGGAGTTTTTAGCCTAATTTATCAGTGGGTATATATAAAATGTTAGTAGAGGGGTAGGAAATAGGGTAGGGTAGTTTTATGATAAGTTGGGGGGAATTTGGAGTAAGTTTTTAGGTTAAAATTAGAGTTTTAGATTTGGGTCATTCAGCCCTAGGGTTGAACCAGTCACTAAAATCAGTGAGGTCCACTGACATCGATCAACACAACATTGAGGTCGATAGGTGTCTATCAATGTCAGTCAACACATATTCCTACAAAGTGATAGCATTAGTATTAAAGCTGATGTTTATGACTATGAAAAACTAGCAAAATAAGAGAAATGGTTAGTTTGGATACCTAGTGGAACTAGTCAACTAGCCTAATGGTTGAGCTAGCCTTAAAAGACCCCATGTCAACTAAGTGCTACCTACATAGCCCAGTGTAGGGCCTCAAGCCAATGTAGTTCTTCTAGAGCCTAGGAAAAAGATCTAAGGTTCAATTAAAAGGTGTGTTAGGGGAAATGGGTAAAAATGTAGGTTGAGATAGGTTAAGAGTTTTAGGGCTTAAAAGATAGGATTTAGTGTCAAGGGCCAAGGATATAGGCCATGAGGCCTAAAGTTGTGATAGGTAGGTAGGCCTAGGGTGGAGAGAGAGAAGAGGCAGTAAAGCCTAGGCTAGAGAGAAAAAATTAGGGTAGTTAGTTAGGTGGGTATATGGCTGAGCTAACCTCAAAAGACCCCATATTGACTAAGTGCTACCTACATAGCCTAGTTGAGGGCCTCAAACCAATGCAGTTTTCCTAAAGAGAAGGGAAAAAGGTGGTGGTAGGTTATATTAGAAAGTACATAACTTCAGTTGTGTGTGTATGGATATAGGCAAGGATGGATCTAACATTATGAGATCATCTACCGAGGCTTTTGATGTATATGAAGAGGGGTGTCACTCTAGATGAGTGGAAGTACATGGTAGCCATGGGGTTAGGAGGATTTTGATGGTATTTTCAAGTCACCTGAGATGTGATCCTTATGATAACATTGACTGAGAGGTGGGATCAAACCACCAACACCTTTCATCTATCGATCAGAGAGTTGAAAATGACACATGAGGATGTCTATAGGATTTTATGGCTACCACTCTAGGGTGAGGATATGTTTGTATGCTCAAGAGAGGATCATGATATCCACATGGTGTCATTATATGGTGAGTAAGTTAGTAAAGTGGCTTATCATTCTATGAGTTTTTATGAGCCATTGTATATGGCTGATAAGGAGCAACATTGACTGAGCATCTTGATGATGATCGAGATCATGGTGTATGCATTACCAGACATAGATGGTGGTAGATTTTTGATTGAATTTATAGGTGTGCTTGCATATATGGTTAAACAATAAACTATTTTTACATGGGGTCTAGTATTTTTAGCATAGTTATAGAGAGAGCTATGGGGTTTGAGACTATGATGATGATATAGTTTGTGTGTCAGCCATCTACTACACTATTGGGCATATGAGCACATCATGATGACATGACCATTAGGGTTACCATGATTCTACCTAGCTTCAGGGTTGGTTTTAAATGGTGGAGAGAGGGCATGGCACAAACCTAAGTGGATAGAGTAGTGTGTGATATTGCCTATTATAGGCACATGATTTAGGGTTTGATTCCTATGAATATTTTGTGGAAACCCTACCTGACATACTTGATATTCATTAGATAGGCATAGTATCTTGTTGGCTTTTAGAGCTCATTATAGGTTGGGGGAGATGAGATGGTGAGTTGGAGATGGTACCTATGACATAGGTTAGGAGGTAGTTCAGTTTACTTCAAGATATTCCACCTACGTTCCCTCAATATAGGAGGGATGACATAGAGGCACCCCTACCATTGCTTTAGGAAATACATGGGCTAGATTTTGAGGAGCTACCAATAGGGATAGGTATTAGAGATCTAGGGTACACAATAGCATATACAACTTGGTGGGTAGGTTTACATCTTGTGGTGGAGGTTAGGAGGCCACCACCAGATTTATAAGGGTTGGTGAGAGAGAGAGTGATGCAACTATATAGGAATGATATATAACTCTGTAGGCTAGAGATACATCATAAGCACATGTATTAGCCTCATAGGGGGAGGTTGTGATGTTTCAAGGTTAGGTTGGGGCATTACAAGGCTAGGTTGTAACACTACAAGGCTAAGTTAGAGTTTTATAGGGTTAGGTGACTACAGTGATAGTGGAGAGGGATAACCTTAGAGCAATAAGTCAGGATGATCCTCTTCCTCTACCACCATAGGGATCAATATAGGTTGGGCCATCATCAAGTGCTATGGGACCTCCATAGATTGTATCTCTAGCAAGATATACTACTGCCCTAAATGAGATTGCCTATTATGAGAGGGTCATTAGAGAGTTTCCACAGATTCAATGGTATTTTGAGTTCAGGGGATAAAAGAGATCCATGTCATGTGCCATAGATTCTAGCTCATGTAAATGCTAACAGGATGAGAGTGGTGATGATACTGCTTCATCATGACCACGTGGAGAGCCTCAATGATATTGAGTGCCAATTTTTTTTATTTTTGATTATATTTTTTATATGTACATTGGCTTGTGAGTTGAAGATGTGAGATGTATATTTTGAGAGAGAGATGATATTATGATGATGTATTGATGGACATGTTATTGATCCTATATATATATATATATATATATATATATGAGATGTTTATTTATTTGTGATTATGATGATGATATTGATGTAGATGATGATGATTGTTTAATATTATGTTAATTTTGATTTTAATGTTGATTATGTTAGTTGAGTTAGACTAGCCTTTCCCACATATGGGATGGTATCTACTTAGTTTGTTAGTTTCATCTTAGCATTTTTCCATATTTTGTGATGGTGTATGCTTAAAATGAATAAATTGGTTATGTTAGTTTATTTTAGCATTTTTCCATATTTTTGATGGTGTATGCATAAAATAAATTGAGTAGGCTTTGATAGTGTTGGTATGACATTGTACTTGATCTCAATAGAGAGATTGAAATGTGATGTGGATGGAAAAATAAAGAGGTAGAATGCTCATGCACTGATAAAGACCATAAATAAAACATAAATAGTCTTAGGAAAATGAGCCTCTTCCATGCCTTATATCTTTGAACCATTGTGTTTGTTAGAGAAACATCGTGTTTATCATATATTAAGTGAGCTTCATAATCCCTTGAAAGAGTATGAGAAAAAAAAGGTAAAAGGAGGGAAAATGTTTGGGTATCATAACCTACAAAGTGGGGATGATATGCCCCTTTTGTGGGTGACCCAAGAGCTATTATAGTCAAGTCCATGACTTAAAGGTTTTTTTTTTGGTGTAAGTTGATCAATGCGGGAAGCCTACAATGGGATTTTGTATGGGTTAAGGTTGTATAAAGCTAATCAATGTGAAAAGCCTTTTTTATTTGTATTTTCCTTTGAGAACAAAGCTTGGCTTATCCATCCTTCAAGGGAGTGGTCTAAGCATTCATTTTTAAGTTTAAATAGTTGTCCTTTAAGGGGGAAGTCTATTGATAATAGCGAAGGGAAGTTACGTAATTGTCCTTTAAGGTAGCAGTCTACATTGAGAAGCATGACCTGAGAGTGTATAACTTCTCACATATCCCATTTTTTTTTATGCTTTTATTCATGGACAAGACTATAGAGGCTTAAGTGTTTTCCACTTTGAGGGCAAAACCATACCACTGCGTAAGTTAACTAAGTGTATAGGAGTAAGGGTGAAATGAATGTAATAGGGATGCTCAAGGGATGAGCTCAAGTTAAACATGAGGTGAAGTGATTCTTGGTTAACAAAATAATGGTCGTAGGTGTAAGGTATTTAAAGGCTCAGGTTCTAGCCTTCCTTCAAGAGAAGACAAGTGATAAGTTCTTGAGTCATACTTGTGAGTTATGATATAAGGTCCAAGCCAATTAGGAGCAAACTTACCCCATTTTCTTTTCTCCATGTTTGTTACATGTTGATTTTATTTTAAGATGAGATCTCCTATATTGAAATCTTGCTCTTTGAGGTTTTTGTTATAAGCATGTTTGATACGTTCTTGATAGATTTTTAGGTGATTGAGGGCTATGAGATGGTTCCCATCAAGCAATTCAAGTTGAGCCAAATATTCTTGGTAAAATTCATCGTTAGTATGTCTTGTTGAGAAATGTGAAGAGAAGTAATCTAGAATTTAAAAGGCAAAACAATCTCCATCCCATATACTAAGGAAAAGGCATAGCATCCGTAGGGGTTTGAATGCTAGTGTGGTAAGCCCATAAAGAAAAAGGAATGTGTGTGTGCCAATCCTTGCCCATATCATTGACTACCTTCATGAGAATTTTGGTCAATGTTTTGTTATAAGCTTCTGCCTGTCTATTTATTTGTGGATAGTACGGTGATGAGAAGCTTAATTTAATTCTAAATATATCACAAAGACTTTAAAAAGTATTTTTTTTGAAAGATTTGCCATTACCTATTCTAATTTTATGAGGGACACCAAAATGATAGATGATGTGATGGTTGATGAAGCCAATAATTTTATCAACTTTAGTGGAGATGAGAGGGATGGCCTTGACCCACTTGGTGAAGTATTTAATGGTAGTAATGATAGAATGATGATGGAGGGATGAATGAGGGTTAATCTCCTCGATTAGATCTAAGCCCCATTGGGAGAAGGGCCAAAATTATTTGGTGAATTGTAATGCATGACTTGGAACATGAAGGAGGTTAGCATATTGTTGACACTTGATGCAACATTGAACATAATCAACATATTCTTGATGAAGTGTTGGCCAATAATAGCCAAGTCGAAGGATACGCTTGGCAACTGCATGACCATTGAAATGCCCACCACAAATCCCATCATGGAATTATTTAATGGTGAAGGGAGTCTCAGTCCTAGTGAGGCATCTAAGAAAAAGACCATCAAAACCTCATTTGTAGAGAAGTCCCCTTAGCATAGTGTAATGAGCAACATGTTTTATGAAGGCACATCTCCCATTATTGGAGAGATCAGAAGGGGTAATAGAGAAGGAAAGATAATTTGTGAGTTAATTGTACCATAAGTCATGTGGGTTGGATGTTACATTTACAATAAATAGGATGTTATCTAATACATAGGAGGGTAATGTTAAGTAATGCATGGTGACATAGATTCTCAAAGAAGAGGATGAAGAGGGTATGTGTGAAGAAAGTAAAGACATCATGTCAACAAACTTTTTTATAAATCGAGGAATAGTTTGTAAGAGATAAGAGTTAAATGATCCCAATAGCATATCTACATGTGTTTATACTACCGTAGAATTTTGTTTTTACATAGGTAGGAACCATTAACCTAGTTAACCACTAGATGAGAATCACCAAAAATGGTTATGGATTTGATACCTAAGAAGAGAGTTGTTTAAAGTCCTAAAATCAAAGCCTCATATTCACCATATTGTTAGTCCATTAAAAATATAGTTTAAATGACAAAGGCCTAAGCTTACCATCTAGAGGAATAATAATGACCCCCACACCTCGGTCATATTGACATTTAGATCCATCAAAGAAAATCATTATTTGATAGGAGATGTCATCGGTGGAAAGCATTATGATGGACTCATTAGGGAATTCAAGGTTTGAAGGTTGATTGTTAAGTAAAGGGGCAGTAACTAACTGGTCAGTGATTGTTTGCCCCTTAATAGAATTTTGTTGAATGAATTCTAAGTCAAACTCAGCAAGAAGCATGAGCCACCGAGCTACACATTGGTTGTGATATGGATTGAAATACATGTATTTGAGGGGATTAGTATGGGTGACCACATAGGTTTTGTGATTTTGGAGATAATGGTGAAGTTGGGAAGAAAAAAAACCAACGTGAGGCAAAGTTTTTTAGTATGGGTATATCAAGTCTCATAATCAATAAGTGTGTGGATTATGTAGTAAACCGCTTGCTATCGATGTTGGTCATCTCGATGTGCAATCATAAAACCTAGAGAATGGTTTGTTGTAGAGATGTATAGGTAGAAAGGCTAATTTTCCTTAGGTGGAATAAGAATCAATGGGGAAAGGATATTTATTTAAGTGCATCAAAAGCATCTTGGAAATATATATTCCAATGGAAGGAGACATCCTTTTTGAGGAGATGGTGAAAGGGTTGGCAATGATCTGACAACTAGGAGATGAATCAGAGGATTGACTGAAGTTTTCCCTATAGGTTATGGAGTTATTTTATATTAGTAGGTGGAGCCATCTCTAGGATTTCTCTAACCTTAGTAGGATCAACTTCAATACCATGGAGAGAAACAATAAATCCTAAAAGGTTTCTAGAAAGAACTCCAAAGACACATTTCTTTGGGTTCAGTCAAACATTATATTGGAAGAGATGAGTAAATATGGTTTTGAGAATTGTCAAGTGGTCTTGATGAAGTTTAGACTTGCCAAGTAAGTCATCCACATAATCTTCCATGATTTTGTGTAGTAGATCATGAAAGATGTAGGTTATAGCCTATTGGTAGGTCACACTAGCATTCTTCAGGCCAAAAGACATGACCCAATAGCAAAAAGTCCCCCATAAGGTAATGAAGGTTGTCTAATGTTGATCCTCAAGAGAGACTAGGATTTGATTAAATCCAAATAATATGTCCATAAGTGATAACATCTCATGGCCAAATGTTAGATCAATAAGTTGGTCGATACTTGGCAATGGGAAGTCATCTTTTAGACAAGCGAGGTTTAAATCATGATAGTCTATATAAATATAGATTCCTTTGGTATCTTTTGTGATATGAACACTATTGGAAATCTATTATGGGTAGTTAATAGGTTGTATAAAGTTAATAAAAAGGAGGCATTAGAGATATTCTTTGACAAGGAGAGTAATATGAGGATGCATCTTGCGAAGCTTCTGCTTAATAGGTTTAACATCTCAATTAGTGACAATGTTATGGGTGATAATAGAGGGATCAATACCAGGCATGTCATTATAAGACCAAGTGAAGGCTTTGCTATGGTTATTAAGAAATTTGGAATAATTAGCTTGTTCAGAGGAATCTAAATATTGGCCAATCTTGAGGATGCAAGGGATATCATGAGAAGGCAGATTGATGTCAATGGTTGATTCATTTAACATAGCTTGTGTTTCAAATGGGAGCAATAAGTAGATATAGGAATCATCCATACCCATATATGTGAGAATTGCATCATCATCTTGACATTGGATAGTGTTAATAGTGAGAGATTTTTCATTAATTATTTCAGGATGAACTTATTTCCTTACCCTGACGATAGGTAAGAGGCCCCAAATGGATGCCATTTATTGAAGAATTTTTTTATAAGAGGTATAGATACCTTCGATTTGGTAAGTGATGGTGGAGAAGGAGAGATTGGTTCTTCAATAATTTGTACATGGGAAGTTTTAATGATTTTAGTTGGTTAATCATATCCCACTCCATGCCTCTTTTTGGCATTTTAAATGGTTTGGCTAGTGGGATATTCAATAGGTGTATGGACACCTTATTCATAACAACCCAAACCAAATCCTTTTTAGGCAAATTGATAGAGATAGGTGTGAGTGAATCTAGGGTTACTCAAGAAAGAGAAGTCATAGGTAAATGGTTGTGGTGAAGAAGATGGATTACTAACAGTGAGAGCCTGATCAATTCCCCCATATGTGAAATTAGTTCGAAGGTTAGGGGGCTCATAAGTGATGACCATCCCAATGTGGGGATCATAATTTGGGTGCATGTGAAGTGTTCCATAGTATTTTGGAGTATATAACATGTCTAGTGTCAACAAATGATATTCATTGAGTGATAAATGTTGAAAAGTCTCCTCCATGGGATCCTTGTCAAGAATATGTGTTGCTGATATCTGTGTAGCTGGGGGAGTCAATTTTTTGGAAGCTTCAAAAGTATTATGTGGGGTATATGATGTTTTCAATGGAATGAAAAAATCATTGGAACTATAAGTCATGTTACATGTTTTAATCAGAGGTGGGTCAGTAGGTATAACATGTACTTATCCATCATGTTCAAACTTGACCCAACAGTGAAAAGTTGAGGGTACACATGCCATAACACACATCCAAAGTTATCCAAGCAGTATGTTATATTGGAAATATCCTTCCACAGTGTAGAAGAGGTTAGGATTAGTATGGGGGCCTATATGGATATATAAAACAATAGTTCCCACCATAGTAGTTGTGGTATCGTTAAAAGAGCACAGTTTTATGTTAGTTTGAGACATGTAATTGTCACGAAGGGCTAGTTTTTTGTAGGCATGGGTGGAAATAATATTAATACTATCTCCCCCATTGATCATGACTCTCTTGACATGATTTTTATCAATATATGTAATAATAAAAAGGGTAGAATCTTGATATTTAGGGTGTTGAAGTGGAATTTTTGAATCACTAAAAGAAATTAGGGAGATGAAATTAAAGGAGCTGACTAAAGCTACAAGAGGTTAGGGATCATTTGATTATACCTAAATCACCTAAAAGGCACTAATTAAAGCTTGATGGCATTGGGATGAGTTTTGGATTAACTCATACAAAGACATTTTCATAGGAGTTTAGTGAAGCTATTTCACCATTGAGCTTTGAATAATGTCCAAAGATGTTTTAGGAATGCCCAAGATGGAAATCTTAGGATTAGGAGGAGCAGTGTCTTTGATGAAGGGATGATCCCAAGGAGCATCAACCTTTTCCTTAGCTTTATCTTTTTAGTTTTGTGACCGTGTGGCCACATTAACTATGTTGATCTGAAATGTAGGTGGAGCTGGTAAAGGGGTTATGATGACATATTTGGGTTTGAATTTAGGTGGAATATCAGGAGGCACTGTGGATGCCAAAAGTGGAATAATAGGAAGGTTAATGGGAGTATCATTAAAGAGAGTGTTGACATAAAAGTGTTATCAAATGACTATTATGGGGGCTTTATAACTCTCAATATCATGTCAAGGTGAATGATGATATAAACACACTTGTGTATCATTAAACCAAGATGTCTTGATTCTAAGAGGACTATATGGCTTAATGGGAGGAATATTTATTATATAATATTGCAATAACTGACATAGGAAAAATATCTAAGAGCCTATAAGTGGGCTCACACTTCTTGTGCTAGTAGGAGTGGACACCTTATGTTTTAGTGTTAAAAACATAATTTTACGGGGTGCTTTATTTGGTGACGATGGAGTTACATGTTTTGCTGTCACTTTCTTAGCATCAAATGTAAAAGGCCTACTAGATGGAAAAGGTAGGAGTGGAGGTAACTTAACCTTTTATTTTGCTTGGGTCAGTAATATTACAATTAAAGTAGAGGGGTGTGGTTCCAAAATAGATGGTAAAGTTGAGGGTTAAAGAAGGGATCGACAAGATCTAGGAAGCTTAACATTTTTCTATAATTCAAGCTATGAAACTCTAACTTGTGGTTGAGGAGATAAATATAATTTCACTTGTGGATGAATTAAATTAGAGATGGGGTGTATGCCTAAGGGCCTGATCTACTTTAATGTGGTAGATTCTTGTGAGGGTGAGGGTTCTAACATAGATGGATAAACTTTAGGTGCTTTTGGTGAAGAAGCTCCAACTTTGTCAAAGACCTTGGGGTAAAGGGTAGTGATAGGGTTGGTGGTAAATTTTGACATTCATTATGTTGGATAAGGAGTTTTAATCCGGTCCCAAAATGCACATGATCTAGCTTCATGGAGTCAAGAAATTCTAGACTTTTCACCAAACGTGAGAAGGGTTTAGATGAAGTTGACGTAGGCCTTATGGTTATGTCTTTAAAAGGTTGAGGTGTTTGAGAAAGATGGAATTTTTTGGTTTTTTCTACTTTGGGCCAAAGACAAGAAATAACCGCAATGGGATCCTCTTCGACAGAGATAGGAGAAGAGACATGGTCTGCCATGAGTGGAGGAGGGGTAGGTGAATAAGGTTCCTCAAGAGGGTAAAGCATAGGTATTATGGCTTCCTCAACATGTAGGTGAGGCATAGGTTAAGTATGATCCTCCATAGGTATAAGATGGGGTAAGAGTGGTACAATTGGAGTAGACACAATAGGTCTTTTGTCTATTATGGGAGTAGATAATGTTGACTCCTCTAAGTGCAAAGGTGGAGTGGATGGGGTGCTACTCTCTATAGGTGGAGGAGAGGTAGGTAAATAAGGTTCCTCAAGAGAGTATAATATAGGAATGATGTTCCCTTCAACATGTGGTTTAGGAATGGGTAGGGTGTGGTCTTCAAGTGGTAAGAGGATAGGTAATATTGGTGCAAAATGAATTGGCATTATAGGCTCTTTAGATGGAAAAATAAGTGGTAAAGGAGGATCTTCCTCATGAGGGAGTGGAGTGGGTGAAATAGGTTCTTCTACCTAAGGAATAAGAATGGGCAAAACAAGTTCCATTGAATGTGTGGGAGGAGTCGATGAAATGGGTGTCTCTTGTTGAGGGGAAGGTTGAACTAGAGGTAAAGGAAAGACCATATTAACCATATGGATATTATGATCATCTGAGTTAGTTGTGGTCTAAATAATATTTTGATTGGGTGAATGGTTAGGAAAAGGGTGTTTAAACACATCCATACTTTGATTAGGGGGTACATTAAGATTATCCAAGATGAGATCACCTCTATCAAGCATGTCTTGAACAATGTTTTTAAATGTCTTACAGTTATTAGAATTGTGGCCTTTAACTCGATGGTAACCAAAAAAATAATCTTCCTTGTACCAAGTTGGAATAAGATGGTAGGGGTCAAACTGTATAGGAGGTTTTATTTGAGGAAGGGTTATGACACCTTGTTGTAAAATTTTTTCCAAAATGGATGTGTATGAATCGCCAATAGGAGTGTATTATCTTTGTTCATACCATTGTTGGAATTGCTTGGTCAAATTTTTGGAAGTCGAGGAATTCAATTGGTTTGTGGTTGTGGAAGATGCTGAATTAATGAATACCGTGTTGGTATAGCCTTTAACTTTTTGGTTAGAATGAGAATTTTTAGAAGAGGAGGATTCATTTGATTTGGAATTGGGATTCTTACTATGCAACTTGACTTTGCCTTCATATATAGTGCGAACCTCAAGTTTTCTTGCCATTGCAAAGACCTTATCAAATGTGTAGAAATTTTGTACTCAAAGTGTGGATGAGATGTGCTTAGCACATGCCCTTGAGAAGAGCTCAATAAGCTCAAGTTGGGGTAAGGAGGAGAGTTGATTGATCAAGCTTTTCTAACAAGTGATAAAATCTACAATAGACTCATCATTAAATTGTCTGATAGAATAAAGGTCTATTATAGAAATCTTTTTAGAAATGTTAATAGAGAAATGGTCTAGGAATATTTGTGTGAGATGGGTAAATGAGAAAAAGGGAGTGCTGAGGTATAGAGCTATACCAATCCAAGGTAGCACTTGAAAAAGACATAAGGAAAGTGTGAAGTAGTAATGCATCATCATGCCCTATTAAATAACAAGCATGTCTAAATTATCACAAGTGATGTTGTGGGTCCTCTTTACTCTATAAATGAGTAAATCTAAGGAGTTCTCATTGGCTTGGATAAGGGTGAATAGGCACAAAAGGATGGATGGGTTAATTGCATATATGATCATAAGATAACACATTATTTGAACTAGAAATGGATGTCTCTAGATTAGACATCTTGTCTATTACCATCTTAATGAGGTTTGGAGGGGGATTAGTTTGGGGGATACCTCCTAAATTATAGGGAACTTGATAAGAAGTAGAGGGAGAGTATGACATAGCTTGTTGAGGTTGTGTTGGGGCAACATAAGGATAATGAGTCATAGGATAGGGTGCAGAAAGAAAAGGCGCTTGTCCCATTGGGTTAGAGACTATGCTTTGGTTGGTTATTTTTATTATAGGTTAGATTATTGGCATGGTTAGATTGGATAAAGGGTGAGTCATAACTTGGGTAATTATAGGTGCAAGGGTAGATGGAATAGGTACCACTAAATTCTAAAATTGGGTAAGACTTGACTAAACTAGTTGTTATTATGAAAGTAAGGAAGTCACACTAGGGTTTAGATGAGATTGGGCAGTTAGTGATGCTAAAATTTGGACATTATTTATAGTTGGGTTACTCATCAAAGTGGTGGTTTAGGTAACCATGCAGAAAATAGTGGAGGCAACTGAAATTGAAGTTGTCTCCAGTAGGGAGGTTGGCATACCATAGATTATGTCACCTAAAGAATTACGGGTTTGGCTCATAACAAGGTAATGTTAAGGGGCTACCACATTATGATCAAGAAATTTAGCAAAATCTTGATCTTCCGTAGGTAAAATGGGAATTTGGTTCAGGCTAGGAGTATGCTCTATATCTAAAGTATGCTTCATGATAGAATCAAAAGTGAGAGGGGAAGGTGGGAGTGGTTGCTGGCTTTCATAATCAACAAGAATTTTGGCTTGAGTTGATGTTAATACCATGCAAGAGGAAGTATAAATAGTCTTACTACCCTGTATTAGTGATAAAATAAGGAAAAACTAGGTTTGAGTGCAGGTAAGTTGGTTATTTTTGCTTTTTATTTTGAGTAGATGAAAATTACATAGTCACCAACATCGATTGATTGACTAATGTTAGTAGAAAAAGTTTGCTGACATCAGTGGATTAATTGATGTCGAATGGTAAAATCTATTGATGTTGATAGAGTTAACTGATGTCAGTCACTATGATATCCTGGGAGATGGAAAATCCAATGTTTTATAAAACCAAAAGTGGAAACTAGGTAAAATAGTGGATGCAAGAGGTGTGTGTAAGAAGGAAGAACACTCAAAAAACTTGAGATAATAGGTTATACAAACTGAGTATTAGAAATAGTATTGATTTATGAATCAATAAGAAAATGTCCTTACTAACTCCAAAATATAGAAGGCAACATAAAATCAAAAAAGGAACATGCAACCAACAACTATTAAGTCCTAGAGATTAATTTTAGGTCTTATGTTGGCTTATGCCTTAATTAGATAGTGAAAAGAGAATTTGGTTATCGAAGGTACTAAAAAGTAACTAGAGTTGGTTTCAAGTTAGTTTTAGTGCTCAAGAGGAAATTTGTGTTAGACCAGGTACATGGCTTATTATAGGAGCTTGCTCTCTGAACTTCATGAAGCTAGAGCCAAGCCAGGCCACTTAGCCAAAATATACCTTCTGTCTAGAGTTTATATTCTGCTAGAGAATGAAGTGGGTTCTCCCCTTGGTAGTGAAATCCAAGTAGGATAGACAGGAAGGGTAAGGTGATCCACCAGGTGATGAAATCCTGATGGGCCTTTTCTCAAGTGAGTTTAGATGTTTGTTTGTGTGAATGTGATTTGGTTGTGTAACATAGGTGCACTACAATTTATTCAAAGTTCTTATAATTAATTAGGTGAGTTAATATACAATAAGCAAACAATGAAATGCATTACATTTTAAACCCAAATCTAAAATGTTTAGATTCAAATGAAAACAAAGATGAAATAGGAATAGAGAATGAAATTCACTATCCTAATGTGCATGTAAGAAGAAGTAAAGAAGAGATTCTTTTTAACTTGTAAAAAAATGATAAATTGTTTTAGAGGAAAAGAGAAAAGAAATAAAATTTTAGTTTAATGCTTTTAAATAGAAAATGAAATGTTAAATTTTTCATTTTAAGAGAGAAGAGAAGAGAAAAGTGCAAGAAATGAATTTTTCACTATAATGCACCTATATGAATGCTTAAAATAAGAAATGAACCCAAGGAAAGCTCTAGGGTCCCACCAAGCGTGCCATAAATGCTTTGCTAAATTTTGTCTATTTCAAGTCTAAAGGAAAATAGAAAAGAATGATAAGGATAAGTGATTAGAATGAACCTAGATTAGTTTGTACATCGTATCCAGACATTGTGAGCACTCCTCTTTGGCTGGGGAGGATTACCTGTAAGTAAGAAAGCATTACCACAAGATTTTTGTTAGTAGATAAATGAGTGGGCTGCCAAGCTACGTGTTTGTTCTAGGAAGTGTGAAACTTCCTTAGAGATGATAGTCAACTTTTGAGAGACAAAAGAGTAATGAATAACTAAAAGAGATGTAAAGAGAGAGTGAAAGAGAGATAACATTACCGTTATTCATAACTTGAGTTTAGTAAAGAGTAATAAGGTGCAGGTGGTGTATTTTGTTTATATTTTAGAAGTCATTTGGGTAGGTTTTGGAAAGGTTAGGGAATCTATATTCACCGACATTGGTAGGGGAGTGACTGATATCAATTATACTACCAAGGTTGGTGGTGAAGGTGACTGATGTCAATTAGGCTGCCAAGGTCAGTAGAGGTAATAATTGCCTAAGAACTTGTAGAAGGTTTTTTTAGGTTTGGGAAATGGTTTTGATTAGGT
Organism: Torreya grandis; assembly: GCA_037957365.1. NCBI lineage: Eukaryota > Viridiplantae > Streptophyta > Pinopsida > Cupressales > Taxaceae > Torreya > Torreya grandis. Next base: position 6,401,978 of record JARHVA010000113.1, on the reverse strand, counting down.
CTGGGAGGTTGGGGAGAGTTATGGGAGAGAGAGTATGGTTTGGGTAGATCTGGTCAAATGTTTGGTGTGTCAGGTCAAGGGGAAATAAGCAAAGAAGCTTTGTAATTCCCTCACAAGGGTTTGGTCAGGAGTGTGTAAAGTAATACATAGTAGATATAAAGTGATATAAAAGTAAATAATTAAAAGACCTACATAATAAGTGATGTACTTAGCTATAATGGTCACTAAATGATAAGTTCCAAATTAATGGTCCTTATCAGATAGTTTGAGCTTGAATGCTTGAATAGAAAGAATAAGTGGGTGTTATTCATACTTAAGAGCTTAGTTCCTAATCGTGATTGACTTACATAAAATGAGAGTAAGTTAGGATGTCAAAAGTTGAATGTCAAGAGCTTGAATGCAAGTAAGAATCAATTTTCATGATTTCTACTAACTTAAACTTTAGGTTGGAGTTTGTCTTATATCACTAACATCAATGATCCCACTGACATCGATCATGGGTTGGTCGATGTTGATGGCCCTAGAATAGGTAAAACCTACTATTTTTGGCCTATTTTCTATTGCTCTTCATGCCAAGTGTGGAACCCATTACAAAATGGTAAAAATAAGAGGTTAAGAAGGAGGTAGTTAATTAGGAATTTAGTTTTGAAGTGAGAATAAGTCTTGGGTAGTTAGGATGAGGGGACCAGGTCTTGAGGGGACTCATTAGGTGAAAATTAGTCATAGGGTGAGGTGGCCAAGTAAGGTGGCAAAAGGGGTTTTCAATTAACTTAATTAAGTATTTTAAATTAATTAAATGTTTGAAGGGTAAAAGCATGACTTAGGGAGGATAATTATTATTATTAAAAAATGGGCTAAAAGGGGTTTTGACATAAGGAGTTACACACGTGTGTGTGACATAATTTTGGTGTCTACACATCTAGTAATATTGTGCCACCTATATATTTCATCATTATAGCCATGTAACTATTCAATACACTTAAGAAATGGAAGAACATAGTGTTAAGATTAGGCCTTACCAGGAGGGGAACTCAGCCCAAGTCCTTTGGATCTTGAACTTGAAGTCGACCATACACTCATGTGGATCCCTTTTGATGGTTATGAGTTATTCTATCAGTGACATGTGATCACTCTTTTTTAATTTGCCTACATAGTATTGTGTATAACTCATCCCAATTATGAATAGAATCAGGTTATAAGATGTGATACCATTGGAGTGGTCTCCCTTTCAAAGAAGAGGCAAGGAGTTTCACTATGATGTTATCTTTGGTCACATTGTGAATAGAGTAAATATTTGTAATGTCTTGTGTGTTCTCTACAAGTGTAGTTGAATTTTTTCTAGTAAAGTAGGGGATGAACTTAAGAGCATCTATGAGAATATCATCATACTATGGAAGGGTCAATGTGTTACTTTCATTAAACGGACCAAAGGGTTGATTTATTTGTGAAATCATGAAGGAGATAATGAATAATATTTATTTGTATGCATAAAATCAGCCAAAGGGAGGTGTAGACTGAGCTCTAGGAGAAGGCCATCTTGCATCACTTGCCCTCCTAACAAGAGACAAAGATACACTAATCCCATTATTTTGGACTCTATAGGTAGCTCAATGAAATGAAAATTAGTTCCCCTTGAAGATGATCTCATCTATCTTAGCATATAGATAGAAGGATGGTATTACAAACCAAGAATGTTTGGAGTCTCCAAGCAATCTATAGAGTGTCTTCAACACTTGACTCTCTTAGAGTAGAACCAATCTTTCAACCAAAATTTAAACTTGGGTCCCACCAGGCATGCTAGAAACTATTATCACTTGAAATGTGCACTCATAATTATGAAGGGATATTGCACACACTAATGCATGACTCTTTTATGCCTAGTGCCTTCGACTCACATACCAAAGAGATATTCATTATCATTATGTAATAATGAGATTATCCCCCAAGGTGTGGGACATTTTCACTCCTTAGGATGAACTTCTAGAGTAGGCCAAATTCCTTCTATTCTAGATGCACCTAGTTTAGGATCAATGTGTAGAACTACAAAGAGCAGAATGAAATGTATAACTAGTGTTAACTTAGACTTGACAAGGGGAAAAGGGAGGGAAAAGGTAAGATATTGATAGAATTAAAAAGTGATGCACCAAGACTAGATAGATCACCTTGCTTGTTTGATGACATAATAAAACTAAAAGACTGAATACATTAACTTCAAGCCAGAAGCAATGCATCAGTGTTTTACATACATGTAAAGGAACACATGACAATGCTTAAAGGGATGAAAATGGTCCACAAATAATGCCTATATAGACCCATGTATACATATAATATGACTTAAAATAACTTTTAGTTCTATGTAGAGGTGTGAAGGGAAGATGATAATGAGAGGGATAAATCATCCACAAATAAAGATCAAAAACCATGAATACACATAAAACACAAAAAATTAATAAAGTAACTCAACTCTTATTTATGTCAAGGTCTAAGGTGATACAAGAAGTTTAAATGGGGAAAGTTTTGTTATACCAGGAGAGGGATCCTTAGAGGGAAAATTTTGGTAGTTTTATAGTGTTCAAAAGATGTCAACCCTTTTACAATGTAAGCCCTAGGATTTTATAGGTGATGATAATCCCATGGGTTATCAATTGAAGTCTTACCCACTATCAGGGTAGTTACAACTTTTAATACTAATATGGAGAAGTAATTGGGATATTTGTTAGAAGATATCACATGCCGATTTTCTAACAACCTCATAGCCACCTTGTATTTTATTTGATTTTGATTTGGTTCCCTTGATGTCCAATCAAATTAAACCACTATTCATATTTATGGTGATCACCTGTTAATCCACCTAGTCTAACATGATAAAGTGTGGTCATGTAGGTGTATCCTTGGGTTATGCCTCATCATCATACATAAGTAGTGGAATTGTTGCATGCCCATATTTGTAAAGTCTTGTGTGTGGATATGTGCTAAATATTATGCAAAGTTGGCCACACAATATGGATATGAAATTATGAAGGGCATTGAGAGATACCTTCTATATAAAAACACCATGGCCCAAACTCCTTCTACACCTAGTCTCTCCTTCACTGCTTGAATATAAGGGGACCTATGCACGCTAACTTACATGTTATGTTAGTGTAGTGAAGGATATTTACATGGGGTGTATATTATGGATTCCTTATGGGTGTATTTCCATAGTTAATGAGATGAATTGAGATGATTTTTGAGTGAGAGCATAGACGATACACATTCATGCATAGATTCATTTTTTTGGAACCTAATCACTGCACAAGTGTATCATTATTTATACGATACCTTTGAGTTTAACTCATGCTAAAGGGGTGACTTGGAAAGTAAACAAGTCCTCTTAGAACTAGGGAAGAAATTTATTTTTTCTTATTTGTTTCAAAATCCTATTGACAATCATCATTCCACACATAATTTCCTTTGTTAACAAACCAAACATAAGAGCATCAATTTCGCTAAAATCCTCTATGAATCACATATAATAAATTTCATGTCCTACAAAAATCTTATTATTAGTCTGATCTTTTGGATCACATAAGTTGGAAATGACCTCAATTTTCTTAGGATCTACTTGGATTATTTGAGCAAAGATATGATGTCCCAATACTATACCTTGATCAACCATTATCAAGCATTTTGCATGGCTAAGAGATAGAAGATATTATTCACATCTAGTCATCACTTTGTATAAACTAGATAGATCCTCATCAAATGAGTCACCATTAAAAGTAAATTCATATATATATACCTCCATACATTCATTGGTTAGGTTAGCAAAAATAGCCAACACATCCCTTTAGAAAGTGGTAGGTGCATTACATAAGCCAAAAGGTAGAACTCTGTAGGTAAATGTTCCCCAAGGGAAAGCGAAATTTATTTTGTCTTGGTCTTTTGGGGCTACCCTTATCTAGTTATAACCACTAAATCCATCTAGTAAGGAAAAATAAATTTTCCCATCTATGTTTTCAAGTACTTGATCAATGAAGGGTAAGGGAAAATAATCCCTCATGGTATCTTTATTGAGTTCTCTATAATCAACATAAATTCTCCATTTACCATTCTTTTTATGAAATATCACAAATGGTGATACCCAAAGACTACCAGAGTGGGATAAATGAATCCTACCTCTAATAGTTTCTCTATCTTAGTTTTCACTATATCCCTCAAAGCTAGGTTGATCCTTTGTTGTGGTTGTCTAACAGGTCTAATGCTTTCAATGTAAATGTGATGAGTACACACTGAGGCTGTATGCCCTTCATGTCAATATAATTCCATGAAATTTTTTTTGCATGGACCCTCATAATATCAAAAATCTTGGTCTTTTGTTCATTGGGCTACCCTTATCTAGTTATAACCACTAAATCCATCTAGTAAGGAAAAATAAATTTTCCCATCTATGTTTTCAAGTACTTGATCAATGAAGGGTAAGGGAAAATAATCCCTCATGGTATCTTTATTGAGTTCTCTATAATCAACATAAATTCTCCATTTACCATTATTTTTATGAAATATCACAAATGGTGATACCCAAAGACTACCAGAGTGGGATAAATGAATCCTACCTCTAATAGTTTCTCTATCTTAGTTTTCACTATATCCCTCAAAGCTGGGTTGATCCTTTGTTGTGGTTGTCTAACAGGTCTAATGCTTTCAATGTAAATGTGATGAGTACACACTAAGGCTGTATGCCCTTCATGTCAATATAATTCCATGAATTTTTTTTTGCATGGACCCTCATAATATCAAAAATCTTGGTCTTTTGTTCATTGGGCTACCCTTATCTAGTTATAACCACTAAATGCATCTAGTAAGGAAAAATAAATTTTCCCATCTATGTTTTCAAGTACTTGATCAATGAAGGGTAAGGGAAAATAATCCCTCATGGTATCTTTATTGAGTTCTCTATAATCAACATAAATTCTCCATTTACCATTTTTTTAATGAAATATCACAAATGGTGATACCCAAAGACTACCAGAGTGGGATAAATGAATCCTACCTCTAATAGTTTCTCTATCTTAGTTTTCACTATATCCCTCAAAGCTGGGTTGATCCTTTGTTGTGGTTGTCTAACAGGTCTAATGCTTTCAATGTAAATGTGATGAGTACACACTGAGGCTGTATGCCCTTCATGCCAATATAATTCCATGAAAAAACTTTTGCATGGACCCTCATAATATCAAAAATCTTGGTCTTTTATTCATTGGTCAACTAGCTATTGATGTTTAGCATTATTCTAGGGTGGACAACTATTTATTTGGTTTCTATATGGATAGAATTTACCGCTCTAAATTCATTCATTAAAGAGTTCAAGGGACATGAATGTGGTACCATCATGTGTAATGTTGTGACATTTTCCAATAATTTTTCTCTTAGAGAAATTACATTAGCTAAAGGACAATGAAAATCTTTTAAAAATGAGTTTTACCTAGTTTGTTCCCATTCAACAATGTTTTTATGGATAGGTAAGTGTTCATATGTGCCATCAAGAGGTTTTGAGTTGGATGCTTAGTTTTTATGGGTGAGGAGTTCCAATTCTAAATTAGGATGGTCAAACTTTAAATCTCCTCTATAAAACTTTGAAGCTTGATTTTCAAACTTTGGAGCTTCACTATTAGACTCTAGAGTTTGACTATCAAACTCTAGATCTATATTGTGTTCTTCCAAGCTACATGTTAATTTTTCTTTAGATTCCTCTAGAGGCCTCTGACTATCACCATAACTAATGAAGAGACAATATTTTTGTTTGTTTCTATCTCATCTATCCATAATTATTCTGAAGGGTCAAGGGATGGTTTTACATGTGGCTATAAAGAGATTATTTTTTCTTTTATTCCATTGGAGATGGTCATATATCCACACCTATAGTCTATCCATGATGAAACTATTGCTAATCAGGGTCATCACAAAAATAAATAGATATCCCAATTTTCTTGTCTTATGTTGGAGTATCATGAAGTCATATAGATATTCTTAAGATTCTAATATCATAATTAAATATTTAATGGTACCTTCAAGTTTGGAAGTGGATTGGTCTACCATTTTTAGGGTTGTGGAAGAGGGTTGCACTCCTATAAGGGATATAGATTTTAGATTATCAACTATCATCACATTAATAGTGGACCCTAAGTCAACTAGGACATTGGGTATCCCTTTACTTCTTATAGTCATAGTAATGATAGGGCTTCCTAGATCTCCATATTTGGTTAGGAGTAGCTTTCCTAATAACAAGTCTACAAGTTTTCCATCCACATGTATGGTATTAGGGTATTGAATTTTAATTTTTAGAGTTTTAATGGACAAGCCTTTTATAACTCTATTGAGTTATGGGATGTCCCTAAGGGATTATAATAGTGGGATTTCTATGTTGAGTTTCCTTAATTTTTGGATCATCTCAGATTCTCCTCCACTCTTATCTTCTCTAAGTCTTTCTGGGAAGGGAATAACTATAGGAGTTGTGTTAGTTTTTTTAGGTTTTTTAGGCTCTTTCTCTTGACTAGTTGTTTAGGTTGTTCTGGTTTCTCATTTTGAATCCTAGTAATGGTTATTAGAATATTTTATAGTGTCTTTCCTAATTTGAGATGAATTTTATGGCAATCAACGACACCTAAACCTATAATTCCCTCCTAATCTGACTCAAAGATAATGGCTTCCTATCTATGTTTTAGATTTACCACAGGTTGAGTAGGTAATTATGGTTGGTTTATTTGCTCATTCTATGGTGCTTAAGTGTAAGGGGTAGATATTAATGCATGTTGTTAAGGGTACCTTCTTTGATAGATTTTTTTTCGAGGAACCCATGGTTGATTTACCCATGGTTGAGGAGCAGGCTAAGATATCCAAGGTTATTGATGAGGTTTAGGTTCCATGGTTCTAGTGTCCATTATTATAGACCCCATGGTTTTTCTCCCCATGCCTATGGAGATGCTTGCATAATTCATGGCATCATCCAAGGGTTGGAAATATCTCTAAGTCCAAGTTAGTTTTGATTCAGGTCATGTGAAAATTGATTTCCATACTTTTGGATAAAATTGAGCTCTTCTAAAGGTTGCATGGCTTGTTTCAAATAGTTTCTTAGGGATGGAAGAAGGGATCAATTTTTGGTGTCATGTTCATTTTTATCATATATTAATCACATATCAATCTTGTCTAAAGGATAGTCTCTAAGGTCATGCTTTCTTCTCCATTTAGGATAGTACATAGGCAAGGGTTTAGAGGCATTGTTAGCTTTAGCCTATAAGCCATATAACATGGTATTTATGTAAACCAATATGTCTATATTAAGATTTAATAATTATTTCATTAAGTGATTCACATCATTTATTCCTCTCCCTGCTCTTATCTTCCTAATGCTAGGCTTTGTGATTGAATAATTTTTGCAAACTCAGTGATTTAAGGGAGAGTCAACTTATTAATGTCCCTTTATCCCATTAGGTTTAGGGAATCCATCAAATAACCCTCAATTCATTTTATAAATAATATTTTACAAACATCTTTAGATAGTTCATATCCACATCTTCTATTGGTAAATGAGAATCAGTCAAGATAATCCTCTAGGTTTTCATCTTCATTCTATTTGATCCTAAAAAAATATTCCTTCTTATCCCTCACCCTACATTAGTCTTGATATTTATCTAAGAACATAATTTCCATGTCTTCCCATGAATTGATGGATTTTGGGAGTAAGCCCATAAACCATCTCATAACTCCTTCTATTATTGTAGAAGGAAAGAGTTTCAAAATTTAATTATCAATTTTGTAATCATAAGTTTGACATAACTTTCATCTCAAGGATAAATTGGTTAGGGTCTTTTGTATATTGACCTTTAAAGGTGGGCAAAATATATGGATAAATTTTTTCATGGTTTTTTTATCATCTTCCTCTAGGATAATGGGACTGGTAAAAGTCCTTCTAGGAGGGTCATTTCTATTTCCTTGAAGATTTTCTACATTTTGTGATTATCCCCCATTTCTCCCAAATTAATATTATCAAACTTTTTGGGGGAAGTGGAGGTTCATCCAAGTCGGATGGAAGGTTGTTTTATTGATATTCAATATCTTCCATCCTATCTCCTTTATGTGGTGTTCCTTCTTCTATAGATAGATCTAGAGGATCTAGTAGGTCTAATTCTTCTAACAGGTAAAAATATTTCTCCAACCCCTTTTCTTAGATATTTAAGTTTATCTACTAATCCTTTTATTTTATGGTTAGTTGGAATTCTATACTGAGGGTATTTTAGAATGAATCTTACCTACGAGTCTTTTATCCTACTCATATATTTATTTAATATTCAGGGAAGTTGGTTTTTATGATTACTATTAGATTATGCTTTTACCTTACTAATACTTAAAGTGAGAGTCCCCAACAATGGTGACAAAAATTATGGGTGTCATTTACCCCTTCGTTTAACCAATCTAACGCTGATGTCATTAATACTAGGTCCAATATCCAATGGATATATGTAATAAGGTAATTTTGTGATTTGGCTAACAATGATATTTTGGGGTTTTTTGATGGAGCAACTAATCCTAAGTTCTAATCCATCTTGCTGAAAGTGAAAAACTAGCTAATTATTTGTAAATGAAAACACTATATTGTTGAATCACACTTATTGGAATGGAAAACACACTTGATGGAATTATAAACACACTTGCTAAAAATTGGAAACACACTTTATAGAATTGAAAACACACTTACTATCTAGGATTTTAAAATTGAATTTACTTGTTAATGAAATTTTTTCATCAATGAAATCGATACCAAGGAAAATAGTTGAAAAATAAATGTACACACATAAATAAATATAATAATGTAGTTTAAAAATACACACTTACACATAAACAATCTTATTAAAAATTAAATGAATAATGAAATGACAAACATAACTACCACATAAGTCATATTTTCCTTGGGTAAGTGGGCCCTTGTTCTCCCTCAAATTAAGATGAAATCAACTTAGTATATATGGGACTAGAAAAGGCTTCATTTATTGATAAAAATAGCTACAAACTGGAATAATACATTTTTTGCTAATAAGCTCTTGCATGTTGATCCCTAGGAAGGAGTAGGAAATACTAATTTATTCTATTGTACTATTTGTCTGATAACCTAGATTACATGTAACAAACTAACAATATAAAAAGATCACAATAGTGATCAAAACTAACTTTTAAAATAAAAAGATGCATTATAACTTCTCACGCTTTAAGGAGGAACATTATTAATTAGGGAAATGTATACCAAGTTTGTTCTATTAGTTACATCATTTTGTTATTACAGTATTAGATTAAGTAACCCAAAATCTCATTGCAGACATAATGGTGTTGTTTCAAATAATCTATAATTGGAAGTACTATAAGTAGAAAGCCTTAAATTAGGTGTAGACACAATCTATAAATATCCCTCTAGACATTTCTATAATATTGAAATTTTATCAAAACTATCTTAGACATGTATTGGAGCAATGTTGGAGCTTTACCGATAGGTTTAGGAGCTTCATGTTCACTCATAGAATGCTTGTAATACTTTGGACCTTGACTGTCAAAGTCTAGAGCTTTACTAATAGACTAGGTATCTCTATTGATAACCTTTAGAGCTTCTATGTAGGGTTTTATCTTTATCTAGGATCACTCCAAGGGTTGACCTACTACATCAAAACTCTTATTATTTATTTAAATTTGAATATACTTCTTACATATGCAAAATTGGAGAACTAGTCATGCCAAATGTTAGAACATAATGATAATAATGAGAAAATCAAACTTACACAAACCAACAAGATATAAGTATTTATTTTATACTTTAGATTGATCCTAAGTATTAATATGTATGAAATACTCAATCCAAAATAGAACGTTAATAGGTGCAACATAGGTGATCATGGATATATATGAGTCATAAATTGAACTTATCACAAGGAACATATTTAGTATTATAAAATGATAGTGAAATGTGGTGACATAAACTACAATGATGGGCTTTAGAATTTTTTTTGGAGAAGAAAGTATATTAGAATTATTTCTTAATATGTTATTAAATTTAATAGTAAATTTTACTTTCATGCATTCATGTTAGTCATGAAAATGAGATAATTTTATAGTTTTTACATTAAGATATATGACAATATGTTTGATATTACAATCAAAATGAGCTCGATTAGGAAAAGATCCATACAAAAAATATCTTGAATGATAAAATAGTTTCATAAGAGGAATTAAAAAAGATTCACATTCACATACATAATAATTACATAGAAATAGGGATAACCTCATATTTCCCTCAGTGCAACAATAGCTTTCTACAATTTTTTTACACTTAAACTATTTATCCATTCATGGAGAATGAATCGTAATAGATGTAAAGAATGAGTATATTGGATCTAATGATGAAAGGTCCTCAAAAATAACTAATATAAAATGGATACTAAAAATAAAGTGTATCCACAATGAATCCTTGATGGATAAATCCTATACCATATCAATATGTATCAATATAACATTTGTACCTATCAACCATTTTAGTTATTGATACTTAATAATCACTCAATAAAAATATTGTTCTGAACTAACAAATCATGCAAATAAAAATGGTAAAATCTTTGACATATTTACATAAATAAAATAAAATTCATAACAAAGTCTTATACAAAAATAAATTTAGTTGAAATCATATTTTTGATTGGGTATGGAACTTACCATTCCTAGAGCCAGAAAATCAGTCAACCATGAACATATCCTAGTCAATGATTAGATAGTAGATTACCAAATTATTATTACAAACCCAAAGATTTTATAAAAAATCAAAGAATGATCATTCTACCAAGGTATTTCTCATGTTTTTCAATCATTCAACTATAAATTAAGAATAAATTTATTCAAACAAAAAATAATAAATTAAAATAATCATAAGATAATTAAGCATGCAGTCCCTTATGGAAATCTTAATACTATGACATTATGGACCCCAAATTTTGGCTAAGTCTTTCGATAGAGGCACAAGGTGTGGAAGGAGCATAGCATGAAATATAATGGCATAAAATATATAAAGGTGAAAAAGACCATGGCATAGGAGTTCATAGTATGAGAACACCTAGTCAGATAATATGCATAATAAATGGAGAACCTGAGAAAGGAGGGATCAAAACACTAGTGGAAGACTTGGGGAGTGAGAGGGAAGAAAGAGAAGGTTAATGAGTGGTTATTAAAGATGAAATAGACTAAGTCACACATAAATCTATCACTTATGCATGAGAATATAGGCACTGATCAATGAAGATCCAACACTAAATGGGAATATAGGAGCACAAAGGCCCATGTCCTTAAGGAAATAATGTAGTTAGCCTCCATGAATCTTAATCCATTGAATATTATTGGCTTGTCACTAAGAGTGTCATTAATATTATAACTACTTGGTTAGGGATAACCAAGTATAAATATCCTTGGTTAGATATTTTTAATAATGTTGATCATTGTTGTATAATGATTGATTTATGTTGAATTTATTTCATTGATGTAACCATGGATATCATTGTAATATTGTTATTATACTCTAGTTTGTATCTAATTTGTATCAATGAGTTGCACCATGCCTTTATTATGTAACATATTTTTTGAATATGATGAATAAAATATGCATTATCTAAAGGTTATCATGTGGATTTTGAAAATAATGGTACTGGTCATTTTAATTGTGTTTGTTCATTTAACTAAACTTAGGCCCATAGTTGCATATTTATTTTTCTAGTTAGTCATTGAATAAGGTGAATGTTTGAGCATTGACATATGTTAAGTACACCATCATTCAACAAAACCCATGGGAACTGGTCCCTTGATGCATTATTCAAATGAGCACACAAAGACCCTAAGTCTTACTAAAGTACCAACACACTAGCTTGTTGGGTCTTAGTCACTTTAGTGTGTTCCTAGGGAAAGTTAAGCCTAGATAGAAAATTAACCCAACATTTTACTTCTATCATCATGACCTATAGTGATTTTTTGCATGATGGTGTAAAATTATAAAGTGATTATCTCTTGAAAACATTAAACAATGGATTACCAGTGTTAAGGATAACTTCTCAATAACATTTCTTCAATCAAGATTTTTTAATCATGCATGGGTTGAACACAATATCTAAAATTCCTTATATGAGAATTTCTTTATGGAAGTACCTATTCATTTACATGCTTAGATCATAATTTATACTCAAGACCACTCCATAAACCATGGAAGGAAAATATCTTGAACATTAACATGCCAAATGGATTTAGTACACTTGGGAGCATCATGGACATGAGCTATTGATGTCTAGTGGTGAGGGTTGTTAAATAGTTATGTCCTAGAGTATGTTGTATTAGCTTATTCCTATCTAAAAGAAGCCAAGTTATAGTTTCTTTGAGGAACACATGGTTAGTATCTCAAACATTTCCCTCTAGAGGTGAAGAAGTTGTTTATTGACTCTAAACTTGAGACTTTTCTCATGGAAGGCTAAACTCTTCATTGTATGAGCATCATGGTTGGTAGGGGAATGTAGGGGTACTTGTAAGATTTGTAAGATCAGTATGGTATCTAGTTAATGAAAGTTTTAGAAGTGAAAATATGATGAATCTCGATGTTTCATGTAAATTTTCACTTAAGTTGTAAAGAAAGAGAGAAAAAAAACTCGATACAGGTATGGTTGAAAAACATATTTGTTTGTACATGCATTGAATCCAAATGATTTTGAGAGCTCCTCTTTAGCTTGGGAGGAATACCTATAGATAATAAAGCACTAAAGAAAGCTTATTTGTTAGATAGATAGTTGGGTGGATTGCCTAGTGATAACTAGATCCCAAAAGCAAAAGCTTTCTTAGGGGTTATCAATCCACACATTTTAAATAATCAAGTTGATAAAATGGAAATAAGGTACTTGCATCAATAATCAAAAGGTAATAAAATCAAATAAAATAAATCTTGCTATAAAAATAGACTAGAAATGATTTAATTAGTGATGAACTAATTAATACTAGTGATAACAGATTAGGATATGCTTCAAAAAATTATAAGGGGTTATGTGAGTGGTCAAAAACACATAAAAGTCAATTTGGTTGGGTGTGGGTGGGTAAAATCAACTTGCTATTTTTTATACCATAGGTGACCATTGATGGTTGCGGTAACCATAAATGGTTAGGCCTGACCATCAATGGTTGGGTCCAACCATCGATGGTTGACTCTAGAATTTTGGGTTTGATCAACAAAAGATGATAGGATTCTATAGATGAATTTTAGGAGTTGGGCAAGGGCTAGATTGATTTTGAAATGGAATAAAATTACATGAATGATAATAAATAAGTAATTGTCTTACCAAAAGTTAGTTGGGTGGGTGGTTGATGTATTTAGCCTATTGGTAGAATCTAGCTTGATTTTAATAGAGTAATGGTACCTAAAATCTTGGATGAGAGATGATAGAAAGTTGGTTCTCAATGAGATGGTTTGAAATGATTGATAACATTAATGATGCTGATTGAACTGATTGACCTACAAAATAAAACTCTTGAATGCCTGAGCTCTTGATAATTATTTCAAATGGATTTGACCTCCCAGGCCTTTCTCTTATAGGCATAATCAAGAGGTGAAAGTGAAGGTATAACTGGGTCATCTAAATATAATTTGTGCATGCAAAGGCTCATAACAAAAATTAGATAAGTTATATTTAAAAAAGGGTTAGTAGAGATTTCATGCTCTTGGTGAGGAAGTGGATCTTGAACATTGATAATCAGCTCCCAAAGCTGACCATCGATAGTCACATTGACCGTCAATGGTCAAGGTCCTTAGGGATAGGGTGTTGAAGGCTAGGATTACTCATTTAGGTGAAACTAAGTGCATATTGGTTACTTTAAGCCTCATAAGTGTAGGTTGTTCCTATGAGGGTCCAGGGGTACTTCCAAGGCTACTTTGACATTTAGAATCATAAGTTTGTAGATTTTTTATGTTTATATTTTGCCCCTTTTTGTTATGTAGTTTGTGTGAATGAGATGCAAAATAAAAATAGAGTATGGTTCATGGGTCTAGTTTCCTTGAGAGTGGGAGGAGGTTTTCCCCCTAAAACCAAGATTTAATGAGGTGAAGCTAAAGTAGGTATGGGATTGATAAGTGGTAGATGGTGGGTCACTAGGTGGTGACATGAGGTTGGGAATTTGAGATGCAAACATGTGCATAAAATGTAACAAAATGTGTGATAGCCAAGATCATGCATAGATAAAGTTGCTAATGTTGGTAAAAATAAGGGTCAGTGCTAAAAAGGACAAGGGATGAGTGAACTATATGACTGCCTATAGACATGGTAGCTAGGAACACTCATAATGCAAGTTGCTTAAGTGATATCTGTATATCTGATGGGTATCCAAAGCAAGAAGTGCTCCTAAATAAAACACAAATTGGTCAAGTGTCATAAGTATTTGAAGTAGGAAGTGCTCATGTTGATAAATAAGTGTTATGATATGCATAAGGTGGTCTAAAATATAAAAGGGTCAACATGGAAATGTTGTCACTATGGCCAAAAGACCAAGCAATAGCTGTCAAAAAATTACACACTAGATGGGCCAAAATAGACCAATGGTGAGGTGACAAGGTGGTTGGGTTGGTGGGAGAAAGGCACTTCCAAAGTAGACAAGAGTTTGGTGTATTTATGTTAGGATTTGGGAGGTTGCATGTAAAAAGTGTAATTGGGGGTTTAAAGGGTTTCTTGATTGTCAATAGTTAGGGTCCCCATAAGGTGACCATAAATGGTCACCTTGACCATCGACGATCAGGGGAAACCCTAAAAGTCAAGGTAAAAGTAAAAAAAAAAAGTTAATTTGTCATTTTAACTATTGGGAATTATTTGATCAAGCTTTGAGTGATTTCAGTGATTTATGAGGAAGGTATTTATTGAGGTGGGTGTTGCTCATTGGTTAGAGGTGTGTGTGTGTGTGTGTGTGATTGCATGGGTCCAAGATGTAGGGAGCATGAAGACATGGTTAAACACTTTCTCATAGGCTCATACCATGGATGAGGTCACAAAATGAGGTAGGGGTGCATTTGAATTTGTAATGTAATTTGATTATGTTGTTTGGAATTTGCTTGGGTAGGTGTGAAAATAGTTGTTGTGGCCTGTATGCCCTAGGTAGGGTTTTTTGGAGGTTTTGGTCAAAATGGTGGGTACAATGTCAAATTGATAGGGTGGGTAGGGTGGAATTTTAGCTGGTTAAGGTGATTAGGTTAGTGTATTTCTATTTAGGTTATGGTTTTGGGCCCTAGCAGTTTTAGGTATTCCAACCATGGAATACCCATAAGTGATCATCAATGGTTAGGTTTGACCATTAATGATTAACACTCTACGAACTAGGGGTTCCAAACCATCATTAGTCATCATGAGCACTGGTAGTTAGACATGATAAGGTTGGGTTTTAAAGGTGTTTAGGGTGTAGGCATGATTTTGGCCTAGAGTCTAATAGTTAAGGTTAAGATAAGTGGTTGGGATTGAAGTTTGTTTAACAAGGTTGGGTGCAAGGGGTAAGTGAGGTCTAATATGTCAGGGTTAGGGGAGGGTTTAAAAGATAGGTTAGACTAGACTTGTTGGGGTCTAATCCAATCTTTTTGATTTCATATAGGCTCAAGGATAGATATAGATGTGTGACCTTATGCCATGGATCTTCCCTATGATGATCGAGGGGATGACCATTGATGATTGGGCACATATAGAAGTAGTGTGGCTAGGAGGGATGAGACACTACCATCACATGCCTAGGGATGCATCCATGATAGTAGCAGTCATCAAGAGATGGGATCGTACTACTAACACCTTCTTATTATTGATCGAGGAGATGACTATTCTCCCAGAGGATGTCTATAGGATGACTTAACTCCCACTATGTGGTGAGGTGATCTACTAGATTGAGTAGGAGGAATGGGATGAGTATGTGGAGTACTTATATGGAGATGATAGTGACCAGGTCTAATGGCACTCTAGAGGGTTTGGTTATATAACACTATATGAAGGGATCTTGAGGAGAAGAGACTTATGATGATGTTGATGATTGCATTTACTCACTTTGGGTTTCTATATTCTAGTAGTGGGAGATTCTTCTATGTATTATTGATTGTTTTGGTTGAGCTATTCCTTGGGAGGATAGTATTTGGTTGGGACCCAATGTTGTTGGTCTAAACTTATAGAGAGATATGGGAATTTAGACACCACAAGAGGTATGTCATCAACATTAGCATGGGCATGGTTCTACACTATTGGGCCTATGAACACATTCAAGTTTTGAGGCTGAAGGGATTGCCATAGATGGGGTACACACAACTAGAGCTCTTTATGGGATTTATGAGGTGGAGGGATGACTATGTTGTATCAGGGGATGAAATTAGAACACATGATATTGAGTGGTTTAAGGATACTCTAGGTGGATTGGTAGCTACATCCATCATATGGAGACCATACCTATAGTTCCCCATCTAGCTAGGCTACAGGAGGGAGACCTTCTCTATATAGAGCTACAAGTGAATTGTTGGTCATCGAGAGGGTTTGGTTGAGTTGATTCCCTTCAACTGTATGTAGTGCCATTTTGGCTTGAAATATGGTGTACTAGGTCCACATACACGTTATAGGAGGCAAGACTCATAGGTTCAGTTACCAGTGCCCTAGCCTGTTCAGATAATTTTGGATGGTGGGTTTGAAGATCTTCCTATCAGGGCTCCCATAGATGATGTAAGGTATACAAATGGATATATGGCTTGGTACTAACCTATCTATGTAGTTATAGATGTGGGTGGATATGATAGAGGGGTGGCATCGATGGCTACAGATCTAGTTGACTAGGGTGCACATGTAGGGGTAGAATTGGCTACAATCCAGGCTCAAGTACAAGTTCTATAGGGATAGGTGGCCACATTATAGGTCCAAATTCAAGTATTATAAGGTTAGCTTGTTACTATTATATGTGAGAGAGATATATTTAGGTAGAGGGCTAGGGTAAGGGTAATAGTAGTAAGAGGTCCATCAAACATAGTGCCCTAAGTATGTTATACAGATACCATTACGGAGCTTAGATATTATGAGGGGATGGTATTAGACTAGCTTCCCTAGGCTATGAGGTATGTAGAGTACACAATGAGCTTGGTTAGTGCGCCTTTAATAGCTTATTCAAGTCATTGGGATTCTACAGTGGGACAAATAGGGGTCTTAGGGGGACCATCACTAGGTATAGGTGCAGTCATAGATGGGGCCAATGGCAGTGGTGTAGGCCCATGATTATGTTGAGATATGTTATTTTGATGTATTATTTTGATACTAGCATATGTACTGATGTAGAGATATGTATATGTTTTTGAGAGAGCCTAACATATCATGACATGTATTATTTTTTGGTGATTCAATATATATGATGGATGCTCATGATGTTATATATGATAGTTTCTTGTGGTTTTTGATTATGGATTATGGTTTTGGTTCATGTTTAGATGTTGTACTCAATAGCTTAGGCATGTGATGTTCTGATTATGCTTATGGTTATGATATGATATGTTATGGGTGGATATAATTTAGGGCTTTATTGATGGTTATATGGGTAAAATGTGAAATGGTATATGCCCTAATGTTTGGTTAAGCTATTTGGTTTATGTTCATGATGGTGTAATGACATGCTTATGGTTTATGATGTGATTGATGTTCATGGTTTGCTATGATATGTTTACATTATGTTTGATTCATTGATATATAGATGCCATTGCTTATTGGTAGAGTTCATGATGTTCATGATCATAGTGATAGGCCTACATAAACTAATAAAAGATAAGAAAGTGAACACGATGCCTTTTAATTGGTAAAGATCAACATGAAACCTAAAGTTAGATTAGCTTAGTGAAAACAAGCCTTTCCAATGTTTTGTATTAGCATGCTTATGTTGATAGATAAGGATCCAAATTACATTGTGTCAAGTAATATCATAGTCCCATGCATATGATATGTGGAGGGAGAATAGGTGAAATTAGAACCATTAGGGAGCCTACTATGCCTTTTCTATAGGTGTCCAAAGAGGTAGTATAAACAAGTCTATGTCCATATATAAAGTGTAGACTAATCAATACAAGAAGTCTACTAAGGAGAGATAATCATGGATTTCCAAGTTTAATGTTATTATGAAATCTTATTGTATCTTTTACATTATTTTTCTCTTGCTTTTGCTTTTAATTTTGCTATTTTCTTGAGGGTCAAGGAAGTTGATCGATGTAGGAATCTTCCAAGAAATTGCTAGCTTTATCGAATAGTTTACTCAGCCATCCTTTAAGGGAGTGGTCTAAGTTTATGTGCCCAGTACAAATGATTTTTATAGCTATCCTTCAAGGGAGCACTCCAACTTATGTTTTTGTAATTTTTAATAAGTTTTTAATAGCTATCCTTCAAGGGAGTAGTCTATGAATGCTAAGAATGAACCATGATTCATTTTTTATATTTGATATTGCTTTTAATTTTATTTGATTTTATTTCCCATACATTCTTAATGGATTACCTTTATGAGGGCAAAATTAAGCTGACATGAAGGTGTAGTAGGTGAAAAGGAGGTATAGGTGACACCGACCATAAAAATCAATCTCAAGGAGATGGGAAGTACTATGAGAATCATGCCATAGATAGATCCATGGTATCCATAGTTTAATATTAGTATATAATTATAATAGATAATCAAATGATTCAATTTTAGTTGGTTGCCCTTAAAAATAGGAAAATGAATGTGCTTTCAAGAGATGAGCTTAAGTTAGACAAATGATGATTATGATCCCTACCTAACAATAAAAAGGGCACAAGTGCGAATCATTAAGAGGCGCAGGTTATGTTTTGAATTTGAGAGAGGATAAATGATAAGCTCCTAATCCATACTTAAGGGTAATGATGTAAGGTCCAAGCCAATTGAAGGCAAATTTTCCCATTTTGATTTTTTCCATATTAGTTACATGTTGGTTCTCTTTAAGGATAAGATCTCCAATGTTGAATTCTTGAACTTTTAGATGTTTGTTATAGGCTCATTTTATTTTTTATTGATAGACACAAAGATGGGAAAGAGTGGCCAAATGACACTCATCAAGTAGCTCTAATTGAGCTAAATGTTCTTGATCATAATCATTTTTTGAAACAAGGTCATGCAAATATATGTAAAGAGAAGGTATTTGGACTTCAAGAGGCAATAAAACCTTGGTTCCAAACATGAGAGAAAAAGATGTATCACCTATAGGATTTCATATGCTATTATGGCATTCCCATAAGTCACAAGGGATGTGTAAGTGCTAATCCTGAACAGAGGCATTAACCATTTTAGTAAGCATGTTGTGAAGGGTTTTGTTAGAGGCTTCAGCTTGTCCATTTTCTTTTGGATGATAAGGCGATAAAAATATAATTTTAATACCAAATACATCATAAAGATCTTTAACATATCTGTTTTTGAAATATTTACCATTTTTGGTGATGATCTTATGGGGAACACTGAAATGATAGATGATGTGATGGGTAATAAATTCAACAATTTTTTCAGCTTTTATTGAGACAAGGGGAATAGCCTCCACCCATTTAGTGGAATATTTGACTATAGTAATAATAAAATGATGTCATTGTGAGGATTTGGGGTTGATTTCACTAATAATATCTAGGCCCCATTATGAAAAGGGCCAAAATTTTATAGAAACATGAATACTATTAGTAGGTGTGTGATGTAAACTAATGTGTTGTTGACACTTGACACACTTTTTCACATAATCACAACAATCTTGGTTAAGGGTGGGCCAATAATAACCCAAGTGGAGGATGTGTTTAGCCACATTGAGTCCACTAAAGTGGCCCACATAGACACCCTCATATGTCTCTTTGATAGCATGAGAGGCTTTTGGACTATGAAGGCAATGGAATAGGAGGCCATCAAAACTATGTTTGTAGAGAATTTTCCCTAGAATGGCATAATGGGAGGTGTTATGGATAAATGCCTAATGGACATTCCTAGAGAGGCCAAAGGGAATTATACCAAGGTGAAGGTAGTTGATAGTTTTCTAATACCAAAGGTCAGGCAAAATCTCTTTCACACTAAAGATGGTTGGCACATCTGATTTGGTGTAGGAAGGTTTGATGAGGTGATGGAAAATGACTAATAGTTTAGAGTTTGAAGGTGCTAACAAGATCTGAGAGGCAAGAGAAGCCATGGTATCAAAAAGCCTAGTGGATCATGAGGTGGTTTGAATATGGTAGTGTTTGAATGAGGCTAGGAACTCTATGACTAGTTGTATGTACAATTACATCATTTCATTCTTACACTAGTAAATTCCATTGACTTGGTCGACCACAAGTTGGGAGTCACCAGAGATATTGATTATTATGACTTCTAAAGCTAAGGTAGTGTAGAGACCTATTACTAGGGCTTCATAATTAGCCACATTGTTAGTGTATTTGAAGTCAAGTTTAAATGATAAAGGAAGTGGTTCACTGATAAGGGAGATAAGGATGATGTTAGCCCCTCCACCATGCTGAAATTTGGAACCATAAAAAAAACATGGTTACATGATTAGTAAAATCCACTTGAGATAGAATTGTGATTGACTCATCTAGAAATTCAAAAGGGGGAGGTTGGTTATTTACTAGGTGTGCCTTAGCCAATTGGTAATAAATTACTTGCCCCTTGATTGATTTTTATTAGAGGAACTCAAAGTCAAACTCAGCTAAAAGCATGAACCACTTAGCCATATGTTGGTTTTGGTATGGTTTGGAGTGCATGTATTTAGGAGGGTTGGTATTAGTTATGATAAAATTTTTGTGGTTAAGAAGGTAGTAGTGAAGTTTGTTGGCCATGAAGACTAGGGCCAAATACAGTTTATTGATATGTGTGTACCGAGTCTCATATTCAACAAGTGTGCGGCTAATGTAATAGACGGCTTGCTCCTTGTGTTCATCCTGATGGGCAAGCATCACCTCTAGGGAGTGGTTTATGGTAGAGATATAGAGGTAGAAAGGTTGGCCATCCTTAGGAGGTATAAGGAAAGGTGGAGAGAGAAGGTACGCTTTGAGTGCATCAAAGGCATTTTAACAATCAACATTCCACTTTAAAGAGATGTACTTTTTCAAGAGTGGTGGAAGGGTTGATACTGATTGAAAAGATGGGAGATGAAGTGATGAATGGATTGTAGTTTCCCCTATAAGCTATAGAGTTGTTTAATATTGGTTAGAGGAAGCATCTCGAGGATGGCTTTGATTTTGGCTGGATCAACCTTGATTCCTCAAAGGGAAATGATGAATCTAAGAAGTTTTCCTGACAAGACCCCGAAAATAAATTTCTTAGGATTGAGGTGAACATGATAGTGGACAAGTCACTCAAAGATAATCTTGAGGATGGCTAAATGGTCTTTTTGAAGTTTAGACTTCTTGAGAAGGTTATTCACATAGTCTTCAATGATTGTATGGAAAAGGTCATGGAAAATATAGGTCATGACATGTTGGTAGGTTGCACCATCATTATAAAGACCAAAAGGTATGACTCTATAATAGAAATTCCCATATGGGGTGATAAAGGTAGTTTTGTGCTGATCTTTAGGGGCAATCAAAATTTGATTATAACCCAAGAATTGATCCATGAGAGACAACATCTCATGGCCTACTATAAGATCAAAAAGTTGGTTGATGATAGTTATAGGAAAGTCATCCTTTAGGTAGATGAGGTTGAGGTCATGAAATTCCACATAGATATGTAGTTCACGGATGGCTTTAGTGACAGGCACGATGTTTGAAAGCCATTGGGGATAATTAATGGGTTGAATAAAGTTGATAAAAAAGAGGCATTAAAGCTCTTCTTTGAAAAAAAGGGATATACAAGGGTGAATTCAATGAAGTTTCTATTTGAAAAGTTTTCTATCATGATTGGTTACAATGTTATGGGTGGAAATGGTTGGGTTAATATCAAGCATGTTGGCATATGACTAGGCGAATGCAATGTTGTAGTCTTGGAAGAAGGTAGAGAAGTCATGTAGTTCCTCAAAGGGGAGAGTTTAGCCAAGTTTAAAGATATGGGGGTTATTTGGAGTGCCTATGTCAATGTTTATGGCATATTCATTCAACATGGTTGAGGTTTCTATAGGTAAAGATTTATGGATGGAGGAATATAGTACACTAAGGTAGGTGAGAATAACATCATCATCTTGACATTGAACAATGTTAATCATAGGAGAGTCTTCTCCCATGAGTTCAAGATGGGTCAAAGGGATAGATATGGATGCCCCTTCCCTTTGATAAGCTAGGGGGATAAGGGTAATCATGTTGATGAAAAAAGTGTTAGGTGGGATGATGTCCTCATCCTCACCCACAAGTAGAGGGGGTGTTAGTGAGGAAGGAATCTTTTATTCAATAATGATAGGGGTAGTTTGTTTGGATTTATTCTTAGTGGGTAGAATGAAGTTGAGGCCATGCTTCTCATGAGGCTCTCAAGTCTCAATTGAGGTCAACATGTGTGGGTCATGCTCATATCATCCCAAACTAAATCCCTTCCAAGCACATATATGAAGGTATAGTTTGGCAAAGTCTGGGTTGTCCAAATAAGAGAAGGTGGAGGTGAATGGTTGAGGTGGAGAGGGAGTGGTGGAAACATTAATTGGTTTATAGATTCCCCATAATAAAGTGGGTTTGATAGCTCAGAGGCCCCAAGGGGGTAATGGATCTAATGTTGGGGTCATAATCTGATTGGTGGTTGAGTTTCTCATATTCTTGGGGAGTAAGGAGGGCATCAAGGCTGAGGAGAAAATATTCTCCAAGGTTAAGGAATTAGAAGGTAGGTTTAAAAGGATCAGTGATGGGTATTTGGTCCATGAGGATAGTTGAATTGGTGGATGCATCAATGAAAGGGGAGGAAGTAATGGATTTGGATTTTATAGGTGAGTGCTTGATGGTGGTTATTTGTAATGCTTTGGATGGAGCTATAATAATGTCATTAGGTTGGTAGGTCATATTACATGTTGTAAAAGGGATAGGGTTAGCTTGTATTGTAACCACTTGATCTTCATATTCAAACTTGACATAATGATGGAGGGTGGAAGGTACACATACCATGGCCTAGATCCAAGGTCTCTCTAGCAAAACATTGTACTGGAATTCACCTTTAACCACATAGAAGATTTTGGGGAGCATGTGAAGTCCTATCCAAATATGAAGGATGATGGTTTCCAAGGTGGTGGTCATAGTGTCATTAAAATATCTAAGGATGATATAAGTTTTAGACATGACATTATCTACTAGCTTGAGTTTCTCATAGGCATGGGAAGAGATGATGTTGATATTAGCTCCCCCATCTAACATAACCCATTTGATGCAGGTCTAGTTGATGTGAGATGTAATAAAAAGAGGGGGATCTAGGTCTTTGGGGTGGATAGAAGGTATCTCTAAGTCCTTGAAGGTGACAAGGGTAGAAAGCTGGAGAGCACTGATAAAGGCTTTTATAGTTTGGGAATCACCTAGTTTGACTTCAATGTCCTGCATAGCCTTGATCATGGCTTGGAAATGGTGGGGTGTAGTGGAAATTATAGACACCTAAATTTGGCCATCGAGAACCTCTAACTATGCTTTGGACCAATTTCCACCAAAGTGCATAGTTTGGCCTAAAAACACTAAAACACACTAAATGATGTGAAACTAACATATTCAAGTGCTAATTTTAGCTAGAGTATCATTAAATGGGGTAATAAATTTATGGGCTAGCTAACTTTGATCAGATCATTCTGAGTCAAAATGCCAATTTTACATTTAGGTGCTCTGGATTGCTCTTTTCTATCAACTCTCTTGTATGAGACACGTGCCTTTGTTATTTTGTGTTGACAACATCCTAAATAGGATAATGATCCAATGCATTTGACATTAACTTCCAATTCCAATCTAGTCAAATTTTTGACCAATAACAAGGCATTCTGATCAATTTGAGTAATTTATGCATAAAGTGTTTAATCATGCTTAAGATCTAGTTAAACCAAATTAGCACCTAATTAAGAATTCCATGGAAACTTGTTGAATAATTATTTTTATAACTGAATATTGAATATCTACATCATTAGGTGACCCCATTTCTTGGGAAGACATCCTTAGGTCATAAATGCCACAAATATCAGGATTCATGCCTCCCATGTCTCATCAAAGCCCTTCCATGCCTCTTCAATGGTCCTTTATCCCAAATATTGATGAGCCTATTTATGAATTTTAATTTTAAAATTAGATTAATACTTAGACACACATCTCAACCTTGAGATGGATGGTTTAGGTTGATTTTACCCATTTGAAAAAATCTATAAATAGAAGGCCATGCCACATGAATTTAAAGCTTGGATAATGTAAAGTTACCATGAAAAATTGACTTTAGAGCCTCATGAAAATTAGCGTTATAATGCCAAGTTGTTGTGCCAATCCAAGCCAAAGACATAAAGTGCTAAGGAGAGATGGAGGTATCAAAGCTTCCATTGATGCAGACTTCATGAGCATAAACCGAGCAAGCCACTACAAAGCATTTGGAGCATCTAAGGAAGGTGAAGGATTCTTATTTTTCCTTAATTTTTAGTTGTGTTTATCATTTGTTTTTGTTATTAAGCTCACCCTAGTAACTAAGCATTAAGGTGTTAGTTTATTGTGTTTTTTGTCAATTTGTTTTGTTCATTTTATCACTAACATAATACTAATCTCCTTTTCATAGTCAAATTCCTAGTTCACATAATGACACACCTGATGGGACCTGAATAGCTTCACAAAATTGATCAAAATACTCATTCAAAAAACTCACTAACTTTTGTTATGCAGAATCTTGGTAGTTTTGACTAGACATAGTCACAGGATTATCCTATAAACTACAGGTTTGTCTAACCATGTCACGATATTATGACTAAACCATTAGCGATTAAGTGATAATACCTCTACTTTTAAAGTTGTGGTATTGATCTGCAACTTGTGGTATTGCTAAATAGAGTCACAGTATTATGACCAAACCATCTATGGTTAAGTCACAATACTGTAACTTTTAAAGTTGCAGGATCATTCTACAACTCATAGGATCATCAAACAGAGTTAAGATATTGTGACAAATTATTAGTAGTTAAGTTACAATATTGCAACTCTTAAAGTTACAAGATTATCTTGAAACTCATGGTATTGCATTATGGAGTAGTAGGATTTCACTATGCAACAAACTCAAGACTTCATTTTTCAAAGTTCATTGTTTCAAATTAAATTTAGCTTCAAGGTTGAAGGGTATACTAACTTTTTCATTGTAGGACCAAGCCAAAGATTTGTTAAAACATATTTTTTAGACCTCTTTAGATGCTTAAAATTAACTAAGAATTTTTTTCTTTTGGTGTGTATGAAAACTTGTTAGGGTGATTTCTCAATCAAATTTAATGGTGTTCAAAGTTACAATTAAGACCAAAGGGTCAAAAGAACACCACAACAGCTTTCAATTTGTGGCTTAAAAATGAACTCATCTTTCAAAGCTTTTGTGTTCACTACTTGTTTTAATTAGCACTTTGTTTTCATAAAATACAAGGATGTTGCTTATATGCTCTTTCATTTATCTGCTTTAGGGAACCCTTGGAATTAAAAGAACTTTCCTTATTTACAAATTGCCTAGTCCAAGGCATAGAAATAACATCATCTAAGTCACTCCCCAAAAACTCACAAAAGTATTAGGTGACCTTGACACGACCCTAAAATATTTATATTTTATGCTTTTTTATTGCATGCAAACTTGGCTTGCAAGGGGGACTTCATCACCTCTCATTATTTATTTAGGGAACCTTTGACCCAGGGTTTCATCTCCCAGTATTGACTTCATCCACTCCTTCTGAGTTACACATGGGATGTATCTACATTTGGACATCACACTACACTAAGTGAACAACAAGATGTAATGGTTGCAAAAAAGACTATACCTTTTTCCAACAAGCCAAGTGCCATGGACACCCAATTTCCATGATTTTATTTTGCATCATTTAAAATAAAATTCATTATGCAATTGATTCCCCTAGAGAGATTTTAAAGTCTTGTAGATCTTAGATAAATCCCCACTTTCTACAAAAGTATTATTGGTACAAGGTGTGCCTCAAGGTTCATGTTGTAGTAATGTCATTTGAGAGAAGGGGGGTGTAAAAACCCCACTATATAATGTGTATTTACTTTTGGATGAACACTTAAAATCCTCTCAATTGATGTATATTTATGGATTCCAACAATACCAAGAAACCTTGTTAGTTTAGGATCTAAGAGTGATTAACTAGTTAGTTTTGTCCTAGATTAAAGTTTTGTTTGGAGTCAAAACCTGGTGTGAACAAACGATACAAACCAAAACACATAGTCCTCATTTTTATTTGAATAAAGATTAATTATGATGCCCATGTGAATCATCAATTTTCCTTGTTCAAAGTTCATCAAATCTTGGAGTCATATCATCTACTTTGGCATAGTTATGCTGCCTAATTGAGTCTAGACCTTTGCCAAAGTTTGTTTAAGTCCTTCATTTATAATTTAAATTCAAAATTTCACCTTTATAAGTTCATAGGGTTGATGTGTTAAGTGGGTTCACCATTTTCACTAAACTAGAGGGAACTTAGGTTCAATTTCCAATTTGGGTTGAAGGTCATTTTAAGACTCATGATTGTTATCACGACTTGATAGACTTAAGTCATTTTGTGATAAACACTTGCATTTTGAGTCTATGTACCACAAAATTTTGAGTCAAGAAAGGTAGTGGTATGCTGTTAAATTTATGAGAAATTATCTTTGCCTTAGAGAGTTTTTGAAATAATCATTTTGTCACATCTTTTAGGTAGTCTAGCATTGTTATGCTACCCAAAAAATTAAAGATATTGTTTCATAAGCCCTTTTGCATAGACTTCAAATTTGTTCCTACATTTTCAAACCAATTTGAGTGTACCTTTATGAACCTTTGTTTAGCATAGTTACGTCATTCTCTTTTTGTCTATCCTATTTGTCAAAATAACCAAGTTTTATACCATTATTTGTGAGAAAAATAAACTATCTCTAAAGTGCCTTTTATTTCATACCTTATACCTATTTGATCGAGTCCATGTCCATGTCCAAGAATCAAATACCTAGTATTTTTTACAAGTGTTTCAAATCTGTTAGATTAAAAAATTTATCTATTTTCAAAATCTATCTTTTGACATCATTTAGTCAAGAGTCCTAGCGCATGCCTTGTTTAAGCCTAGCTTTTGACATCGTGTTTGGCCAAAAGACCTAGCAACTTTTAATTTCCTAGATTAGACTTATTTGAAACACTTTGTCCTTAGCATTTGGAATTTTGATTTTTGGTTCATTTACTTAATATTGTTTTGTAAGACATGTAGCGTTAGACACTTAATGTTAGCTTATGTTATCACAAATCTTTGTGTAAACCTTTTGATCCTTTTGATGAATCTAGACCAAGTTTAAACATCAAACTATAGACATTATCTTTATAGAGTTTGTAGAACTCTTTAACCTTTTATTGCAAAAACATTTAATATGGATCCCAACATGTATTCCTACACTTATAGTAGATTTATGTACAATCTGGGGATTATTAATGAGGTTACATAGGAAAAAATGGTGCAAGACCCCTACACAGATAATATTGCTTATGAGATGGATTCTTATCCCTCTTATAATACTCAATTAGGGGCACAAAGCCAAGATCCATTGTCTAACTATTTGGTTAATACACCACCTTATTTAAAACAAAACCAAGAACAAACCACACAATACCTAGCTCCAATACCCACAACTGACGAACTAGTTATACAATAGTCATGCTCTACTAATACACCATCCACATATGATCCATTTTTATTTGAGCATCATTTATTAGAGAAAAAAGAAGAGATTTTGGTTAGATCTATAGAGGTAGGGGGCAAGTTTTTAGCAGACTTCCTCCATGATAATTTACCAAGCCTAGTTAGAATGCCCCACAACATAATTTACGATCAACAAGCTTCTTCTAGTAATCCTTTGGCTCTATTACAAAAAATATATCAAGACCCTAATATGATTAATACAGGAAAAAACCTCATGGAAGACCACTTTAACTAAATGCAGATGGCATATCAAACCTACTTGAATCTAGCATGCAATTTCAATCAAATGACCATGGTGAGCAAAACTCTTATTGCCTTAGTTCCTTCAATAGGAGTTTTGATAGAGTTAATTGGTCAAGACAATTAGAGTTCAGACCCATTTATGCAAAACACTTTGGTAGACAACTTATTGCATATGCCCAGTATTAAGGAAGTGTCTTATGCTTCTACATAGAATAATGAGCAAAATATAGTAGACAATATGCAAGTAACGTCCAATCCAAATCAAAGTGGTACTAACACACAAACAAATAGTCAACAACATGTGCCTATAGTTGATACCATGAGTGGACCATTATACCAAGGAGTAGGAGTTTCTACATCCCAACCTCAACCAAGTGCTTCATCAACTGTGCAACTAATAGGATTAGGTAGTCAAATAGAAACCAATGTCACACCTCAACAATAGAATGTGACAAATCTTACTCCCCCTCAACAAGTGATGAGTAGTATTCCACAATAGCAGGCATAATCTATTATACCAACACAATAGAGGTTGAATTCATTTCCACCTCAACAAGGGACAACTAATGTTCCACCTAACTAGGTAGTGATAAACATACCTCTTTAGTTGCATATTAGTGTACCAATCCAAAACTAAATGATGACTAGCTAATAACATGTAAATATTATTCAGTGATAGATGTTGAATCTTCAACATGTGATCACTTCCCAAAAAGGATTCATGTAATAAGGAGGCTCCCATATTTCTCAAGTACCTACTAGACAACAATTGGTTCAAAATGTGCCATAAGTTTAGATATAGGGTCTTAGTTCACAAGTTCCCACTCAATAGCAAGGTTTGATTAGTTGGTAGCATGTACCTTTTAAACCACAATAGGCACAGTATAGTTATATCCCTCCATCCCAACCATAAAATCTTCCAAGTCAAACCTTCATAGCCAACCCAAACTAGAATATTGCATAACCAAATGTGCAATTTCAAGTACATCCTAATCCACATATGCATATTCTTGGTCCATTTCCCAACCAAAAAAATATACCCCAACATATCTCTCCATCATACCCTGGTCAAAGTATCCCACTTGTGACCTCCCAACCATCTACCTAAACCAATGTTCTCCCTCAAACCAACATTCCCTCTAGTTTCCTAGCCTAAGGATTGTAATAGAAGAAGGATGTAATTGATGCCATTCAAGCTGGGAAATAGACTAAAAAATATAGGTTGGATGACGTGTGTTCTTATCCATTCAACATGGAATAGTTGTAAATACCATTTCCTCTAGGGTACAAACCACCAAAATTTAATAAATACAAAGGGGAAGGTGACCCTAAGGCCCATTTAATCGAGTTCTTTGTCATATGTCAACCAGTGGCATATAGCGATATATACCTTTTGTTTTTGTTTCTAAGAAGCTTGGATGGACAAGACTTGGAGTGGTTTTAAAAGTTTCCCAGGAATTTAGTAACAAATATTGATGACATTTTTGATAAGTTTGTGCTGTACTTTTCCTATAATATAAAACATGAGATTTTATTGGTTGAATTGACACAAGAAAAACAAAAATTTGGTGAGATTTTTGTAAGTTATCTATAGTGATGGAGATCCCTTACAAGTTGATTCATCGATAGTTTATTAGATAAATAATTGGCCATTGTGTTTACTAAAAAATTGCATAGTGAGATAGCTTATCATCTGGAACTACAATGTGCACATACTTTCAAGGAGATCATCAACAAAGGATTGTTGATGGAGTGAGATCTTATTAATAAAAGGATCATCAAGATTTCTTCCACTAATTATAATTAAGGTACCAATCAGGGAAGTGGCCAAAATAAACATCCAATCTAAGCATAAGCATTGCAACTAGCACATGCCAATAATTAAGATAGACCAAAGTAATTCAAAAGTAATAAGAATGTTGTGGGCAATGGGTCAACTGAGTCATGCCATGTCCAAATAGTAAAAACATCATTTACACCACCTTTTCAACTTAATCCTACCCAAAAACCTCTCTAACCCATGCTGCAAGCACAACAACTAAGACCTATGTAACAAATGTAGTAACCTTTACCATTGTAAAACCCTCCTCTAAGAAGAATTAAACCTACTCATCATGTCTTTAGTGACCTGGGAGAGCCTATTAGGTTTATATTTCATAAGCTTACTACTGCTAATCTGATTAGTTGGCCTATACCAAAGCATTATCCACAAGGCATTCCTTATCCTGAATGGTACCATGAAAACGAATTCTATGAATATCATCAGGTCAATAGGAATAATCTATGAAGATGTGTGTAAATCAATAATTTAATTGATAATATGTTGGATAATGGGGAGATAACATTGAATAATGGTGCTTCTACCTCTAATCAAACTCTTGGGATTTATCAAAACCCCTTTCCCCCATATAACACCCAACAACAACAACAACAACACTAGTCGATGCAACAACAAAATCAACAGTATCAATATCAACGGCCAAACTAGTATAATCAACAACAAAACCCATAGCATCAAAACAATGGGAAAAACCAAGGTCAAAATGGTAACAACCAAAAAACCTACCATGCAGTTACACATGACTACAACAAGGTTGTAGGTCATATTGTAGGGGGTAGCATTAATACCATCTCCATTAATCCTAGACTGAGCACTAATCAATCTAGACCATTGCTAAACAATACCATTATTCAACCAATCATTTAGCCTCAAAATAAACCATTCACCATTGACCAAGACAAGAAGTTTGATATTGTAGAACAATTGTAGAAGATAATAGTATAAATATCTATTTTAGATTTTTTTCAAATGTCAACAATCCACAAAGACATTTTGAATGAGTTTTTAACCCAATCCACTGTTGCCAGTGACATATCCCCTGATGAATTTCAAGCTTTGGTTGGACACCTAGCTCCATCTCAATAAGTCACATTCAACCAAAGTGATATGTCTTCCCTTGGTCCACTCCATAATAATCCATTGTACATACAAGTTTATATAAAGTGGCATAAAGTGAAATGTGTCCTTATAGACAATGGATTATGACTCAACATAGTGTCTCTAAAGTTCTTCAAGCTTTTTGGATACACAATGGTAGATATCTAGCTAGAAATGATAACTATCAAAGCTTATGATAATCAGGAAAGAGAATCACAAGGCACCATTAGGTTACTAGTTATCATTGGGCCTTTGACCCATGATACACTTTTCCATGTGCTTGATCTTTAGTTGTCATATAATATACTTCTAGGTAGGCCTTGGTTACATGAGATTCAAGTAGTCCCATCAACACTACACCAATGTATCAAGTTCTCCCACTTAGGGATGGAAGTGAATATTCTAGGAGATTTACACCCATATGAGCACTGCAAGCACCTCAACTCTAAGTTTCAAATCTATAATTACCAATATGGTATGAATCCAAGTTCCAAGTATGATAAAGGAAAGTCAATACTTATTGATCCTCCATAGGATAATTTTATAGATCCTAATACCTTGGATTCCCTTTCCCACATGCTACCTCCTAAAGCTTCCAATCATTTCACCATTTTAGATAATGGCCTAGGGGAGTATGTGACCCATGATACCTTATATATTTATAATCTTCCTCAGAATCCAAAGACCTTTAGATGACCTAAAAATACCACACATGCATTTGCAATAAAAGAACAAAGATAAGGGACTTGTTATGTTTGTACCAACATCTGGCCTAGAATTAGACCCTCTTGAAGGGGATGAATCTTGGTTGTACAATGATAACCAAGCTGAGTGTTATAAAAGTGAAAAGTATCTTATTCCCAATAGGATCATGGAACATTAAGATTATGAAGGAAGAGGCCTCAGACTAAACCAACAAGGAACCATTGATCCAATTTCCATGACTAAGTACAAAAGACCCTATGGACTTAGATTTAAACTACTTGGGGCTGACCCCACATATCTTATTTGAGTTTTATAACCAGTGGCTAGTGATGATGATGTCGATAGCGAAATAGAGTATAATTATAGTCTTATCTTTGATAACCTAGATAAGACTAACCTATTCAATAATAATGCCATTTGTACCCTTACCTTAGTCATTCATCACAACCCATTGCCATTATACTATCCCCAACTGATAAATTGGGACCAACAAGAATCTAGTTTATCGGTTGATGAGTTTTAAAATGATGAGGCATTCTATGATTTTTTAATCTTTAGAGACAACATTCCGTTGGGAGATCATAAGTCAAGATTCTTAATCACAATGGATCCTGAAGCCTATTTTAGAGAGTGGGTGAACACCCTTATCCAAAAACAAATAAATTAAATATTGAGGTCCTAAAGTGAAAACCTATTTAAGATGATTTTGACTAGGAAAATGTAAAGATAAAGGCTAGTCTAGTGGTGAAAACCTATTTCAAGTGGCATTAAATGGGGGTGTTCATTCTTCTTTGAATTTAGACCAGGAGACCACCAATGATGAACTTGCCTATGGATCTGAGTTCAATTTTATACAACAAGTATTTGATTAAATTTTTATTGTTTTTGTCACATGGCCATATCTCCCACTGGGGGACTCAGATTCATCATGCCTAGGAGATGTTGAAGAGCAAGTCCTAATAAAGGACCCTGATATAGTCTAATAGTTTAAGTCTTTGCCTACTATCTTAGAAGATGCTTAAACCCTTATAGTTGAAGATATAATAGAGGTAAACATCAAGAATCCATCAGACCCAAAATGTATAAAATTAGGCAAGTCCCTCACTGAGGAGGAATGTGAAGTCTTTACAGCTCTATTGAGAGAATTTGTAGATATATTTGTGTGGGCTTATTCTGACATGCCAAGTTTGGACCCCACCTCAGTTATACACAACTTTGTGGTTAATCTTGATGCCAAACCTGTGAAATAAAATCTACATAAGATGCATCCTCGCATTGCTATCTTGGTAAAGAAAGAGTTGGAAAAACTCTTAAAAATAGGATGTATTCGGTCCATTGACTACTTAGAATGGATATCTAATGTTGTACCTGTTAGCAAAAAGCCTGAAATAATCATAATCTATACTAATTTTTGAGACATAAACAAATCTTGTCTTAAGGATGAATTTCCATTGCCTAATATTGACATGATTATCAAATCCATAGTGGGTTATGAAACGCTTTCATTCATGGATGGATTTTCAGGATATAACTAGATTAGAATAACACTAGAAAACTAACATAAAATAATGTTCACCACTCCATGGGAAACATTTTGTTATCAGGTAATGTCGTTTAGTCTTAAGAATACTAGAAATACATATCAAAGGGCCATGACTGTCATATTCCATGATATGATGCATGATATTGTTAAAGACTATGTCGATGACATATTAGGAAAATTCAAGACTAGGGTTGACCATTCAGTAGTGATATGGAGGATATTTGAAAGATTGTGGGAGTACAAAGTCAAACTCAATCCAAATAAATGTGTGTTTATAGTAACCTCAAGAAAATTACTTAGCTTTATCATGTCTCATAGAGGCATTGAAGTCAATCTGGCCAAAGTCCATGCTATAACTGATATGTCACCACCAACCAATTTGAAGCAACTACATAGTTTGTAGGGTAAGATCCAATCAATCTGATGCTTCATCTCTCAGTTAGCAGACAAGTTTCATCCATTTACACATATTATAAATAATGGAGTTACATTTCACTAGGATGATCACTACCAAATAGCTTTTCAACTACTCAAGGACTATCTATTTAATCCACCTATTTTGTTACCTCCTATACTAGGAAGGTCATTCTTATTTTATCTATCAACTACCGATAATACCTTGGGGGAACTTTTGGCTCAACATTATAATAATGGAAGAGAGCATACATTATACTACTTAAGACATACCTTGGTCACATATGAACACAACTATGTACCTATTGAAAAAGCTTATCTAGCCATGGTCTTTACAACTCAAAAACTGCATCATTACATGTTGAACAATAAGACCATGGTTATTTCAAAAGTAGATCCTCTCAAGTATCTACTATCTAAAATAGATTTTCAAGGTAGAATGGCCAAATAGATCATGCTTCTTAGTGATTTTGATAGAGTATGTCAATCAGAAGGCAATCAAGGGATAGGTCCTTGTAGATCAACTTGTTGAAGCACCCCTTACAAACACAAATCCAATCACATTTCATTTTCATAATGAATCTATAATGACCATCATTGACACACCTATTGAGGAGAAGAATTGGAAGCTATATTTTTATGGTTCATTTATTGCATATATATCGAGGGTAGGCCTCTTATTTATTACACCACGTGGGGATCTAATCCTTAAATCATTTAGAATTAGTTTTCCTTGTATAAATAACATGGTTGAGTATGAAGCGCTTGTCACATCACTTCGATAGGTAGTACACTAAAACATATCTCATCTCCAAGTTTATGGTGATTCTCAATTAATCATCAATCAGGCACATACCATTTTCAAACCAAAGATGACAAACTGGTTCCATATAAGGCTATAGTCAATACCCTAAGTAGGAAATTACAAATATCCAATTTAAGCATATATCAAGGGTTAGTAATAGAACTACAAATGCCATGGATACTATCAAATCTCTGATTTGACAAATAGACAAAGCCAAATAATATCAGTTCCTCATCAAGAATTTGGTTTCACCAGCTCATTAACCTTCAATTATGGCAATGATTTGTGATATTGTTGGTCCTAATTCTATATAGTACTTAGACCTTT
Organism: Torreya grandis; assembly: GCA_037957365.1. NCBI lineage: Eukaryota > Viridiplantae > Streptophyta > Pinopsida > Cupressales > Taxaceae > Torreya > Torreya grandis. Next base: position 6,367,108 of record JARHVA010000113.1, on the reverse strand, counting down.
ACAGCTACCTTCATGACCAAGTTCTACCATCTAACCTATCACAAAAATAACCAAAGCCTTTATTTATTATTCCACTCATTATACTCTACTTGGATCCACCCTTTATCACTATAATTTTGATGGAACTTTGCTTCAATGTTTAACTTCAACAGAGTCTACACTAGGGTTAAGATAATTTGATGAAGGGGTATGTGGAGCTAATTTTAGTGGGGCAATCCTATCCAAAAAGCTCTTACATACTAGTTATTATTGGCCCATGATGGATGTAGCTACATATGTAAAGAAGCATGATAAATGTCAATGGCATACTAATATGATTCATACCCTAACCCAAACTCTAAAACTGATGTTGACACTATGGCCATTTGCTACATGGGGACTCTATTTCATTGGGAAGATCAACTCCATTTCATCTGATGGCCATAAACATATCCTTACCACCACTAAATATTTCACTAAGTGGGTGGAAGCTATACCTATCATGTGACTGGAAGACAAATTTTCTAGTTCATCTTTAACCATCTCATTTGCCACTATGGTATCCCCTCTAACATTATATCTAATAATGGAGGATCATTCAATAACAAGGATGTTGACTAGCTATGTACCAAATATAACATCACACAATGTTTTTCTACAACATATTATCCTCCAAGTAATGGCCAAACTAAAGCATCGAATAAAACCATTATCAATATTCTCAAAAAGATTTTCAATGATGTCGATCATGATTGGTACCTTAAGATATTCCCAACTCTTTGGGCATATCATGCCAATCATCACCCCTACAAATGCCACTCTATATTCACTTGTTTATGGTATAGAAGCCATCCTTCCTATTGAGGTTGAGTTGCCTTCACTATGCATATCTTTCAAACATGTCCTAGATGATCATGACTATCAAGTAGCTCACCTGCAAGAGCTAGACCTAATTGATCAAAAATGCATAGCTACACTCAACAATATTTAGGCATATCAGAACCAACTCAGAGGCCACTATAATCGACATGTCAAGTATAGAAGATTTGAACTTGGCGATCTTGTTCTTAAAGTCGAGTTGCCTTCACTATGCATATCTTTCAAACATGTCCTAGATGATCATGACTATCAAGTAGCTCACCTGCAAGAGATAGACCTACTTGATGAAAAATGCATAGCTATGCTCAACAATATTTAGGCATATCAAAACCAACTCAAAGGCCACTATAATCGACATGTCAAGTATAGAAGATTTGAACTTGGTGATCTTGTTCTTAAATAATAACATGGATGAGAAGAAGCATAAAGGTTAATTCAAACCAAACTAGATAGGGTATTTCATCATTACTATAAATTATGGATCAAGAGCATACAGGCTCACCACACTAGATGGAGATGAACTTCTTGATCTGATGACTATTATTCACCTTAAGTGATATTATGATTGAGTGTTAGGGTGTATTGTCTATAAAGATCATTTCATGATGTGCCATTTTATCCCTATTCTTCTTTATATGAGTATCATTCTTATCATTCCTTTTAGCCTATTCCATCTACTTTACCATCCCATTCTATCGACCAAACATGTTCTAAATCCTACCGCCTAGCCCCTTTGACCTTGGTTTTTTCCATTTATTGAACATTTTTAACACTAATGAATCTGATCAATTTCATCAATTATTTCAAGTACTTTCAATAGAGATCATATTTTGGAGTAGTATGATAGTAGTTTTGGCAGTTACATCTTTTGTTTGTTATTCTTTTCTTATCACCAATCTTGCTACTAATTATAACTACCTTTAGGAAAATTAGTACCATTGATCCATGCCATTATGTCCTAGTTATAATCGCTCATGGGAAAACTAGGAGAAACATTTGTTTATTGAGCCTTGACATACCAACTTGCCACTTCCTATGCCATACTATGCCTTTTTACCAACTGTGTCTATTTTGTTTGAATTGACTGATACACTAGCCAAATTCTTCCACTATAGAGTGGAACTACAATGACTTGAGGTCCTACTTTGGGACTATGTAGGCAACACTCGATATTTATTGAGGTTAGCTTAGTCACCCTTTCTAGCCATGCTCTCACCATTTTATGAGCAACCTAAGTTTGAATTCTCTCACCATTTTGAGAGCAACTTAGTTTGAATGCTCTCACCATTTTGTGAGAAACCTAAGTTTGAACACTTTCACTATCTTACAATCAACCTAAGTTTGAATGCTCTCACTATTTTGTGATCAACCTAAGTTTGAATGCTCTCACCATTTTGTGAGCAACTTAAGTTTGAATGCTCTCATCATTTTGTGAGCAACCTAAGTTTGAACACTCTCATCGTTTTGTGAGCTTGTACCATTTAAAGTCTCATCTTTCTAGATCAAGTTAAGATACTTCAAAAATTCCAAAAACATTTGTAAAATCATTAGAAAAAACCAAAAAAACATTGACCACTTCTTTGCCTTAAGGATTATAGGAACCCTTACTAAGTGGCAAGAAAAACCACTTGTCACTTAGTTTCCCCATCTTTTTTGGCCTTTTCTCTCACACTTTCCATTTTGTAAGACCATTCCTATTCTTATATCACATCCATTATATTTATTTTCATTAGTTATCACATTGGGAGAACTACACTTGCCCTAAAGTTTTTTATTGGATATTACATCCATAGAACTATGTAGGTAGCATCCACTTGCCTAATGCATATAAAGATAGCTCGGCCACCCCTCCCTTTTCTTCTATTACTCCATTTTTTTCATTTTTTAAGTTGTCACCTATTTTCTAGGGGTAATGTTTGTATGGTTTTTATTATGTTGTTTATTTGTTTTCACTTTGTTTGTTTGCCTATTTTTTTGCTTCCAACAATATTGCCTTAATTAATTCTATGTGTATTCATTGGGTGATTCCTTATACACACCTATACTTGAATCCATACATATTCATATGTTTACATTATCATCATGGTTTTTATCATTAGTGCATTGTTTTCTATTGATTATTGGATTATGGGAGTCAGACCTCATGAATATTTCAACCAATTCCTCATGATGTTATACTATGATGCCTATCAACACATGCTACAATAAACCTTAGCTTCAAGAAGTCTATTCAAAAATGTTGGCATCAACATCTCTTTGGCACCAAAATCTTGATTTAATCCCAATCATATCCCAAATAGAGTAATTAACCATAAAATAATTTCAACCTTTATTAGTTTAGACGAGCATCTCTCTACTAGCAGGTTGTTCCAATTCATCATTACCCTCTGTGTTAAGTTATCATCATCTTGAACCAAGTTTATCATGTTTTTCATAATTGGGGTCCAATGATTATAACTGCCTATGGAAAAATCACTATAAACCATCCTACCTACATTTTTTAATGATTATAACTGCCTTTGGGCAAATCATTGTGTTGTCACCACTTTATGTTTTCCACCCATACAAGGGCACATTGTTATCTTGTTTATTTATCTTAACTGTGGCATCTCCATCTTCTCAATGATTATAATTGCCTTTAGCCAAATCTTTGTGTTATAACACCATGTTGCCACTATTGGGGTATAATGCTTATAACTGCCTTTGGGAAAACCATTGTACACCATCCCACTTGCATTCTCAATGATTTTGACTACTTTTTCAATATCATTATGTTTTTACCCCATCATCTTTCCTTTCTTTGGTCCCCTCATTTCACTTCTTTCTTTTTGAGGGACCATTTGCCAACCTACTTATGCCAACCATTCCCTCAAGGGGGTATCTTATAGTTTGTTTATCATTGTTGTAGTTGTAGGCATACAAGACTTTTTCATTCTTTGAGAAGATGATACTATGTTTATAGTTTTCAATTCCTTCCCAAATAGGGGAAAACTATAGACACCTAAATCTAGCCATTGATAACCTCCAACCAAGCTTTGGACTAATTTCCACCAAATTACACAATTTGGCCTAAAAACACTAAAACATGATAAATGATGTGAAACTAACATATTCAAGTGATAATTTTGGCTATAGTATCATTAATGGGGCAATGCAATTTATGGGCCAACTAACTTTGATCAGATCATTTTTAGTCAAAATGCCAATTTTGCACCTAGGTGCTCTAGATTGCTCTTTTCTATCAAATATCTTACACAAGACATGTACCTTTGTTATTTTATGTTGAAAACATACTAAATGGGATAACAAATCCAATGCATCTAACATTGACTTCTAATTCCAATCCAGTCAAATTTTGGACTAATAACAAGGCATTCTGATCAACTTGAGTAATTTTTGTACAAAGTGCTTAATCATGCTTAAGAGCTAGTAAAACTAAATTAGAGCCTAATTAAGAATTAAATGGAAAATTGTTGAATAATTATTTTTATAAATGAATATTGAATATCTACATCATCAGATCACCTCATTTCCTGGGAAGACATCCTTAGGATACAAATGCCATAAATATCAGGATTCATGCCTCCCGTGCCTCATTAAAGCCCTTCCATGCCTCTTTAATGCCCCTTTATCCCAAATATTGATGAGATTATTTATGAATTTTAATTAAAAATTTAGACAAATCCTTAGCCACACATCTCAGTCTTTAGATCGATAGTTCAGGTTGATTCTACCTATTTGTAAAAATCTATAAATAGGAGGCCTTGCCACATGAATTTTAAGCTTGGATAATGCAAAGTTACCATGCGAAATTGACTTTAAAGCCTCATGAAAATTAGTTTTATAATGCCAAATTTTTGTGCCAAGCCAAGCCAAATACATAAGGTGCCAAGGAGAGATAGAGGTAGTCAGGCTTCCATTGATGTAGACTTCATGAGCACAAATTGAGCAAGACACTATAAAGCACTTGGAGCATCCAAGGAAGGTGAAGGATTCTTATTTTTCCCTACTTTTTATTTGTGTTTGTCATTTTTTTTGTTATTAAGCTCACACTAGTAACTAGGCATGAAGGTGTTAGTTTATTATGCTTTTTTATCATTTTGTTTTGATCATTGTGTCACTAACACAATACTAATCTCCTCTTCATAGTCAAATTCCTAGTACATTAAAATGAGCTCATAAAGGCTCATCTTATCTGGGGTTTGATGGAGTTTTTTAAGAATGAACCTCTTGATGGATTTAGAGGGGTTATCCTCTAATGTGCCCAAGATAATAACTTTGGGCTTAGCTACAAACATGGAGGTTTAGGTCTAGTTTGGTTTAGGGATAACTGGTGGGTATGTCCATGGACACTTTAGCCTTCCATTTATCCTTTTATTTTGATTGTGTGACCACATTAATGGTATGTATAGAGGGAGAAGGTGTGATGGGGGTTTGGGTAGATTCTTCATCACTCTAAGGTGAGAGTGGGAGATTAAGAATGTGTTGGTGGTTGGTTGTTAGGTTTAATGATGGAGAAATGGGTGGAAGGTCATCTACCAAAAGATCATCCTCATCATAGATTTGGTGGATAATAGCTTGGAGATATTTACAATTCTTTATGGCATGCTTAGGTGTCTTGCGATAGGAGAAAATTTGATGGTCATTATACCAAGTTGGCTTCAAACCAAGAATACTAAAAGGTTTGATTGGGGGTAATGTGAGGTAGGATTTCTACACTAATATTTGAAGAATGGTTGCATAAGATTATACTAGAGGTAAGGAAGTTTTTAGGCTCATGATTTTGGTTGGTAAGATGGGTGTGTGGGTGGTAATAGGTTGGGTGAGAGATGGCTTGGGTAAGGTGGTTCAGGTAGATGGTCTTGGCCTAGGTATGTTGGTAGTTAGGGTGGCAAAGTTTGGTGGTATTACTAGTTATGATTTGGGAAGGATCGATGCATCGAATAATAAATGCATTGGTGTAATCAATGATAGTGAGTGATATATGTTTAAAGGGGTTTATTTTTAAGCAAAGTGGAAGGGTGAGACCCTAAGATAGAGGGCAAGGTAGAGGGAGGTAGAGGCTTAGTCATGTTTCCTTTCAACATTTTCATCCTCTTGGTTGGTGTGAGTTAAGACTTGGGTAGAGGCTTGGGTGAAATTAAGTCTACTTTTAAGGATGGGTGAATGAAAATTTGAGTAGGGAAGGCACCAAGAGTTTTGAAAGGTTTGGTTAGTGAGGTGGTGGTTGTTTTGGTTGATTGAGAAGTTGGGGGGTTATTAGAGGTTAAAATTGGTTTAAGAGGTCATGGAGAGATGGTGGATTTGTTGGTTAGAGGAATGTTATAAGGTTCAAGTTTGTTGATGGAGGGAAGCCATAACTATTACCAAAAATTGGTTTGATACATGTTTGGTTTTAAGGCAAATTCTATTTTTTTTACTAATGTGGAAAAATATTTGTGTATTGGTCCTAATCCATGGGTAGTGGATGCAACAGATAGAATTGTAGGCTAGGGATGATTTTTAGTAGGTTGGTTGATCTCCTGAGGTGAGGAAGGTAGGGCTGGGAAAAAAATTTCCTCCATTAGAGGTGCTGGTAGAACTACTTATCCTCTAAGGATGATGTCCATAGGTGTGGTGATTTGTTTGGTAGTTGGTGGAGGTGTTATATCTAGAAAATTTGTTTGTTCAGACATGTTAGTTGAGGTAATATGTGATGATTCTAATAATTTTATGAGCATAGCTAGGGAGAAAGGATCCTTTATGGTTTAGGTCTCTAAAGGATGGTATGGTGACCCCATCACCTTGGTAGGTGAGGTGGGGGAGGAGTAGGTAGATGGAATGATTGTGTCCTCATAGGTAGGTGTATTATGAACCATATTGACCATGTGGGCATCATGAGAGCATTTAATTGGTATGTCCTCTTTTTTACTAGGGGCATGGTTGGGGAAAGGTTTCTTGAAGATGTCAAGAACTTGATTTTAAGGTGCATTGGGATTATCCAACATGATTTACCCTTTGTCAATAAGACTCTGAACAACATTCTTGAAAGTATTACATCAGTTGACATCATGTCCAATTACTCGATGAAAATCACAAAGGTCATTCTCACTATACCAAGTAGATGCTGGATAAGAAGAATCAAATTGTTGGGAGGTTTGACAGGTGGAAGTTGTATAAGGTTAGATTTTAGTAGCTTCTCCACAACTGAGGTCTAAGATTCTCTAAGTGGAGTGAATTATTTTTAGTTGCTTGGTTTGGGTTCCTTGTATTTTGATTGGAGGTAATGGGAGAATTTTGTTGATTGACATTGGGTGGAGGGGCTTGGTTCTGGTATTGGCTTGGTTACCCAGTTTAGAGGAAGAGGTTTCATTGGTATTGAAGGTAAAGTTATTATTTTTTAACTTTAATATACCCTCATCTATGGCCCAATTTTCTAGCTTACTTGCCATGGTAAAATCCTCATCAAAGGTTCTGAAGCTTTGGACATGCAGTGTAAAAGATATATGTTTGGCACAAGCTCAAGTGAAAAGTTATAAAAGTTCAGGTTGAGGTAGGGAAAATGAAAGCTAATTAATTAATCTTCACTAATGGGTGACAAAATTAGCAATGGACTCATCATCAAATTTCTTGATAGAATAGAGGTCTGTGATAGAGACATTCTTGTAAATGTTAATGGAAAAGTGATCTAATAAGACTTGTGCTAGTTGGGTGAAAGAAAATATGGAATGTTTGGTGTGCACACTATACCAATCAAGTGTTAGGCCAGATAAAGACATGGGGAAGGTTCAAAGGAGAAGGGCATCATCGTAAGTAATCATGTAACATGCATGCCTGAAAACCCTAAGGTATTGTTGGGGGTCCTCCTTAATTTGAAATTTGGTAAATTTTAGAAGTTCCTATTGAGGAGGGTAAGGTATCATGGGGATAGAAGGGTGAATAAGTTTATTACAAATCTAATTATAGGATAGGATGTTAGGATCTCCTGAAATGGATGATCAAGGTTGGTCATCTTATCCATGAGTATTTTCATTAGGTCAGTTTGAGGTGGTGCACCAAAAGGATTGTAAGTCTGATATTGTGGTTAAGGTTGGGAAACATATTGGTAATTATTTGGTAGTTGAGAGGTTGCCACATATTAGAATTTGGATTCCATAGGTTAGGTAGGGTAGGTGGATGATGGTGGTTTGGTAGTGGGTACATACTCTTGTGGGTTAGGGATGTATCCTAGATTGGGTGTAATGAGTAACTATTGAGTGTCCCTATGGATTGGGCATGGGTGGTAGTTGGGTTGGTGACAAGAGGGGATGTAGTGACTTTTATGATAATGGGTGATGAGGTAGAAGGGATAAATACCCCTAAAATTGGTAAAGGGGTATTAATCGATGGGTTAGGTTTTATAAAGTGGAGGTTGGTAATGCCAGTGGTGGGTACTCTAGCTTCAAGTGGGATATGATGGGTCAATGGTTGGGTTATCCTTAAGTTATAGGAGTCATTAATAGGGGTGGAAGGTGTAAGGGTAATAGTTGGTTAGATAGGTAAGTTCTTAGTCGTAACATTAAAATGGGTTAGTAGATTGGTCTATATTTGGGTGGTGACCATGGCAATAGGGATACTCTTCATAAGGTGACATGGCATGACATAAGGAGGATCTTGATGTGGGGTTGAAACTAGGATATGGTGAGGAGAGGTGTTAAGATAATGTTAAAGGGAAACTGGGTTGTTGTCTATAAAAGGGGTAAAATCCATGTCTCCTTGGGGAAATATCCAAGGGAAAGTAGGGCTTTCCAATGGATGAGGTGAATATTTTGCCTTGGATTCACTGATGATGAGTGAGAATCATGAAAAAAAAGGGAAAGAAAATAAGAACAAACTCACCACTCGAACAAGAAGAAGACAAGAAAATGATCAAGGCAATCCAAACACACACTATGAAGCATGTTAAGCCTAGAGGTTAGTTTTAATCTCACTTTTGGATTATGCCTTAGTTTATGAGAATGTGTGATAGAGGTTGGCTTGTAGATTAGGTACTATAGAAGAAATCTATGGTTGGTTTTGAGTTATTTAGGTTCTTAAAAAAATCTATATTGGAATCAATATGTGGCTTGCTATTGGGGCCTACCCCCTCACTTCATAGTCCTACAATGATAAGGGTGTCAAGTGCTTAGCCAATATATATTTATGTCCAAAGTTTATACTCAACCAAAGAGCTAACTTGGTTCTCCCCCAGGTAAAGACCTCCAATTAGGATCATCAGGAATGGATAAGGTGACTGCTAGGTGATTAAATCCTATTCGGGCCTTGTCTCAAATTGTTTTGATGTTTGATTGATGAAAGTGGTCTAGCTAGTGTGTGAAACAAAGGTGATGATATGATAAGTTTACTGTTCTTTAATCCAAATTAAACTAATGTTAAAATAAATCAATGGATGCAATTGATTTTAAGCCCAAATTTAAATTTTAGTTTCAATTATGAGCATAGATAGAGAAGAGAGCATACAAATGCAAAGAAAATGTGAGTAAAGACTCTAGGTCCCACTGGGAGTGCCAAAATGTTTCATGTAAATTTTCACTTAAGTTGTAAATAAAGAGAAAAAAGAAACTAGATATGGGTATGGTTTAAAAACCTATTTGTTTGTGTGTTGAATCCAAATGATTGTGAGATCTCCTCTTTGGCTTGGGAGGATGATCCAAACGGATCCATGTATCATTCTATCTTGAAAAAGTCTTCAAATTTAGATCAAATCATTTGCACATTGTAGCACTTGTCAAGATCTTTTCGATGCTTTTCATGGTTCAAAAAATAGACACCGTATGCAAAAGTTATAGGCTGCTAAAGTTTTGGTTCAACAGGTAAAAATTTGGTGTCAAAAATGACATGGCATAGTTATGGAATGCCAAGTGGACTAATCTCTATTTGACACATGGCAAATAATTAGGGGGCAAAAATTTGGTTAGGTGTTATTTATCACATGTTATTTGAAAGTTTCAAGCATGCCACGCCATCTTGCCATGCCTATCACACCACCCAAGGAAATTTCAAAGTCCAAGGCACCTAAAATGGAGGGAAGAAGAAGTCAAAGCGTTCAAACTACATGGTTGGCACCTAGGGAGGAGAGCTAGGTGCCTAGAAAGGAGGAGGGAGGTTTGAACTTGAGACCTGGTGCCTAAAAGGCTAAGGTCTTGACCGCTTCAGCCACAGTGGTTGAAACATTATAAAAGGGAGTTATTTTTACTTGTATTGACATGGATTTCTGCATGTGTAAAGAAAATTAAGAGGATTAGAGCCTTGTTTTTGCCTGGTACGGCCTTGGGCTTTTGTTTTCAAGTCAAGGAAAAATATTTGCAAGAATATAAAAATTAGAGAAGGCAAAATTGAATATTTTAAAAGGTTTTGAAGCCTTTTGTTGCAGCATTTTAATAGAACGGTCCTCACTTGGAACGGACCCGGAGATGTAGGCTATTGAAGCCGAACTTCGTTATCAACTTGCTGGTGTTGTCTTTGATTTTCTATATTTATTATTGCATTCTAATCTTCATTTTAATTTTGATTTTAATTTATTTATGCAAATTAAACACAAAAAAGTGGAAATTTGAAGGATCTCATAAACAAGAACAAGTGATTTTTGAATGTAATACACTTGTATTTTTCAGTTTACAGATCAGAGGAAGACTTGCAGATAAGAAAGTACTAAAGAAAACTTATTTGTTAGACAGATAGTTGGGTGGATTTCTTAGTGATAGTTAGATCTTGAAGGAAAAATATTCCTTAGGGGATCTCAATCCACACATTTTAAAAAATCAAGTTGATAAATTAAAAATAAGGTATTTGCATCAATAATCATAAGGTACTGAATTAAATATAATAAAGCTTGCGAGAAAAATAGACTAGAAATGATTTAATTAGTGATGAACCGATTAATACTAGTGCTAATAGATCAGGGCATGCTTCAAAAATTTAGAAGGGGCTCTATGAGTGGTTAAAAACACAAAAAAGTGGATTTGGTTGGGTGTGGGTGGGTAAAATCAGCTTGCTAGTTTTTCTACCACAAGTGATCATTGGTGGTTGGGGCAACCATCAATAGTTAGGCCTAACCATCAGTGGTTGACTATGGAATTTTGAGTTTGATCAATAGAAGAAGATGGGATTCTATAGATGAATTCTAGGAGTTAGGCAAGGGCTAGAATGATTACAAAATGGACTAAAAGTACATGAATGGTAATAAACAAGTACTTATCTTACTAGAAGTTAGTTGGGTGGGTGGTTGACACAATTATCCTATTGGTGGAATCTAGCTTGATTTTAGCAAAGTAATGATACCTAAAAACTTGGTTGAGAGATGATGTCAAGTTGGCTCTTAATGAGATGGTTGATAATGCTTGATAACACTAATGATGTTAATTGACTTGATTGACCTACAAAAGAAAACTATTGAATGCCTAAGCTCTTGATAATTATTGCAGATGGATTTGACCTCCTAGGCCTCTCTCTCTTATAGGCATAAGTAAAACATAGAAGTGAAGGTTTAATTAGGTCATATAAATATAATTTGTGCATACAAAGGCTTGCAACACAAATTAGATGAGTTATATTTAGAAAAGGGTTGATAGAGCTTGCATGCTCTTGGTGAGAAAGTAGATCCTAATAATTAATGGTTAGGGGTTCCCAAGGCTGATCATTGATGGTCACCCTAATCATCGATAGTCAAGGTCCCTAGGGATAGGGTTTTGAAGGCTAGCGTTAGTTAGGTTTAAATAAGTGCAGATTGGTTAGTTTAGGCTTGATAGGTGTAGGTTGGTCCTACGATAGTCTAGTGGTACTTTCAAGGTTACTTCAACATTCAAAATCATAGGTGTGTAGATTTTTGGTGTCTACACTTGGTAAAGGATTACAGTTGTAAGAAATATAGGAAGGAGATGAGAGGACTCAGGAAGTGCTGTTAGGATCCATAAGGAAGCAAAAGAGCATAATGGCTCTCTAAATTTTGGATCATAACCAATGTTAACTCTAATATATGTAGGAGAAACTATCCAATAAGTGGTAACTAAAGAACCCAAGTTAAACCAAACTAGTTCCCCAACCATAGTGTGATATCATAATTTTGAGCTAGACAAATTAATTATATACAACTAGGATATAAACATCATAGATTCAAAGACTGATCTTGCAATTAAAACTTTAGTCGAGCAAATTTTAGAAACTAGTGTATTAACTCTTTCTTTTCCTTTACAAGATAATTTCATGACCCAACTTAGTATGTCTAGTAGACCCAACGTAATTAGTGGGAAAATTATTGGCCTAAATATAGTGACTCATCTTGCCTTAGTGCCCAACATCTCAAGTGTTTCTACTACTATGGGAGGTACATTGGGTGGACTAGGTGGTGGTTCATCTAGTCAACTAGGAGGAGGCTCAGGAGGAAGTGGTGGACTTCCCCCAAGGAACATGAGGAATTGAAAGTTATCAGTAGCCACCATTATAAGCACCTCAACCACCCACCATGTACTATGAAATGATGCTACATTTGATGAAATATCAAGGTGTGGAGAATGTCATAAAAAATGTTCACAAGTGTGAACTTATTTGGAGATTATGAGACATAGCCTCATCTAAGTGAAAATCCACTTAATTTGCATCCACACTCTTAGAGTGAGCACATTTATGGTACCATAAATATGATCTTCAATAGCTTGTGGTTGATTATGAGTAACTCAAGACAACATTCCTCCCAAAATTTGATATTCTAAAGTTTGTGTATTAGAGTATTACCACACTGAAAGATATAAAACAAGAGCTACTTGAGACTATGCATGAGTATGATACATGGTTTAAGACACTTTTCTCCAAGATTTCATTTGAGATTAATGCTTCTCAACACACTCAGTGGTTCATGAGAGGTGTGTTTCTTTGATTTTAATGAACATTGTCTCATAAATATTTTAATAATACATGCAAGGCTTTGGAAGTTTCCCTCCACACCAAAGCCATTATAAGCATTGATATAGGAATTAACCCTTTTATGGGGCCCAAATTATTGCAATATAATCACAATTAGAAAAATTGATTTCACACATGTCTCATGAGACTCACAGTGGCCTATGGTGTGTCAATTATGAGTTCAAAATCGATAATAGAAATAATGTCCCCATAAGAACATATGCATTGAATTTGATAGGAAGATCACGATGTTAGATCTTGTCATTTGTTATAACATGCCACTCAATCAAAGGTTCCCACTTATTTTAAGATATGTGATGCATAAACACATGACACCAATAACTTCCATCTCATCAGTGACATTCATGAGGTGTGCACACATGGTATAGATCGGGCCTCTATTTCAAATAACCAAGAGAATAATGGTTATCATGGGTGAGGTTGAGGTCATAGATGTGAAGGTAGATGTTTTACATCATGGACATGATATAAGTTTGGTTTTCCTAATCACTACCAATGAGACATCTTGATTTATCCAACATTTGCTTTCTATAAAGATGAGCACCATTTGGAGGAATGTTATAATTTATACATGACCATTGCAAAGGAACAATATGAGAAGGGTGTCAGTATGATATGAAATGAAAAACCACACTAGCGACTATGCCCTATCACTCTAACAACCTAAATTTAATATTACAATGTGCAATGGTGGCTAGTCCCAATCTACATCCACTCCATGTATTGATAAGGTATAATGTGAAGATCCTCATGCAACTAGGTATCTTGATGATCAACAATAGAAAGAAGTGATCCATGATAATATGAATTTGGTAAGGTAATTATAAGGAGAGATTCAATTTCTTAAGGACCATGATTCCACTTAACATGTTGAGATGTAAAAAGCCACAGACCATCATGACATAGTATGAGATGAATTCCAAGAGATTTGCAAACATATATTAGATGAAGATATTGTACCCCTATTATACAAATGGATTAATCATCACATAACAATTCTTCTTGAAGATCATTGAATAAACCATGCTCAATGACAAGATACTCTAATTTCCCCTAGACTGTAAGAGGACAAATAAATATTGGAAAATTTTGCCATCAATGGCTGGGTAATTTAGGACATCTTAGTCAACACTAGTGTTGAATTCAATATACTCACAAAGGATGCTTGGAAAAAGATGGATAGCTCAACTTTTCAACCTTCACATCATGTATTATTCATTACCAACAAGACCCACACTTTAAAAATAAGATTCCTTAAATATTCCACCATGGTATCCTCAGTGTTACATTCAAAGAAGACTTTGAAGTTCTAGAGTTAGTTGAGGCTGATGAATTCCCATTCCAATTGAGTAATCCATGGTGTTATGCCAATGATATTGATTTAAGCTTCAAGAAAAGGTACATTAAACTTTAAAATACTGATAAGTGTATACTTATTCCAATTGATCATGTTCATGCACCCTCATACATTGAACCTATTAATTATGATGAGGATATTAATCATATATAATGTCATAGATCATGATAATGAATTCCATGATCCCACCCATGATGCCATATTATGATGGATTGATGCATAATCCCTCTTTAACATCTTTGAGTAACATCTCTAATTATTAGGCACAAGGTGAATATGACCTTAATAGGATAGTATATGGTGATATCAATAGTCATAAATATACTCAACACAAGTATCATAAGTCCCATAAAAAATTTCATCTCATAATTGGGTAAGTCATGCATGGAAAAATCATAGCTATGTTGATTGAAAAGCTATATGAAGTTATATGGTTCCATAGGCAAATGGAAGTATGTGAATTCATCTAGCAACTAGAAACATTATATGATTATGATGTTAATCACATACAATCACTTGTTCACATTCTTGATGGCACAACTAAAAGGTGGTGGCAAACTCATCATGAGCCTCTACTTAATTAGGACCATGCCTATTTTGAATTACATCATATATTTCATCATGATAACCATATACATGGCACTATCAGTTATAGTGGTATTAAAGCATCAAAACCTCACTTAAAGGCTATGAGGCAATATAGATAGTTGATGAAACTTTCTTGCTATAATATCTTTGGGTTCATGTGTTTTATGGTAATCTATGCACTTGGGATAGATCATGGTATTTCTATGAGGATCACCATCTAGGTACACATTCTTGAAACCTACTTAAAGATAATATGGTTTTGGCTTTATCCTATTCATCACCAAGGGTGGATTTTATCCTTACACTTCAAATAATGTGTCAAACAGTCATTGGTGACCTAAGTCCTATTGAAGAATGAATTCGAAGCATACATGGCATGACAAAAGAAGGATTGAACATTTTTAATGAGCCTATTGAGTAGTCATATTATTCCACACCTAAACTTATAATCAATCATGAACTTTGATAATAAATCTAGAAAGGTAAGCAAAAAGCTATGTTCTAAGTTGATGAAGGTGAAGGATTTGATCCGCCTAATCCATTGACCAATAATTTGGCTATGCACATGGAGTACGGCTCTAGATATGTTCATGACACAATTCCAAATACACAACACCCATATTTGGATCCACTTCAAACCATGAAACATAATATTGGCATGGAGGATGCACCAAATATGTCTACCATGGAAAATTATTGGTCTAATATTGAAATCAGAAAAGTGTTTGAGTTGTTGAAAGAATATTAGGATGTTTTTGCTAAAAATTATAGTGAGATGAAAGGTGTTCACTCTTCTTTTGGTAACATACATGTCAAACTAGTCGAAGGCACTCGCCCATCAAGAAATGACCTTATCGAATGAATCCTAATTTTAATATACATGTGTTAAAAAAGAGATTGATAGTATGCTACATGCAAGAGTCATTACTCCTATCAATGAGTCTAAGTGGGTAAGTCCTATGCTGATAAGAATTAAAAAGGATGGGCACATAATAATTTGTGTGGATTATAAGTTACTTCATTCTAGTTGTATTACTGATCCTTTCCAAACACCATTCATTGAAGAGATCCTCAAAGGCATCATTGGATGTGAAATTTATACCTTCACAGATGGTTTCTTTGGGTACCATCAAGTCTAAATCATAGAGGATGATAACCCTAAGAATAAATTTTCCTTTGAGTGGGGGTTTTTTATGTGAGTACCCCTACTATTTCCCCCAAGATTATTGTTGAAGTTTTCAAGGACTTTATCCATAAGTTCCTTCAAGTTTATTTGGATGAGTGGATGGTATACAAATTTGTCAAAGACCATTATTATAATCTAAGGCTCATGTTTGAGTGATGTAGAACACTTTATATTTGTCTCAACTTGAAAGAATGTATTTTTGCTACTCTTTTCCACATTCTCCTTGGTCATATTATTTATTGAGATGGACTTATAGTGGACCTTGCTAATATTTTCATCATCCTCTGCCTGTCAGCGCTAACTATGCAAAGAGAGGTTCACACCTTCCTAGGTCACACTAGATACTATAATAAATTCATTTGTGGATATGAAAGGATTGTGATGCTTCTAGAGGAGATATTAAAACATAATAAACATTTCATTTGGACCCACTTGTGTCATGAATATTTTGGTTCTTTAAAGGATAAGCTTATCACCACACTGATTCTCTAGTTCCCCGACTAGACTAAATTATTCTATGTGCATGTTGATACTTCTAGCATGGCAGTCAATGAGATACTTTCTCAACCTAGTGAGGGTAATCTATATTACCCTATTTAATTTTCAATTATAAATCTTACTTTGGCCCAGAGCAACTATACCACTATAGAGAGTGAGGCATTATCCATAGTCTATGATCTTCAAATGTTTTGATAATATTTTCTAGAAACCCCTTTTGTTTTATTCATAGACCATGAGGCATTAAAATATTTGGTAAACAAACCAATCTTACATGGTCATAATTATCATTGGATAGTGTTATTTTAATAATTCTAGTTCTCCTTCATGGTCAATCTTGGTAAGGCTAATTATTGTCCCAACCACCTCTCATGAATTGAATTTGGTGAACTAGCACATGCCATCAAAGATGACCTACCTAACATGTAGTTATTTCATGCCTTGCACATACTTGAAGAGTTAGAGGACATAACAACATTTTTTACTAGCAGATCATCTCCAACTTATTTAAGTACTCTAGATAAGAAATAACTCACCATTTATGCCACTCCATTTTATATCATCAAGTGAGACCTTTATACTCTTAGTCGAAATGAGGTAGTTAGACATTACATCATGAAACATGAGTGTGTTGAGGTGATCCATGAGGTCCATGAAGGTGTTTTTAGGGACATTATAAAGGAAAATTTATCATGCAAAAGGTTATGTTAGCTAGTTTATGGTGGCTTAACCTTTTTAAGTATGTTAAACTTTATGCTCCCTAGTGTGACATTTGCTAGTTCATGGAAAAAGCCCAATAAGTGAGATGTGATTCCACTTAATCATATTATATCATAGGAACATTTTGAAAAGTGGGCCATTGATTTTTTTTGGCCTATCAACCTAGCAGGACAATGTATTGGTTTATGCTACATTATCACTACTACTGACTATCTCACTCATTGGGATGAAGTTATTCTAATATGAGATTATACAACTGCTACTATTGAGGGGTTCATATGGGAAATTATAATTACAAAGTTCAGTTATCCATTGAGTTTTACTATTGAATTTGGTACTCACTTCCTCAATGAGATTATTTATCTATTGGTTAAAATCATGATTACTCACCATAAGACCAAACCATATCATCCTCAAGCTAATGGCACTTCTAATGCATTCAATAAGTTCTTAGGCATGATTTTAACCAAGATATGTAATATTGGATGTACTAACTAAGATGATCAGGTGTCTAAAGTCCTTTGGGCTTATTGAATGACCTATAAGTGCCTCAACAAAAGTACACAATTTAATCTTGTTTTTGATACCAAGGTATTTATTTTAGTAGAGTTCCTTATTCCCTCTCTTTTCATTATGCATGTTAAATGATTGGATGATGAGGAATCATTGAAATTTCACCTCGATGCCTTATTGAAACTAGATGAAACTCATTTTATTACACATTGGAGTTAAAACATGGAGAAACAAAAACATAAGGAATGACAGGATCACCATCTCAAGAATAAGAATTTTAATTCTAAAATGCAAGTCTTAATATATGACTCTAAGTTTATGCACCACTCTAAGAAGCTTTGTGTTTACTAGGATGGTCTTTTTATTATTCACAATATCTATCATAGTGGCACATGTCACTTGAAACATTTGGATGGCCAATTTCTCTCTGGTCATTACAGTGGTAGTCAATTCCAACTATATTTTTATACCTAGGTCTTTATTGTTTGTACCAATAAGGCATATGTCATTTGTTTAATTTAGGATCTCTTGTTTTCAATAAAGCATTACACAATTTGTATACCCTTTTGTGGTTTTGTACTTAACATTTATAATTTGATACTTATGTTCTCGTGGAGGACCACAAAACACTATTAGTGTGGGGTAGGGGTGTTACATGTATGAAGTTTTAGGATATGGTCTATAGGGATAAGCACAAAAGTAAAGTTGTGTAAGTGAAAGTGTATAAATACAACGGATACATAGGATGTGGTACAAAACCATAATATTTATACGTAAATAATGTTTCCCACCTTTGGTATGAATATTTAAATTTCCCTATAATTGTCATGCACTTCAATAAAAGTATAATAAGGGGCATGCCATTAATGTAAGGAGATAGTGATAATGACAAGTGTGCTAATATCACATCATGTAAATATCATTGGTTTCATTTATTATTTGAAGTGATGGTCAAAGAAGTGCGGTAGTAAATGTGAGTTACCCCTTGAACCTATAAAAAGAAAAATGATTCATTTCACATTTTACTATTGATGCAATTGAAACTTTACAAAGACGAAGGAGCAAACTCGAGTTGTTGAAAAATGAATTCATCACATTCAATTAATTAAAGAGTGTCAATTTCCAATTGTTTCTTAATCTTGAAATGTGTTTTAGCTAAAATGAGAAACTAAAGCTAGGTGAAATGGAAGGATAAGTAGAATTTATTGAGTTAAAGGTTAAAAGGGTCAGCATCTTTCATTAATGGGCATCAAAGCAGGAGATTCAAGGAAATTATATTAGAAAAAACATTATCATTTGGGAATATTAAATGATCATGCCTCAAACTTCAATTTCTATGAAGGGTGATGGGCCTAAGGAAAAGGCCTAATGAAGTGAACCGCTAGTTGTAATTTTAGAGGAAGAATAAGTATTGGTTGGGAAATGGTGTTAATCAAATAATAAACACCAAGAGAATAAGGCATGTACATAAAAGATAAAGGAACAGGGGTGGCATGCTAAGCAAAAAATAAATCTCAATTATCTCCATTTATACCTTTATTTATTGAGGAAATTTAGTACCCTAAGATAATTATATCTGCCAAAAATTGGGTATCTAATGTGCCAAATTATATTATCTTATACTACAACCATTGATAGCTAGTGAATGAGTTAGAAGTGTAGAATGATTATAAAATCAACTGAAAGAATACCAAGAGTGAACTAGTCTATGACTTGAATATTTTCAACATCTTGGATAATGCTGGCCTCTTCCATCTCTTCGACCTCCCCTACTTTGGAAAGCCAATAGAAGCAGTCAAGTTTTTAATCTTAAAGGTGAATGAAGACTACATCTAATTTTTTAGGTGCTAGATGAAAATCATAACTAAAATAATTATCAAATTATTAGGGATGCAGTTCTCCACCATGGACCTTGAAAATGATTTAGAGGACATAAAAGAGATAGATAAGATAGTTATGGCACTTGACTACTGTAAATAAGGCCATGCTATGAATATTAAAAATCTTTAGGATCCCACCCTCTGAGTGGTCATGTACATCATAATGATGAAGGTTGGTGGCAAATACAAATGGAAAGAGGTGGATATGGTCCACCTATATTTTACACACTAAGTCACCAAGGGGTTGAACTACAACTGGGCACTTTATTTTTCTAATAAAATCATAGAAGATACATAAAAATCTCACTAAACACCCAATTATAGGTTTTCATGGGGCACATTCTTGTTACTAATGGTGATCAATAAAATTGGTGTACCTAACTACACCTCTATTAAATTTAAATGGGCCTACCCACCTGAGCATAAGTTTCCTATGGAGTGATACAAGGTATTCACTTGCCTTGGTCTGATTACCCTATCTTATAAGCTCAAGATGAATTCATGGTATGATGGGATGAAGGAATCCTTTGGGAATGAATGGCACATTCTAAAGGAATTACCTACATAGGTTGGTGAGCAAGCCAAGTTTATTATAAAACAACACTAATCCCTTGTAGGCATCAAGAAGGCCCCATCTAGATAATTTTATACTTGGCTAAAGATGCCTTATGTTTTCACAGTGTGGTACTTTATGAAATATATCAACCAAATATAAGATGCACAATTGGTGACACTTAAAGCTAAATAAATTGACTTGGAGACTCACACTTTCTGCCAGATGTATGGATACCCTAGGAAAAAACCTTATAGATAAATGGTTGAATAAAATAGAAATAACATCAAGGTGTATTGAAACCTATTTAGGGATTCCATTCATACCTTATTCTATATGTTAAAGTCAAATATTAAATCTTTGGGAAGTGTGAAGCATGAGAAAAAGAAATTGCCTTTAGATCCACCACTAGAAAGGAATCAAAATTGCTTTGGGCATGATGTTAGCACAAGATCTTAACCAAAACCTTTAAAAAGGCAAAATACTACCTAGGTGTTTCTAGAAAAGGATCTACCAATAAGTTAACTAGAAGGCCCAATGCCATCTACATAAACTGCTCCCTTGGAACAAGAGATAGAGGAGCCTAAGGATAGTGATAAGGAGAAGTTAGGAGAGCTACTAAGAAGGATCTTAGAGAGATCTAAATTTGATCAAGAAGACACTAATTTTGAGAAGACACCCTCCCTGGTGTGATAGGAAGAGACCACCCTTGAGGAGATGTAGATGGAGATTGAAGATATGCTTGGTGAAGAGAGGGATGGATTTAAAGTAGAAGGGTTGAATGGCCTTGACATCAGGACCACTTCCCAAGAGTAGGACTCATGTTGAGATACTTGAGTAAGATCCCATAAAAGGGAAAGAACTAGTTGATTCTATGGTTAGAATAGATAGGATCGATGTAGCCACCAATCTCTATGCCCAATATTAGAAAGGCATCCCTAATAAGTTGCTTTGTTTATATTCCCATCTTGCTCAGGAGGATCATTTGACCATACCCAGTGTGAGATGTCATTATTACTTGACATGTATAATAAAGAATTCCACTTTGAGATACATTTTGATAGTATTGTATTATATCCACAAGTGGTGGTGCTACCCATTACTCTTTAGGTAGATCCTCATTAGCTTAATTTTGTAAAGACTAGTGAGGAACTCTTGAAACTATCATCTAAGGTTGGATGATAGAATGTTCTTGTAGAAGATGATGTACAATGGGTTGAATAGAAACATATCAAGGTAGTGGATCTATAAAATAAAGTGGTTACTACTCACACTAAATTAGAAGAAGAAGTGGATGAGTTGAAACACTAGTTGGAGGTAAACACATCCACCAAGGTGATAACACTAAATATTTATAAGTCTCCTCTAATGCAAGACCTAGCAATCATAGATGAAGTTCCCTTATATGGTGAGGTAGTTGACCAGTTAGAGACTCTATGGACCTCCTATTAAAATAGTGCAATGAACATTGTGGGCCTAGAGATGAAAAAGTATGGGCAACATAATAGTTTGCCAAAGTAGTGGAGGTATGCAAGCACACTTTGAATAGACTTGGGGATGTGATTCCAATTCTAGATGGGGTTTTTAATAAGCTAGTGTGGCCCAAAAAAATTTAGAAGCTCAACTTCAAGAAAAAGAGCTTTAGCTCTAATTATTTGATGATATAACCCTCTTAATAAAATACTACTCTGAGCATGCAAAATAATTTAAGGATGTAGAGGATATGGGAAAGACATTAATCACACATAAATAAGAAATAAATTCTAAATTTATGGCACTCTGAGGACAGGTTGCAAAGGGCTAATAAAATAGTATGGAGTGATGTTGGACCCCAAATTTTGGCTAAGTATTTTTATAAAGGCATGAGGCATGGAAGGAGAAAGGTTTAGAAGGAGCACAATATAGAAGTATCATGATGCAAAATATATACAGGTGTAGAATACAATGGCACAAGAGTTCATAATGTGAGAAGATATAGTTAGAGTATATGAATAATAAATGGAGAACGTAAGAATGGAGGTCTTATAACATTAAAAAAATACTCAGGGAGTGCATGGGAAGTAGGATATAGTTAAGGAGTGGTTTTTAGGGATGAAACAAAATAATTCACATACAAATCTAGCACTTGTCCATAAGAAGATAGGCACTAAACAATGAGGATCCAACACCGAATGGGAATATAGGGACACAAAAACCATGTCCTTATGAAAATAATTTAGTTGGATACCATGACTCTTTGTCCACTAAATATCATTGGATACTCACTGAGAGTGTCATTAATATTGTAATTACTTGGTCAAGGATAACCAAGCATAAATACCCCTGATTAAAGATTTGTAATATTACTGATCATTATTGTATAATGATTGATTGATCTTGAATGTTATTCCATTGATTTTATACTCCAATTTATATCATTGAGTTGTACCATGATTTTTTAATGTAACTTGTGAGTCTATTATGAATATGATAAATAAAATCTATGTTATTTGAAGGTTATCATGTGGATTCTATAAATAATGATGTTAGTCATTTTAATCCTATTTATTTATTTAACTAAACTTAATCCTGTAGATATGAATTTAATTTTATAGTTATTCATTTATTAATATGAATGTTCAAGCACTGATATATGTTAAGTACACCCTCACACGATAAAATCCATGGGAATCGATCCCTTGTTGTGCTTTATGTGAGCGCATAAGGACCCTACATCTTGCATGAAATGCCAGTGCACCATATTTTTGGGTATTAGTTACTTAAATGCGCACCTAGGTAAATTTAGGATTAGATATAAAATTAACCCAACAAATATTTTGTAAATCAATTGACTATGCCACCATCGGCAATCATGACTTAAAATTTTGGAGTTGGATATATAAAATAGTTCAAAAGAGAAGCCAAATTAAGATTGATAAAATTATGTGTAATTTTTGAGTCAATCAATAGTCACGTTATATTTCTTGAGGAATCCCACCACCTTAAGACATTCACGGGTACTAATACTTGAAGGGGCATGACAACATATAGTAGAGTGAGAATCTTTAGATTTCTCCTTTGGATCTTCGATACTTTTACCTAAGGCTTCATCATATTATTTGTCTTCATTAGATACTTAAATGTGAAGGTTTTGAATGATTATATTGAGTGTAAATAAGCTTTGTTTATCTCTAAAATTGAAGTATGCATCAAAACAATTGTTCTACAAATACTAGTTGTTAAACTAGTTGTCTTATGAGTGAAATTGTTGATCAACAAATGTACTGAGTAGATTTAAATGTGAAAATATATAATTGATGTTTTAAAATATTATATACATTCAATAATATAAAATATAAGACATAAAATAAGTTCCTTGATTCTAATTAATGTACCACCCAACCTTTATGTGCACTTCTTATTAATAAAGAAAGCTAAAATAAGCTTATTCTAAGGTAACTCATAATGTAAGTAATAACTATAAAAGTATAATAAAGAAATCATTAAAAAATAATTAAATTTAAAATATACTAATATAAATTAAAATATACTAAATAAATTAAATTTATATTTCTATAAATATTTGGACATCATGCAAGAAGCCTCTTTAATAATAAACTCAAACATGCAAATAGAAAGTCATCATAGTCAACCAACAAAGTTAATTAAAATAAATTACCTAAATTTAACTTTAATTTAAGTAATATAATAAATAAATAATGTGATTTATCTTTATTAATTAGTGTATAATGATTTAAACTCAACTGAGTACTCACATAGTGAACTAGAGTACACATAAGTGAACTACAATGAACTGGAGTGAACTAACAGTTCTAACTATTTTTTAGGAAATCATTGAAAAATATCTCAATGTGACCAAAACACTAATTAATATCATAAAAAAATTAAATAACATTTCAAAATACTTATGATTAAAATATATTAAGTTTAAAAATAGAACTTTAATACCCATATTGACATTATATTTAACATTTTCCCCTTTAATTTAAAGAGGTGAAATTCCTATCATCTCCTTGAATCTTCCATGGATATTATTCATTAATTTCAACCATATTAATTAAGTGAAAACTAATGTAATAGATTTATATTCATCTTTATTATAATATAATGTAAATGTAGCTTTCTTCTTTGAAGACTAAGAAACTAATCAACTTCCTAATGTGAATTAATAACCTGAAGTTGACTTCATATCATTAGGAGAACCTCTCCAATATAAATCTATTTATATAATAATACATTAATTCCTTGATTGTATAAAATTGATACCATTATTATAATTACCTCTTACATATTTGAAAATTATCTTAACTACTTACAAATGTTTGAGTGATAGTTTGTCCATAAATCTAGAAACTAGTAAAACTTCATAAATGATATCAGGTCTAATCATAACGAGATACATCAAACCTCCTAGAAAGATTATTAAATTATTTTTATTAGTGAAAGTTCTTCCATCCTCCCTCATAATATATTATCCAATTACAATTGGGGTGTCTATAAGCTTAGAATCTTGAAGATTGTACTTCTTTAGCATGTCCTAGGCATACTTGGATTGAGAAATGAATACTTCCTATTTATTTTGATGGACTTCCATGCCAAGAAAGTGATTCATAAGTACTAGATCATTCATCTCAAACTAAGATTTCATACCTTCCTTAAAATTATTCAACATCTCTATAAAGCTATCTGTAGAGATCAAGTCATCTACATAGAGACAAACATATAAAACATTATGATTTTATGCTTGTATGTAAAGAGTTGGTTCATTTTAACATTTTACAAAGCTTTGATCCAATACCAAGTTATAAATTCTTGAGTACCAATCTGTTATTAGAAAAATTAAGTGAGTTAGTACTCACATGGCTATAATTTAGTCCCACATTTGTATTATGTGTTATAGTAAGGATTCTCAAAGCCTATATGTAATCGATGTGCTAATAAATAATTATGTTGTTGTAACTAATTTTATGATATACATTCTTGAGCCTTTGGCTCCTACACGCATTATGGATTGAATCCTATTAATGGTATCAAAGGAAGATTTCCCTAGACTCTATACCTTCAATTCACCTATCTTTTACAACACATTGACTTAATGGCTATGTAGTGAAGACCACATGAAAATTGAATTATAGCTCTTTCACCCTTTCTTGCACACCACCAATGGTCTAGTAGTGCAGACCAAGTGTGAATCTATTGGCTTCATCACTCATCTGCATCTTCCTCTTAAGTTTTCACCCTGTTCAACTTTGTTCATAGTATTTTTGATCCATCTTGTCCTCAGTGGGCATTTTGCAAAAAATAAAGTAAAATAAAATTATATATATATATATATTAGTTTTTATTTTTTATTTTGTCTACGTATATTATTTTCTTGGAGGTCTTTATTCCATGTATCTATAGTCTATATACATCAGGGTTTGTATCGACAATAAAAGTAGGGAATACAAATTGATAAGGGTTTTAAATTTAGATCTGGATCAAATATAGTATGTTTATAGTGTCATGAACTAAATCATACCAGGCCATTCAAATCTAATAAATTTATGTGCAAGGGTGTATGAATTTAGATTTGGTTTATTCTAACATCTTATGTAGTTTTTTATCTCCTTAGACTTGATATAAACATCTATAATAACATCTCCATGCCATTTTAGATAAATGATTACAACACTCTGAATAGACTAGATTAATATAGTGACCTAGTCTACATCTTTACACCTCAAGCTCGACCCAATAGCTCCTACAGATCTAGTAAAATATAGTGTTCATCAATGTCACCCAACTTCTATTGTCGAGATCCACCTTCCTACCTAATTATGGCCCATGGTTTCAAGTATCTTTAAAAACATGGATCATCACTTGATTCAACCCATAAATATCCTTATTCAACTTATATACTTAAAGTTTTTTAACATTTACCATAAAATATTGTGGTTGCCCCACATATACTTCTTCTTCGATCACTCCATTAAAAAAATGCACTTTGTCATATATTTGATATATTTTTCATAATTTATGAGTACCTATAGAAATTATTAAACTTATATTATCTTTATGTGCCATAGAAGCATAGGTTTCCTCATATTCATCCCCATATGTTTATGCAAACCCTTTTGCAACTAGTCTAACTTTTAGATTGTAAACTATACCATCACTTTTAACTTTGGTCTTATAGATCTATTTTGTAATAATGACATATTTATTTAATGGAGGTTTAACTAAATTCCATTTATCATTCTTATCAATTGAATCCATCTCTAATTTCATAGCATTAACCCATCCTTTCTTTTGATTAGTTTTTGCATAACTTCTAGGTTCACTAGTAACTGTTGATAACGCAAATTTAGTATTTTCATCATAAGAAACATAAAATAAGTTATATTTCTTATATTTTATCCTTGTGATTCTCTCATCATAATTCTGATCCAACTTTTTATTTTTTGTATGAGGATTCAATAAATGCTTGTTCTTGTTAGGCATTGTTGTAGATGGATGACTAGTCTCTTTCAAAGAGCTAATATTATTTCTTGATGAACTAAAAATTAATGTAGGAATTAGTAATCCCTCAAAATAAGATTCAATAGGATGACCCCATTCACTTATGAAATATATCTAAATGATTATAATCAAAATATACCTCATTTAAAAAAAAATTATAATCCCTAGAAATAATTGTCGATTTACTATAAGGATTATAAAAATTGTATGTCTTAATTTCATCACAATATTATATGAAACTATGATCAACAGTATTATTATCAATTATACCCTTACCATTTACTTCAAATTGGAAGTAATTTCAATCTCCTAGTTATTCTTCACTTTTGAAGCAATCATCTAACTTACTGAAATCATCTTTGTGACTTATCACCTAATATGAGCAACCTGAATTAAGAGATAACAAATACTTTTATTCTTCTATTCCTAAAAAAATGTGATATAATAATATAATACCTCTTTAAACTCACTTTTTTAAAATTGAAAATTCTTCTCGTCCTTGTCTTTATTGGCTTGATTCTTAGCTACTAGTATCCTATAATCTTTTATCATGTGTCTTAGTTTTTTTTAGTAATGACAAGTATTTCTTGATCTTACCTATGAAATTTTCTTTAGATTTTACATTTAAATTTGAGTTTTTTAAAATATATTGATTCTATTTTTATTTGTCTCATTTTTCTTTGAAACCTTTACCTTAGTTTCAAGTTCTTGTTCCAAACCATATTCTACATCTCTTGCATATAATATCATCTTATACTCATGAGACTAGAGAAAACCCACTAGCTCATCAAAACTTATAGTGTTCATGTATTTACACTCTTCAAGAGAAATCAAAATATGCATCCATATTTGTATTAAATATCTCAAAATCTCTCTTAATTTAAAAATATCTTATATAATTTCTCCATAAACCCTCATTATATATACTAAATCATTTAACCTTATGCAATAATCTCTAAATCTTTTAGAATTTAAAATTCTTAAATTATCAAAATTCATTTTAAGGGTTTGTAGTTTTAATTATCTTACCTTAAAATATCCTTGCTATTAAATATTCAAGGTATTCCATTCCTCATGGGCATTATTTCATCTTACAATTCTTGGATAATATTAGATCTATGGGACTTTAAAGATAGAAAAAAACTTGTGAATCTCCCTTTTCTTCATCATTTTTTATTCTTTTCTAATATTGTGTCAAGGTGTTCCAATATTTATGTTGTGTAAAAATATGGATAACATTCTCCTAAACTTGTTTCTACAATTTATCTCTCTAATAGTCAAAGTTTTCAACTTTGAAAACAATAATATTCATGGAAGCAAAATTCGTTGAAACCATTGTATCTTCTAAAAATGACTTGAAAAACTTCATAAACATTGATTGAACATGAATTTTATAAAAATTAAAGTCTTGAATGATTGGATTGAGTGAAAATAATATTTTTTATCTCTAAAATTGAAGCTATATATAAAGAAAATTGTCCCATAATGATTAGTTGTCAAATTAATTGTATTGTGAATGAAATTGTTGATCAATAAGTATACCAAATAGTTTCAAACTTGAAAAAATATGATTTATGGTATAAAATACTATACACATACAATAATATCAGATATAAAACATACAATAATCTCTTAAATTCAAATTAATCCATAACACAATTTTTATATGCAATTCTTATTAATAAAAAAAGATAAAATAAGCTTATTACAAGGTAACTTACAATGCAAGTCTAAACATAAAAATATAATAAAGAAATCATAGAAAACTAATTGACATAAAATAATACTAAGAAAAATAACAATAAAATAAATAAATTAAATTTAACTTACAACAAATATTTGGACTTAATGCAAGAAGACTCTTTAATAGTAAAGCCAAACATGCAACTAGAAAGTCATCCTAGTCAACAAACTAGGCTAATTAAATTAAATTTACTCAAATTAAATTTAATTCAATTTATTTAATTGATAAAACACATTAATAATATTTTTCAATGAGTGGATAATGAATTAGACTAATTACTCAAATAGTGAACTAGAGTACATTAAAGTGAACTATAATGAACTAGAGTGAACTGGTAGTTCTAGTTATTTTTTAGAAAATCATTGAAAAGTGTTCCAACATGACCAAAATAATAATTAAGGTCATAAATAACTTTAAAAAACTTATAAAACACTTAAAAAACTAAAATATACTAAGTCTAAAAGTATAACTCAAGTCCTATATTGGCATCATACTCAACATCCTCCCCTTTGATGCAAAGAGGTGAAATTCCTATGATCTCATTGAAGCTTCCATGATTCTTATTCTAAAATATCAACCATATTATTTGAGTTAAATATTATCTAAGTGATTTATATTAATCTTTATAGTATAATGTAATTGTAACATGTTTCTTTGAATACCAAAAAACCAACCCACTTCTCAATGTGAAGTAATAACCTGAAGTTAACTTCCTGTCATCAAGAGAACCTATCTGATCTGAATATGTGTATCCAAAAAGAAATAAATACATTGTTGGTATAAAATTAATATCATGATTATAATTACCTATTAAATATCTAAAAAGTATCTTAACTTCTTAAAAATACTTGAATGATAATTTGCCTTTAAATCTAGAAACTAGTAAAATTCTATAATTGATATATGGTCTTATCATAGTGAGATACATCAAACCTCATACTATAATTATAAAATTATTTTCATCAGATAAATAAATTCCATCCTCCCTTATAATATTTTATCCATTTTCAATTGGAGTGTATGTAGGCTTGAAATCTTGAAGATTGTAATTTCTTAGCATGTCTTAGGCATACTTATACTGACAAATGTATGCTTCCTATTTATTTAGATGGATTTCCATGTCAAGAATGTAATTCATGAGTCTAATATCAGTAATATCAAACTATTATTTCATATTTTATTTTAATATATTCAAAATTTCAATAGAGCTAACTATAGATATCAAGTCATCTACATAGAGATAGATATATAAAACATTAAAATTCAATGATTGTATGTAAAGAGTTGATTCATTTTGAATTTTTATAGAGACTTGATCCAATACCTAGTTATAAATTCTTAATTACCAATCTCTTGGAGCTTGATTTAGACCATAAATATCCTTCTTAAACTTATGTACCTAAAATTCTTTACCATTTACTTAAAAACCTTATGACTACCCCACATATACTTCTTCAATCACTCAAGGAATTTAATTATAACATCCATTTGGTAGTTTTTACATATTTTATGAGAATATAAATAAATAATTAATATTATATTATCTTTATATAGCATAATATAATAGGTTTCCTTATAGTCAACCCCATATGTTTATACAAACCTTTTTTCAACTAGTCTAGCTTTTAGCTTGTCAACTATACCATCACTTTTAAATTTGGTATTGTAGACCCAATTTATAATAATAAAATATTTATTTTATTGAGGCTTAAATAAATTAAATATATCATTCTTATAAATTTAATACATCTCTAATTTCATAGCATCAACCCAATCTTTCTTTTGACTAGCTTTTGCATAACTTCTGAGTTCATTAGTAATTGATGATGATACAAACATAGTATTTTCATCATAAGCATCATAAAATAAGTTATATAATAATATTTTATCCTTATGATACTAATATCATAATTATAGTCCAATATTTTATTGGTTGGATTAAGATTCAACAAACACTTATTCTTGCTAGGCATTATTTTAGATGGATGACTAGTCTCTTGCAAAGAACTAGTATTATTTATTGTAAAATAGAAACCTGTGTAGGAATTTGTAACCTCTCAAAATAATATTCAAGAGGATGAACCCATTAAACTATTAAACTTATATCTACATTATTATAATCAACATATACCTCATTTTTAAAATAAATACAATTCCTAGAAATAATTAGTGATTTACTAGTAGGATTATAAAACTTGTATGCCTTGATTTCATCAAAATATCTTGAGAAACTATGATAAACACTCTTAGTATAAATTATATCACCTTACCTTTTATTTTTGTTATTTTTATACCAATTACTTCACCTTGGATGAAATTTTCATCTCCTAATTGTTTTTAGCTTTTGAAAGAATATCTAACTTGCTAAAATCATCTTTGTGACTTGTTACCTAATTTGATCAACCTAAATTAAGAGACATTTTTTTTTTAATTCCTATATCCAAAAAAAACATGTGAGATAATAATATGATCCCTCTTGAGACTCACTTTGTTCATATTGAAAACCTTCTCTTCCATTTTTTGATTGGCTTGAATCTTAGCTATTAATATTCTACAATCTTTTATCATGTGTCCTAGTTTTTTACAGTAATGACAAATAAAGTATTTCTTGATCTTACCTATAAAATTTTATTTATATTTTACTTTTGAATTTGATTTTTATAAAATCCCTTGATTATTATTTTTATTTGTCCCTTTGGTCTTTAAAACCCTTGCATTGGTTTCAAAATAGAAAATATATATTTTTTGTTCTAAAATAGTGTATATCTACAATAATATAAAAGATAAAACATATAATAATCTCCTAAATTTTAATTAATGAATCACACAAACTTTGTGTGCAATTTTTAGTAATAAATAAAGCTAAAATAAGCTTATTACAATGTAACTTGTAATGCAAATCTAAATATAAAAATTGAATAAAGAACTAGACTACGAAGTGAACTAAAAATATACTAAGATAACTAAAAATATACTAAATAAACTAAATTTAACTTAATATAAATATTTGGACATCATGCAAGAAGCCTCTTTAATAGTAAAATCAAACATGCAACTAAAAAGTCACCCTAGTCAACCAACTAAGCTAATTAATGAAAATTAACTAAAATTAACTTTAATTTAATTTATATAATCAAGAAACAATATTTTTACTCTTTGAAAATGAGTGGATAATGAATTATACTTAACTAATTACTCAAATATTGAACTAGAATTTATTAAAGTGAACTACATTGAATTGGCAATTTTAATTATTTTTAAGAAATCATTGGAAAGTGTCTCAATGTGTCCAAAACATTAATTAAGGTAATAAATTAATTAAATAACCTTCCAAAAAACCTAAAAAACTAAAATATACTAAGTCTAAAAATAAATCTCAATTTCACATATTGGCGCCATATTCAACACAATGTAGAATAAATTCTTTTTGACACATTTATATCATTTGCTCTACTTGCTGTCACAACCAAAACATAACCCTTTGGCATGTTTCTCTTCAATTTTATGAGGGGTAAATATTTTAGGTTGAGGAAATGATGGTTCTGATAAATTAAGTTAGCATCCATGAGTGAAAGCCCTTATTTTGACCAATTATTTTTCCTCTGCCTGGCATGTGAATGGTATAGCTTTATAAATAGATTCTAGATTATTATTGTGAACCTCAAGTTGGATGCTATCAATGAACCCCATAAATAACATGTTAGTCATGTTGTTATCATTCATGTCATCCACATGTAAGGATATATCATGGAATTATTTAATATAATCTTTAGTAATATTTATTTATCATAGCTTTGCTAACTGATTAAATTATTTTTTTGAGATGTTAAGATAGTGAATTTGTAATTCTTAAGTAAACATCAAGCAAGAAAAATGAATTCCCTTATTTTTATTTTTAAAACACATCCTCCTATACCAAATGAAATATCCAAGTTATAGATATTGAGATGTCATGATCAATTTTATGTACATGGGGTTTGATGTAGATCAAATAATTTTTTTATTTTTTTGATCTAAGTGAGTGGATCCTTTCCATATAACTTGTGCACCTACATTTTTGGTAGCTTATGATTTAAAATAGTATTGGAGTTGTGTTTATTTTATTAGGATAACTTGATTGAAATGGTGGAGGATTATTTTACAGAAGTTAAGTCGTAATAGTGGTCAACTAAGTACTCAGAGTTGACAATTGATTCTTAATATAATCCATGTCTTTGTTTATGATATCAAGATCATCCTTCATCACCATACTTTGTATATCTAACTAAATTTCTGTAACCACCTTAGAAATTGATATATCTAAAGTTATAAACTCTATTTCATCCTTGATAAAGTTTTTTGTGTCTTGACCTTTTTCATGTCCACTAATGTTAGAACCAAACATGCACAAACCCTAGGATGGAGGGTTTAGGGCCTAAAAAAAGTGGGGCATCAGATTATATTTTTACAATCATCTCACCATGATGAATCTAATGACTATTTTTCACATGGGTGCAAAAAAATCTAATGTTTTTTCAAAAAAACTAATTCAAATAATATTGGAGTGGGACAAAGGCCCAAAAGATTTGGATTTCACCAAGAAATAGGCAAACAAGATTATCTCTACCCCAAAAAAGCTTGACCCATGCGCCCCTAAATTATCTTGGGCAGACATGGTTAAAGGTAAAAATCTGGTGGGTCATGATATCTCAAACTTTTAGATTTTCTTGGAAGAAGCTAACAATGAGGTTTTCATCCCTGTTCTAAACCCTGTGGTGGAGTAGACTCACAGAGAGATCACCAAATCCATACTTGTCAAGGTAAATAAATTTTGATTGAATATTGACACTTTTCATAATTGATCTAAATCAGGGTGGAAACCCAAAGGACACTTAAAGGTGGTTACTTTGGTAAGGGGTTTCTTCTTGGTAAAATTTTCTCTACAAGAGGATTGCACAAAGGTTATCTCAAAAGGGCCCTAGCTTATGGGCAAAGTGAGCGTGGCTATCTGGAGGTGAAAGGTTGGGTTGAATCTTAGCAACAATACCATGGATGATGTCTTAATGTGGGTTCTTTTTACTAAACTCCCCTTAGAATATTGCATATAGAGGTCATAATTGGTATCACCAGGGCTCTGGGCCAACCTATTAATATCGACTGAATTACTCTTTCTCATCAAAGAATGGTTGTATCCCATGACCATTTTTTCTACCTATGAACAAGCCCCTACTACATGAGATTACGATTAATTCAAAATATGGTAAATGGATGTAGAGCATAGTGTATAATAATAATGTAATTATCTACCCATTGTGTAATATTCTAACCCATATGCTATTAGACTACCCAAAGAAATACCAGGAACCTACCACCCCTGAATAGAAGTGGGTTAGGAAGGAGGTGCCAAAGAAAGATTTAAAGACAAAGTAATCTCTCAAAATTGGTTCCCTTAGAGACTATCTAAGTGCTCTACTTTATGGTAGCTTAAAAGTTATTCCTTGTAATAACCATTTCACTCCTTTTGATTCATTTGTTGACTTAGTGTCCCTGTGTGAGAAGACCCCCTCAAGGTGATTCTACCCACACCCCATCCCTTCCCCCCCATCTACCTCCTTTCCCATAGATTTTTCTTGGGCCCCCCTCCTCCTTCTCCCCTGCTCATACTTTTTCTCCCCCCTTCTTCTCATCAGGTGATTTTCACCCCTCCCCCAAGTTGATCGACCCCTACCCCTAGCCTTGGGTCTCTCTCCTCCCCTCCCAAACCTAACTCAACCCCTTATTCCCTATTAGTATTCATCTTGAGGTCCCCATACCCCTTCTTTTATCCCCTATGGTCCCTTCTCCCCCTCATCTTCCTCCTCTTTCTTTGGGTTCTCATCTACCCCAATCTCTAAGTCAGCTCAACCTCTGGTGTGGAAAATACCCCTCTTTGATAGCTTAGACTATTCTAATCCTCCCCCTCTTGAATATATCCCTCTTTCCCTCCATATGAAGTCTATAGAGAACTTTAAAGATTGGGGGTAATGTTCTGAGACTCTTTCTCCCCCTCAAGATCTTCTCCCAGATGAAAGGTTTACCACAAACTTCAAATGTAAAAGAGGGAGGAAAAAGCTGACATTAGAGTTACCCCAAAGTTTGTGGGAAGGTCTCTTATGATGGTTGTACAAAACTTATAATTGGCTAAAGATATTATTAATCGTTCCTAATAAACTCTTAAAATTCAATGGATATGTTGAAAGCCTACAATCAGGTCTCCTAGCACTTCCTCATGCTTATCTTGGAGAGGCTAAGATTTAATCAAGATACTAAAAAGATCAACTGGAATTGCATTAACACTCCTAAATGTTTTTTTATCACAAATGGTATACCAAAATGATTCTTCCTTGCTTCTATAGGACTAATACAAGCTGACCCTATCTCTCCTTATCTCTTCATCATTTTAACATAAATGTTGGGTAGTAGTCTTCTGAAAGCCCACTCTCAAGGACTGATAAAAAGAATTTTAGTGGCTCTAAATATAGAACCTATCATGCACAAATAGTTTTTTGATGACACCATCATCCTAGGTGAAGCCTCTGTGGAGGAAGCCAAACATTTGAAACTTATCCTAAAAATTTATGAAGATGTTTCAAATCAGTACATCAAATTTCAAAAGAGTTCTATATTTTTCATTAAGACTCCTTTCTTTTAGTAGAAAATAATTGTCAAAATTTTGGATTGTCAGGTGGGAAAACTTATAGTAAGTCATTTGGGCATCTTGATTTTTGAAGGAAAAATGAATTCTAAGATTTATAACCCTCTCATTGATTGAATACAAACAAATCTTGTAGGGTAGAAGGGCCACCTTTTGACATAGGTAAGGAAGTACCAACTGCTTAAAGCCTTAATCCACAACATTCCTATTTACTGAATGCTTATTTTTAGAATGCCCTCTAAGGTGGCCACTAAAATTGAACAAATCCAAAAAACCTTCTTATGGAGGGGCATTGAAGAAAGATTTAGGTATAACCTCATCGCATGGGACAAATCTTGTCTTCCTAAAGCAAATGGAGGTATGGGACTTTGAAGCATAAAATCTATGAACATGGCCCTATTGGCAAAAATGGGATGGAGGATTATGAAGTAAGATAGTGAATAGGCAAGAACTATTAAATCTAAATACCTAGAAGAAGTGGAACTAGAAGATTTCCTATAAGAAGAAGGTCTTGTGGATGGATCTACTTTCTGGGATGCCATCATCAACTACAAAGACCTTTTAAAGAAAGGCATCATATGAAAAATTGGTAACAAAGACCAAATTAACTTATGGGAAGATGCATGGTTGTGTTCTACCCCCCTATCCTCAACACAAACTTAGGCTAATTAGTATAGGGACCCAAGAAAAGATGGGGCTCAAAAATCAAATATTACTAGGTGGTGAATGAAGGTTTAAAAATTTAGAAAATGTTATCTATAAAAGAGACTCAAGTAATATAGACCCTCAACTTTTTGATTAGTTAGATCCATATTCCTACATTCTAAAAGGAAGACCACTTTATATGGATTGATGAAGATAGTGGATCATACTCAGTGGCCTTAAGACATGTCATAGACCTTAATTTAGAAAGTGAATAGAATTTTTGGAAAAATCTTTGGTTTAAGCATCTAATTCCCAAAGTCAACTTTTTATTTTTGCTAGTAGTACAGGATAAAATCTTGATAGTGGATAACCTAGCTAAAATAGGATTGATAATCCTCAATAGATGATATTTATGCCAAAATTTGAAGGACTCAGTCCATCACCTATTTTTAGATTTCCCCTTCAGCTTGATATTATTTAATTGGATGCTGAATAAATTTAACCTAGCTTGGGTTAAATAAAACAATGTTCTTGATCTCATAATGCAATGGAAACCACCTTAGAATATCCCATCATTGGATTTCCTATGGTACTTAGATCTTACTCATTAGTACTAGTGTGTATGGAAAGCCCACAATGATAGCCTCTTTTCAAACAAAAGGCATTAACCTAAAGGGGCCTTCCTCTGACTCTACTAGGCTATCACTAAAAATTGGAAAGATTTTCCTCCTAAAAACAAAAACCATATACCTCCTTTAGCATTGCATATATTCAGCAATTGGGACATAGTTCAACAATTAAATCCCCCCTAAAAAGTGCTTATCCATAAACATACAAAATAGAAGGCTCCACTGAAAGGATGGGCTAAAATGAACTTTGATGGTGCCTCTAAAGGCAACCCAAGAACTATAGGTAGGGGAGGAATCATAAAGAACTAAAAAATAGAGCTAATTACTGCTTACATGGGACCACTAGAAAACCAATCAAACCACCTTACTGAAGCCAAGGAAGACATTTGGGGTATCCAAGTGGCTTTTAGACTCAAAATAGAAAGAATAATCATAGAGGGTGATTATTTAAACATTTTAAATTCCTTGGATGGAAAAATATTCCATTATCACACTATAAAAGACATCATGGATGATGTCAAGCTAATTTTGAGGAGCATGGCACAATTTTAAATTATTCACACATATCATGAAGGTAATGGGGTGGTAGATCTAATTTCTAACATTGGAGTAGAACTCCACCTTTTAACCAACGAGAACAAAGGGGCCATGTCCACAATAATGATGTCCTAATGGCCATATAGGATGAAATTACAATAGGTTAAATGGGTTATCATGCCAACACACACATGAAATATTCCTATCAGGAGATGGAATTTAAAAATGGTGATCCACCATTATGAAAAAATGAGGTGATTTAAATTCCATAGGATGAATATAGTGGGTTTTCCAAGCCTAATTCATATTGTGAAAACCTATCTTTTCTAGAACCATCTATCTATTTATCTCAGCTCTACTATCACTATGCCAATAGGGGGAGATATAGAGTGGCTAGATTCTATCTCATTTTTTAAGGTGCAGGGATAAAATAAGGTATGCAAAAAGCTAAGGTAGGGAGCCTCATAGTGATAATGGTGAAAATTAATGAGAATGATTTCAATGTAGACTATGACTTCATCACTACATGGAATAAGTGCATAGCAGTGATATGAGTCATAAAGATCACAATTATAGAGTACTTCATAGGGGAGGCCATTGGCATGTACTATGAAGGGAAAAAGGCCTTCAAGGATTAGACTAAGAAGCAGTAGATTCTTCAACACTTTTTTTTCATGAATGAGTTTATAAAAACTGACAAGAAAGGTTACCCCTAGGTGGACCTTTCATGACATTGGCCAAAGATATGCCTCTAGGTAATGAGATACATGACCTTAGAGGGTAAGTATAACCTAATATTTTCTCATCATTTTTTGTTATTAAACTACTTTTTGGGTTATAAGATCAACCTACCATTTTACCAACTAAATTCATTAGAATACACTACCTTGGCCCACCAAGTCAATGAATCTAACTTGAATCTGCATCAGGAGCTTATTTTACTACTTGCTAAGCATGGTCAAACTCTACAAGGTAAGGACATCCCCTAGGGGGATCTTATGTTGAAGAGGACTCTCAGAAGGACTCCCCAGTAGAGGACCCCACCTTAGGGTCTTACCATCCATCTGTTATCACTTCTCAAGTAATTATATCTAAATCTTCTACTAAGACTTTCCACTTAAGTTTTTTGTTTCCAAACCCAAGCCGGTCTTCCTAAATGAGGGAACTTCTATAGAGGCTACCAGGAAGGACAAATTCTTTCTATCTGATGCACTAATAAATAATAAGAAGCAAATTGACAACTTTAACAATAGGGTTCAAGAGGCTGATCTGACCTTAGCTAGCCTTATACAATAGTAGAATGCCCAAAATAGGTAGGTAGACTCAATTATTTAGTCCTTCATCTAGTCTACTAAGCTAAAATAGACCCATGTTAAGTAGTTGTCAAAGGTTACAGAAGCCCCCCTACCTAGTTCCCCTAATTTGAACCCTATCAAGAAGACACCCTTGTAGGCTTAAGGCCATGCATGATTATCCCAAGTGATGGTATAGAAATTCCTAAAAATCATATGATGACAAAGGTCTCTAATATCAAGTGGGGAATTCTAGAGAAAAAATCTAAAGAGGAAAAGGAAACATCAGAGGGTCCTCCCTCCTAATCTTATTTTATATTGTTATATTTCTCTGCTTTTGATACTCTATAACTAGTTATTGTTGTTTTTATTATTTGGACATGGTTTGGCCTATTAATATTTTTGTATAATACTTTTATGGTTCCTAAATCCTTGTAAAACTAGGTTATTTACCTGATTAAATAAAAAATATTTTAGTGGGAAAAAAATAAAATTCTTCCTAGATTGCAAGTTATGTTTTTTCGATCCTTTAGCTCTACTAATCATTGCAACACTAGGTCAGAAAAATAACACCTCTAAAACATTACCAAATTGATGCTTTGATATCAATTGTAATGAAATTACATAGATGTTCATAATAATGTGAAAATATATCACAAAATAAAGAGCAAAATTATCAGATCCATAACAATAATTAACAAAATAGAAAAATAATTGATAATTATGATTGAGTCATTTTGAGGGGGAAACCTCCACAACATTGTAATCAAAGAAGAATTCACAATATGATGATAAAATTATAACTAGTACCTCATATATATACTCTACTTCTCCATGGTTATTACATAGGTTGACCATACTAAGAACATAGATAAATTCAATATAATAATATGAAAGGTATGTAAGCCATAAGTTAGTCTCACATATCCCTATATGCACTATAGGTTAGGGGTGTAACATAGTATCCATCAGACCTACACCTACCTATATTAGATCTAATTATGTATTCATTGTTGGTCTAATAAGTGGTATCATAGATTAACTAATGTACCTCACAATCCTCCTACTATACTCATCTTGATCACTAGAATTTTCACTACATGAAAAATTAGAATCTTCCATACAAGCTTTGGGTTACCACCCACCAACTCTTCTAGGGTCAATTTACTCACTATGTATTGATTACTTTCTCTTCTCAAAAAATTTGTATCCTTATCAAGTCTAAAATATCTATAACATTTTATTCTAACTGATGACAATATGATGTATGGGTTTTAGCTCCTAATAGGTTTATAACTAAGTGTTATCCTACACATTCCACTTATTCCTATGGAATTAATTCTTCTTATTGTAATTATAATTTGCATAGGGTTCCTACATTGTGTATTCCTCCTTCCTCACTTGAACACATATTTCACTTGCGTGAACCACTATTGTATCAGCCCCTCCTACTTTGGGTCTTCATGACATATAATTGACTTGGGTCTCCCTTATTCTTGGGATCTAGATAAGTTATCATATTTTCTCTACTCTCCATATACCTACACAGTATTTTCCCCCTTCAATCAAAAGATCATTTTCCATAGGATCTTCTTTCCCTTAGGCCATTGTTTTACATGGAGTCCTCACTCTTTTCCAACCTATGTTTCACCTAACCTACCTACATTTCTTTTTATCCTTCCATATTCAAATATTAAATTTCAAATTGATGTGTAATACCATGTAACCCTTTGATATTTACAATTTAAGAAGATTAAATCCTAACAATAGAACCAAAATATTATAATAATTCAGGATAAATTCCCTATTAACCAAACCTTAGTTAAAAAACACTTTAAAAATGTCAAACATTTTAGTATATTACTTATCCTTGAGATTAAGCACTCACTCAAAGCACAAATGAGACATTAAGAACCTAGTCATTAATAATAATATGAATATTTAAGGTAAGACAAACCAAAGTGTGCAAAAAATAACATTACTCTTACTTAATTAACATTAATCATTAATCATTCATATACATCTAATATGGATATACAATTACTTTTGGGCATAGATAATTACTTATCTACTTTATATAGTGTTATACATGATATACAAAATCATACAATGCTAAATAAAGGAAAATGTGTAACATCTCAAGTTATCCTAAATGATAGGTATGGGGTCCTATTTATATGATTTCCCTATCGACCTACTCATAAAAACTGAATTGAGGTAGAATTATTCAAGAAAGTTATACAAGATCCTAATTATATTACAATAGATTCCCCTTTGATTATATTCCATCTCATTAGAATAAGTGACTTTTAGCTTGGTTCAACACCTATAATCTTGTACAATAATATCTATTGTATATTGTCTTTGAACTCTTGCACACATTTAATTTTATGAAACCTTATAGGTTACTCTTAATTTTGCATAAAACCTAAATTACTTAGACATTTATGTGCATACTTAATCAAAACCCACACATACCTTGCATAATATATATACTTATTCAAAATATTTATATTTCACATATATGCATACCCTAGATCCAAAAATAAACATGTTAGCATCAAATCTCATCAATAATTCAATATTAATATGTCAAAATAGAAACAATATAAACAAAGGGAATGGAAATGGAGTGGAAACTAATATGGCCAAATGAATCATGTAAGGAGGAAAAAATGATATGTTTCAATATAATAAGAAAATAAGGACACATGGTATGCCCCAATACAATAATATCTCCCAATAAGGATAAGATACAACAATGAAGCAATGATAGTATGTCCCACTAAATTTAGGGTAGAAACCATGTAAATATTGGCACAAAGAATAGTATCCCAAAAGTAATAGTGTGCATGATATAAATCATGGCACCAAACATATAGTATCATATAGTCAAGAAATGTAAACCCACACAATCATGTACCCATATATAACAAGTGAAAAAAAGCAATCAAAAGTTTTAAAAAAACACCAAACATAAGTGACATAGAGTATATAACTATAGGATCCTCTAAAAAAAATATAATAAAGACATTCCAAATAACACACAAAACCACAAGTAATCTGAGCAATTACGTCACTAATAAGAGAACACATAAGGTACCAAGCATATTAAGCAAGACAATGTACTTGTGTAACAAAGAACACAAGATATATGCTATAGACAGATATGCATAATCAAATATAAAGGTCAATATGATAATGTAAAATAGGATAGATATAACCTAAAGCACATTGAGGCTCCCTCTAGTATAGGCATGCCCCCAATGTAAGAATTTCCACTAGGTAGGTGAAATGAAAATGATAGGAAACTATACTTCTATAGTCATATGTAACATGTATATCCTACATCTAATTAAATTATATCATCAAAAAAATGTGTGTAAACAGTGTATATGTAAAACCTATGGTAATGGGTTGATAATCATGATATGTAACAATGTAAAACATAAGGATAAAGACAAGGATTTTTTTTATTTTTGTTTTATCATTTTTTTAAGAAATCAACTAAGTGAGAAAACACAGCAAGAGGTGAAAATGCAAGAAGAAGTAAGTTCAACTCAATAAAGTATAACACAATCCAAAATATGAAATTTAGAATAAGAAATAAGAGAAGGGCCCCCACTAACCTACAAATTATATTATAAGTATGTGCACACTAAGACAAAAGGCCTTGATATGTATGTGTCACCATCATTAAGATGTCTAGATAATAATTTGATATGGGAAACACCAATAAAAGGTAAGGTAAAAATAAACATAAACCAAATGGATAGAAGAATGACATATAAAACTAAAACATATGAATGACTTGAAGGTGAATTCAAAATTTAAACAAAATAGATGAATTCAGAAATAACAAACAACATAAGAGATAATAACAATAGCAAAAAACAACCCAAAATCCATACATGATGCAAAATATAAAATAAGCACTAGAGATATAAAATATAGGAAAACAATTATGCAAGGTAAATTATTTAGTTGAAGTTTATGATACTCACAAACAATTTTAACTAATAAATGCATCTATGTAAGAATCTATGTCATCTTATATTTATGATCAATAATTTTAAATACTAAGGACCATTAATCTAATGACTCACATGTATCACCCTCACTAGTTTCATAATTTATAAGAATATAAATTTTTCAATACCCAAATGATAAAAGTGTGTGAAATAGATGCATTTATAACAATAGGTTGGTCATTTTTTTGTGAAAAGATAAAGAGATTGCATATGCACATACTTTTTTTGAGTAAACAAATGAATTTTTGTATGAAAATTTCACACACACACACACACACACACACACACACACACACACACACACACACACACACACACACACACACACACACACACACACACACACACACACACACACACACACACACACACACACACACACACATGCGCGCGCGCGCATGCAAACCCACACACACACACACACACACACACACACACATAGGGTGAAATCTCAAATATGGTTGAAAATAATTTTTATTATTATTTTATTATATATAATTTTTAAATAATTTTACAAGTCAAGACAGCTAAAAAATTGAAGATG
This sequence comes from Torreya grandis, assembly GCA_037957365.1. Classification (NCBI taxonomy): domain Eukaryota; kingdom Viridiplantae; phylum Streptophyta; class Pinopsida; order Cupressales; family Taxaceae; genus Torreya; species Torreya grandis. Next base: position 6,324,422 of record JARHVA010000113.1, on the reverse strand, counting down.
CAAGTTTACAAACATAACTATTTGACCTTAACTTCATGAAAATCAAAAAAATTAACGTATAGTTGAGAATGTGTAGATTATTTAGATATAAGTCTTATAAACATTTGATTAATATTCAAAAATTTATAAGCGAATTTGTGACAAATATATATATATATATATATATATATATATATATATATATATATATATAACAAGGTATTTTATGTAATAATTATAAATAATATTCTAACATTAAAAAAAATTATATATTCTAAAACTATGTTTTCCCCTCTACAACCCACACACACACACACACACACACACACATATTTTAAAATAATAAAATATATCTAATTAGACGTGTTGACAAAGATGAAAAAAACCCTTAAATTTCTTAGAAATCTCCATGGCTAGTTCATGACAGAGTTTGGACTAGGTTAAAGACTCCCATGCCTAAAATTGAGGTAATTTTAGAGGGAAAGTACTAGTTTTTTTTTAAAGCTTTCAAAGGGTGTATGCTCTTTGTAAAGTATGTATTCCCTTTCCAAAGTGTGTACACCCTTTGAAAAGGGCGTACACCCTTTTGATAACTAACTTTTTGCTCATTGATTATTTTTGCTTATTTTTTCATAGATCACAAAGGGCATGCATTATTTCAAAAGCATACACTCCCTTTGTGGTTCACAAATTTCTCTTATATTTCCCATGAAATTTACTCCTTTGTTTTGTTCGTTGCAAATTATAAACTGGTTTTTCTATGATAACTATGAAAATTTGGTAAATTATCCATTCACTTTGTTTGAGTCATTATAAATTATTCAAGTTTAAATCAACAATTGTCTTATATTGGTAAAAATAAATAATGGGGCCAAGAATTCATCGTAAAATACCAATAAAAGATCTAACAAATGAGAAAATTGAAGAGAAAAGAGAAAAAGACAAGAAAATAAGAGAGCATTCATAAGGGTTTCTATGCAAGGTGAAGGTGCTTCCTCTACACTAGGTAATATTTCAAATGAAAATAACATGCCCAATTATATTGAATTTAGTTTAGATATATTTTCAAATGAGCTATGAGAACTCAATAAATCTTTGTTACATGATGAAATTCAAAATTTAGAGCATGTAAGTAATTAATTTATAATGAGTGATGAAACATATGGATAAACACAATATAATGAAATGTCCATTCTATAGCTCCAAGAAAGTGAATAGAACCACTAGTGTTTGGTAGGGTGCTAAATAAAACCACTAAGAGGCTAGAAGGCTCGGGACTTCTATAGACTACAGGAGATCTATAGTGGCTATCTAATTTTTTAGCTTGTACCAAGCTATAGATATATTTATAAACTAGGTTGGGGCTAATAAGACCAAGTGCATAAATGACACAAGTATTTATAGTGGATCCAACCATAGTAAAGCAAGTAGCTAAGACTAGAATATCGATTACATACAAATTACAAAAACAACAATGCCAAGTATTGAGAGATAACAAATGAAATGTAAATTTAGAAGCTAAGACACTTTTAGGCCAAATGAAATAAATTTTAAGTAATAAATATGTTTTCAAGAGCATGCCTAGTCTAAGTTTGAGCTATCTTTCATTTTCAACACTATTGTTTTCTAATAATGTAATGTTCTAGTTTAGCAAGAGAGAGAGATTGTTTAAGCAAGTTGTCTAACTCATTTTGAGCATGTATATTTCTAGTATGCAATGAGGAATGATTCCAAAGATAGTAATGACATGTAATAAAGGAATATTTCAAGTAATCAAAGTACTCTTTAACCATATACAAATGCATGAAACTTTAGAAACTACTCTAAGTAATGTAGAAAATAACTAATTCACTAAAACAAATAAAACCTTAACATGTATAATATAGTAAATAAATAAAGAGTTTCACTTTGTAAAGCAAAGTGCCCTCATATCAAGCTCAAGAGAGATGTGAAAACTTTATACCAATTTATTAACCAAGCTAGGGGGCAAGAAAGGAATAAGATCAGGTTGTGTGTAAGGTAAGTTTAGACCAAGAGCCAAAATCTATGGAAGAGGTGAAGGAGAAACTATCAATCTGAGAAAGCTAATACAATAAGCACAAGAGATAGGTACAATGGAGTCTTTAAAGAGCAAGGAAAAACCCACAAGCCTTAGAAACACTGTCAATAACAATGTGAATCACCAATAGAAGTTGTAATAGAATAAGGCATCCTCTATCACAAAGAAAGCTATTGTGCCAAGCAAAAACCAAGAGAGATTCAAGGAGGCAACCAAGATTTGAGTGTGAATGATCAAGTGATAATATCATAAAAAAAGATGCAAGATAAATTGAATCTAGAGGCTCAAATTAATGAGGAAAAACACACATATATCCTAATCCTAATCCACCAATAATCCAAAAACTAGTTGTTTCTAACCATTTGAGACCAAATTGGCCCTTTTTCACATGTTCTACCTAGGACATAGCTTTCATGAATGAAACATGCAACCTAGGATATGGGTTCCTCCTTAAGCCATGGCTTAGGTTAAATAGGGGCCTAGGGTGGTCAACAAGCTCTTGAAAGGGTCCTAAGGGGTCCCTAGAGAACCCATTTGGCATGAGAAAAGACCAAGATGGTTTGAGGATGTGTAGGGGATGATAATAACGTGCAGGAAAGGTCCAAATGAGTGAAAGAAGTATCTAAGTGGGATAAATAGGGTTGATAGTATATACATGAGTTGATGTGTAATCATAGGAAGGATTAGGGTCATAGGAATTATGATTACATATGACCTTGAGGTATAAGTATTTGGTGTTTGAATGAACAAGGGTACCTAGAAGCCACACCAAAGTAAAGGAAAACAAGACTAAAGAGATAAAAGGAAATATTACATGCACTTACCAGATAAGGATGGTAATGGAAGAAGTCAATGACATGATCCATAGGTGAGAGTACAAATGTTACATAATCCAAAATATAACTCTAGCTCTAGCTCCAAATCCTATAAAGAAGGGACATAAGTGATATCAAATCAAATCATACTATCTATAATGACATTAACTAAGGCATAAACCCTAGTGTTCTCCCTCTGAGGGATATGGGTGAACTAGATGTCCCCAAAGAAAGAGAGCAAATCACATGCTTCTTCAAAGAGGGGGAGCAATTTAGAGCTAAGGAGGGCCCATACATTGGTGAGTTGAGAGATGACTAAGAGTGAGTTAGAGGAAAAATGCACATAGCACATGCCTAACTCACAATCATCAGTGAAGGTGCCAATGATTGCATGATACTTAGTGGCATTATTCATCTCATTAGTAAGGAAGAAACTAGCTAAAATAACCTCATATCCCCATGAATCATCAATAACCTAAGCTTCAAATATTGGTCTCGGGTTACCCCAATTTTCACCATCTATGTGAATCACCACTGAGAGGTGCACTATGATGGGGGTTAAGGATGCAAGACTAAAAACTCCTAAAAGGTAATCTCAAATCAAGATGGTGTTAGTGAATTACATTAGGAAAATAAATAATGAAACCAAGACACAACCATGATGGTTGACCAACATTGGCCATGGAAAGAGGTAACAAGGGAAAGTGGGGAGAAGTTTGAAGAAGACAAAGACTAGTTGATAAGACTAGATCAAATCATGAACCATTGTAGCCAGCTAAAAACCCTACATATAAAAATGATGAGAGAGAGAGAGAGAGAGAGAGAGAGAGAGAGAGAGAGAGAGAGAGAGAGAGAGAGAGAGAGAGAGAGAGAGAGAGAGAGGGGGATTTAGGATGGATCAACTACATAAAAGTAGAGAAATGACTAACTAAAATAAGTACAAGTAACTTCTATCCCTAGGTGCCCATGAGATAGGGCACAGGCCTAGGAGGTTAAGAGGGACTTGGAAGGGGTCTCAATAACCAAATAGGTTCATAATGGGCCCAACTAATCTTTAGATTAAAAAATGGAGGCTTCTAATGTGCTTATAATGTGCCAAAACCCCTAAGATGAAGGTTTTGTGGTCTAGAATGCAAAAATGGGTAAAACATCCAAACAAGGGCCCATAAGATATATTTGATAAGGATTACATGAGCCTAACAGGCCAGAGTACCTGGGCATCCAAGAGACTATAATGATCCTAAAATAGACCCAATGAGGCCTCAAAGAGAGAAATGGACTGTACCTTCATTTAAAATGGGCCAAAACCTTTAAGATGAAGCTTTTGTGGTTCTAGGAATAAAAATAAGATGAAATAGAGGCCTAAAAAGGGCCAAAAAAGGCTTTGGGCCTAGGCCATGACCTACTTAGGTAAACCTATAGCATGAACCACTGCCAAGCTATGGCTTGGCCCAATACTAGGTTGTAACCTAGCCCAGAAACCCATGGCCTGGGCTATAAATGGACAAAAATAGGCTTGGGGAGCCGATAGGGCCCAAAACTAGCCCAAAAAGGCTAGGAAGGGAGGGAGACAAGAAAAATAGTTATTAAGCTTGTCAAAACATGTTTTTATCATTGCATGTTATACACAACTAATCTAGGGTCATGTTTCTCTCTCATGCAAATGCGAGGAGGGGTCAAAATACTAGAGGCAAGAAATGCATCTTAGCCAGTAGAGCCACACCACTATATGAGGGCCAATCATGATAGAGTGTCTCAATGCCAACCACAATGAGAGGTGAGGAGGGGTGGTATGAAACCTATGAAATATGAATACTAGCTAGGGAAGGCTAGACCAAGTCTCAACTAACCACAACCACTAATCCATACCAATTATAAGCACTATAAAATAGGAGAGAGGGAGTTGGTAAAGGGATATCTACTAGCAAGAAATATCCCAACCAACTAAAATAAGTAAAAGACTTTGCTTCTATACCAATATGCATCTAAAGGGGAGTGCACAAGCTAGACAAATAAGGAGACCCATAAGTGTCTAAAGATGGACACCATGAGAGGGGAAATCCACTAAATGGGGGCCTAAAGAGGGTGTTTTGGTAATCTCTAAGTCTCATCAAAGCAACATAGGCCCAGGCCTAGGCCACCACTTCACCCTAACTAGAGGCCTACCCTTGAGGTTGGCCACTACTTATCCTATGAAGAGGTTAAACCCATATCCTTAGGTTCACTAGTCATGGGTCAGAACATAGGAGTTCCAAAGGTAGGGTCATTGTTGGTGAATAAGATCTCTAAACCCAAACAAGTAAGAGGATGGTGGAAATAAGATGCATGGGCATGAGATTATTTTAAGTTATCCTCTCATTGATTAGGTTGTATTATATACCATGAATGATATAGCACTAAAGATCAAACTCATTGGCTCTATCCATCTCAATGGGAGATGCATTGAGAGAGCTGATACTCTAATGGGAGAGTCATGATGAGAGGGAAATCTTGACATTCAAAGAGACATCTCAAAAGAGGTCTCCAAGAAGGGAAGATCCACCTTAGAGGTGCATGGCAGGAAAGGGAGTTGGCTGACATGTGATAAAATTTGGAGTGAGCATTACTCAATACTCAACTAGATCACAACATTCATCCTTGAGAAAATTAGACTCAAAAGCCAAGGGTGTGTGGTAGTCCATCAAGACCCATGAGGAGATAGACAAATCCTCACCTAAGGTATTTATCTTTGTGTAAAGCAATGCTCAGGGATTTAGGTTAGCCTCCATGGTATGAACCTCACCTTCATGCATGGACTAAACCATGCAAAAGATGGCTAATGTAATGGCCTACATGGTATCAGTCTAAGGATGGCCAAGAATTATGTTGTGTGAAACATCAAGGTCTAACACACAACACTCGATTATGACTATCTTAGGGCCAAACTTGACCTAGAGCTTCATGTTTCTCACTAGGGTAACTATGTCATTGTTGAAACCAACATAGTTATGATGAGAATAAAAAAGCTTCTTCTAACTGATCCCAAGCTTATTGAATACATGTATGGGCATGATATTCAATTTATCTCCTACATTGATAATTCATTGCTTAATGTGGCTATCGTCAATGGAAGTATCAATATAAAGAGGGAACCAAGCCATCTTTGTAAGATTTTAATTATCTAAGAAAGAGGTTGGGTTGAAATATAAGATAGGAGGATAAGGGTGTTCTTGTACATCTAAGTTGAACCGCACTTTGACATCATCATGCAATAGACCCTTATGAGAGAGACTACGCTCATCAAAGATGAGGCCCCTTTGCTCAGGTCAAAGGTGAAAAAGGTCCCAAATGGGGATCTCAGTTGAGAGGCCCTATAACTTCTCTATGATGAATTAAATATGTTGTCTAGCCTGGGGAGGGATGTTATACCTAAATTCAACTCTAAATTTAGGGTTCCTTGCCCCCATGGGATGGATAGGAGGCCCAGTACCACTAGTCTCTCCAATAGGGTCAGTGGCCCAATCGAAGCACGTGTTGACAAAGTACTCATACCCAGTAGAGGCTATGTTGATAGAAATAATGACCTTGATTCTAGTGCACTTGGATTTCCCTCTCAGGTTAGCCTAAGAGGAGGAGTTAGAAGAATTAGAATAACAAGAAGGAGAATGAGGGGCCTTAGCCTTTGATTTATTTTTTTATTTTTTCTTCTTCTTCTTCTCCTTATCATGGTCAGGCAAAGGCTCCTCAAATACATTTAAATTATAGTTGGGCTCTGCAAGAGGATAATTTTATGATGGAGGTGAGGCTTACACATTAGACTTTTGGGTAGTACAATTGGCATCATCATTCCCCCTCATCTAATGGAAATTTCAAAACTTGGTGGGGTCATAAAGAAACATAGTCTATTATTTTTTTGTCCTTGATTTAGAAGCCTTATTTTTAGTTGGATTTTTTCTCACATCATTCACCTTGTAGCTATCCTTGTTTTCCTTCTTCTTAAGAGGAAAATTAGTGATACAATCATTAATCACATTACAATTATGATCATAGGAGGAGGATGAATTTTGGGAAGGTACGGGCTATATACTCATACACTCCTCAAATACTTGAATATTTATATACTCATTAATAGCTTCATCATAAGAGGTGGGTTCATGCTTGAGGACCTCAAAGTGAACCACCTACCTCAATGCTCACATGAACATATGGTAAAGTTAGTCATATGAGAACCTCATCCTGCACATATGAATGACTGAATGCCATTTACACATAAAATCAAAGTTTGACTCACCCTTGGCCTGTGCCATGGAGGTGAGTGATTGGATGTTAAATTTAAAGGGTCTATATATATTAAAATATTGGATTAAGTCATCAATAAGGAGATGAAAACTAGAGAAAGAATTTAGAAGTAGATTCTAAAAATAGACAAGAGATTCAACTAGCAGAGAATAAGTGAATAGCTTCAACATCATGCCTTAATCATATTCCTAATCCATACACGCCATCATGTATGTCATAATATGATTTGTAAGACTAGAGTCCCAAGTCTTATTGAACTTAGGTAGTTTAGGGATAGGAGTAGGAAGGGGAATAACATACACCCAAAGGGATAGAGGATTTTGATGAAGATCCTCATAAGCATGGTTAATAAAAGGCTAGTGATGAGCTCCAAAAGGAGTCTCATGATGGTAATGATATTTCCTATGCCTATAGACATCATCATAACCATGTTCATAGAGAGGATGATGTCAAGGTGGCTCCTAATAGGGAGGATTCTCATGATGGAAATCATCTCTACCACAGGGTGGGGAATGACCACAAGAAGTGTGATGATCCCCATAGGGATGATGTCAAGGTGGCTCCTAATAGGGAGGATGCTCATGATGGAAATCATCTCTACCATGGAGTGGGGAATGACCACGAGAAGTGTGACGATCCCCATAGGGATAATCAGAAGATATGTCATACTCATATAAATAGTCATGATAACCAAAATATCCATGATGTTGGTCACATGCCATCAGATGAGGGTCAATCGATGGGCATTGATGCTCTTAATAGGCATCCCATAAATCTCTAGTCCATAGGTGATGATTAAAATCAACATGCTCATCAAAAACTCTAAAGGAAGGGCTAAAAGGATGGGAGGTCTCCCCATGATGGGGATATCTCATTGAGTTGGAATACCTATGACCCAAAACATGGATATGAGGGTGTTTTTTGATCTAGAGTCTCCAACTGAGAAAGAGGCAAAGAACTTGTACGAGGACTAGTTGAGGTACTTAAAACTGAATGGGTGTGAGCTTTGTCTCTAAAAGAAGCTGTTGTCGACTCTTAGGGGGAGAAAGATACACTTCATTCACCTAGAGGCATTTATGGTAATTGTCAATGATTTTACATTGTTCATAAGGCCCTAGTCGTGCAAGAGGATCTTTATCACCTCGAATGGGTGAATGAAATGTGAATAGAGGCTAGGATAGAACATTCTCAGATGAATAAAGCTCAAACTAGTGAAAAGGAGTCTGAGTCTATTATTTATAGATTTTATAATCTTGTTCTTTTTTGAATGAGATAGGATCTACACCACCATGTTGGGTTGAGGGAACCTCCTGGGTCCTATGGTGTCTATGGCATTCCATTATAGTTATGGCTTACTCATTAGTGAGCTCAAGGATGAGACCTTAAATTTGATGGGATTAACATTCGAAGGGTGGGAGACTGGCCATGGATGTAATGAAGTAAGAAAAACATAGAAGATAATGTAAAAGGGAACGAAAAGGAGAACCAATAGGGAGAATGACATAGAACCAAATCAGGAAAAACAACCAAGGTGAGAGCCGAAACACAACTAAAAATAAAGCCTAATAGTTAACAGAGGGGTGTTGGCTAAGAGAGCTCTAAATAGGATAGAACTAGAGTGAGACCATATGTGAAGTCCCACTAGGTGTTTCAAAATGTAGTTCTAAAAATTTGAATAACACCACTAGTGTTTAGTAGGGTGTTAAAGTAAACCACTAAGAGACTAGAAGGCTCAAGGCTTCTATGGTCTATAAAAGATCTATAGTGGTTATCTAGTTTTCCAACTTACACCAAGCTATAGATAGACTTATAAACTAGGTGGGGGATATCATGATCAAGTGCTCAAAGGATGCATGTATCTCTAGCAGATCCAACCACAAAAAAGAAGTAGCTAAGAATAGACTATCAATTACATACAAATTATGGAAATAATAATGCCAAGTAAAGGGAGATAACAAATGAAATGTAAATATAGAAGCTAAGGCACTTTCAAGCCAAATGAAAAACATTTTAATCAATAAAGATGTTTTCAAGAAAGGGTTCAAGAGCATGCCTAGTCTAGGTTTAAGTTATCTTTCATTTTCAACACTATTGTTTTGTAACAATGTAACGTTCTAGTTTAGCAAGAGAGAATGATTATTTAAGCAAGTTGTCTAGTTTGTTTTGAGCATGTATATTTATAGTATGAAATAAGGAATACTTTCAAAAAGTGTAATGACATGTAATAAAGGAATATTTCAAGTAATTAGAGTACTCTTTAACCATATACAAATGCAAAAAAACTTCTAAAACTACTCTAAGCAATGAAAAAAATAATTAATTCACTAAAACAAATCAAACCACAACATGTATACTACAACAAATAAACAAAGAGTTTCAATTTTCAAAGCAAAGTGCCTTCATATCAAGTTTAAGAGAGATGTGCAAAATTTATACCAATCAAATATCCAAGCTAGGAGACAATAAAGGAAGAAGATCAGGTTGTGTGTAAGCTAAGTCCAGACCAAGAGCCAAAAGTTGTGGAAGAGGTAAAGGAAAAATTGCCAATCTAAGAAAGCCAATGTAAGGAGCATAAGAGATAGGTGCAATGGATTCTTGATAGAGTAAGGAGTAATCCAAAAGCTTCAGGAACATTGTCAATAGCAATGTGAATCACCAATGGAATCTATAATAGAGTAGGGCATCCCCTATCATAAGGAAATCTATTGTGCCAAGTAAGAACCAAGAGAGATTCAGGGAGGCAAACAAGTTTTGAGTGTGAATGATAAATTGAGATCATAGTAGAGATGTAGGATAAAGTGAATCTAGAGGCTCAAATGAATGAGGAAAAACACATTCTCCCAACCCTAATCCACCAACAAGCCAAAAACTAGCCATTTCTAACCATTTGAGACCAAACTATCCCTTTTTCACATGTTTTTCCTAGGCCATGACTTTTATGAAGGAAACATATAACCTAGGCTATGATTTTCCTCCCTAAGGGTGGTCAACAAGCTCTTGAAAGGGTCCCTAGAGAGCCCATATAGCATGAGAAAAGACCAAGATGGTTGGAGGATGTGTAGGGAATGATAATTACATGTGGGAAAGGTCTAAGTAAGTGGCAGATGTTTCTAAGTGGGATAACCAAGGTCGATAGTTTGCACGTGAGCTGATGCATAATTATAAGGAGAAGTAGGGCCATAGGAAGTACGATTACACATTCATAATGCAATTATTAAGTATGATGATAATCAACATTAATTAATGATGCTAGATTATGTGTCTCTTAATGAAGAGGAATTTAATTCACCTATAGGGTCTAATGTAGATAATCAACCCTCTACTATCTATATTATGGTTGAAGTGGTAACACCACCTAATTTAATATAAAATATGTCTCCTACACCCACACTTTCAAGGATAATAAGATGAACACCAAGGTATTTGGTTGAAATAGATGATAAAATAATAGAACCTATTGAAGGTAAAATGTCAAAAAGATCAGCTCAATGGCATGCTTAATATGTGTGGGACTATGCAATTGAGAATAAAATCCATACAAAATGATGTAAACTATTTATTCAATTAATGAAAATACAAAAAATGTGCAATGTGATGCATAATTTGGGGTTAATAACATTCAACATAGAGGGAATAAATAGTACAATAATAAAGATTCTATTTAATGCATTTAAGGAATAGGCAATAAAAGTAAAAATAAGATAGTAATGTGGCAAGATGAGTAATAAATGAATCTATAGTAAGTTAACATATAAATCTTTAATTCTTAGTGAAACAAGTAAATCCTTGAACTTAAATAGAAAAACTAGAATAAATGTCGTAAAAAAAAGAGCAAGGCTGGATAACCCTTCACTAATGGATTGTTGGGCGTTTAGTGGTAGACTCCTACGAAAATATAAGGTATTAGTTGATGGAACAAGACATTTTAGTGAAATTTTTTGGCACAAAAACACAAGGGTCTCATCTAATTTAAAAGATGTTCTTAAAAATAAAGGCTCAAAAAATAGTGAGCAACATACAAAATATTTCCTAGACATGACCTAATCGTAATTTTATAAAAAGCTTATTGAAAATTTTAATGGCCAATTGATAATTAGCCAAAGGTCATTTAAGATGTGCAAGCCTTTCTATGTTAAAATCAACCAAGAATGCACCACATGTTGTTGTAGGGTACATTTTGAATTTGGTATGCATTTTGATTTTTTTTGTAGTATACATTGTACTTTACATACTGACAAGGTTTGGCAGGAATGTATGGTGTCTTCCCCACCTAAGACATCAAGAGAATTAATCCAAGGTATTTTCTAACAAATACCTAAGGGATATTTTTTTTACCAAATAAGGTTTAGATGGAACATGTAAAATTTGTGGTGGTTTGTCAAAATTGATGAGTTTTAGACATGAAGAAATTTCACCTGAATTTGGAAAGTAACTAGTTGATTATAAGAAGTACAAATCTATCAAGTATTTGTTAAAAGATGGAAAAGAGTCATCAAGATGTGAATTGGTTGTGAGAAAATTATTTTTATCTGATTTAATATTTGAATTCAAGAATAATACTATCTACCAATATGTAAGACACACACAAATCAAAATCAATTCAAGGCATAAAAGAACAACTTCTCAATTAGCACCATTATTTTGGTTGTGGACTTTTCTAAGAACTACACACTACAACCACAAAATGAGGTTTAATCCTAATAATATAGTTCAATTCAAGTTTGAATTTTTACTCATATTACATTCAAACATGCACCTAATAGTACAGATGATAATAGAAATATTTTTAGGGAGTGCCACTTTTATATGAGTGATGACAAATCACATTTTATCGAGTTTGTTTTGAGATATTTTGTATAAATATGGATGCAAGGAAAATCATGTTTGATACACACTACATTTTTTAAAACAATTATGTAGGTTAGTTTAAGAATTATCAAATAGTTTACTGGTTAATTAGAATGCATAATAATAATGGTGTTCAACATTTTTGGAGCTTCTTTGAGGTTGGGCTTAGAAAAGGGGAACATGATGGTGCAGGTGCATGTATAAAAAGAGCTCTTAAAAGAGAAAAGGAAAGTCATAAGGATGGTCATAATTTGATTGATGCTACAAGTATTGTGACTTGGTGTAATGAAAATATTTGTCATAGATCAGATAAACATTCTCATGTGTAAAGATTCTTTTGTTTAATAGAGGAACAACACAAGTCAATGTATGAAGATTGTAGTACAGTGCCTAGATCGAGTGTTTTCCACTCCATTCAAAGATCAAATTCAATTTCATAGATAATTTATATTACCAATATGAATTTTTTTATTCCCCATGTATATAATTTAATTGGAATTAATGTGAGTCAAAATAATGGGTTAACGAATGGTATTGTAGACCCATATCACCTATAGAGATTAGCCTTTCACACCAACAATTGATGGATCATGAAATGACATCATTAGTTGACTTTGACCACATCTCAAATCTTGAATAACTAGGTATAATTTATTATTTAATTAAATATACAACCTTAGATATTAGTGATATTTTTAGTTCTTTATAAATGTGCTTACAATTTGATTATACTTTAAATGCAGGGCATGTTTTTGCAGTCATTACACCTGAGGACAATGATGAGGGAATATAATACTACTTGTGTTGTTGTGTAGAGGGAAAAACATTAACCACATATGTTATGGATGGAGAAGAATTAAAAAATTCTAGTAGATCCGTAGTGGTTATCGAAACCTAGCTTCATAAATAGTATCATAAAAAAATCAAACAATTGTTATTTGAGGACTTTGAAACACATAGGTTGGTTCTTCATTATTCAAACCTAGTTATTTATACAAATATTCAAATGATCAAATATCATGAAAATCCTCATAATAAAACTTTGTGGAAAGTGTGTGAATTTGACCATGAAGTGATTCTTAAAACACTTGCAAAACGAGCTGATCTTGAAGCTACGTTAGATTGAATTAGTAATTTTATCTATTGTTTCAAATTAATATAGTAAAGTTATTTAATTTAATGTATTTTAATTTTCAACTATTTTATCATTATTTGTTTATTTATATTTAAATTGTTTACTAATAATTTTAATATAGTTTATTAGCACTAGATGAGCTTCCACCTTCACATGGTTGGTGCCATGAGTAGAGAATATTATCTTACTGAAATGAAGACAAGCCAAAAAATAATTCATATTAATGTAATCTACCTTAAGCAAACCAATTTTGACCTTCTCTTTGTTTGTCCTTTCAAGAAAACACAAAAATTGTCTTATATATTCTCTCTTATAGGAGACATCAATGCACATGTATGAGTTTATGTTTCATCTCTATCCCTCATGGTTCTCGTAAAATGCATGATAGAATTTTGCTCATTTTACACACTCAAGGATGAGTGGATTCTCGTAAGGGATGCCTCTGATCAAATGTAACTTTTGCTTTTGGGGCTTGACTAAGATTGGAAAATAGTTGTTCTAGCCTTAAAATGCCTATCTTGATGTGTCTACATAGATAATTAATTGATTTGGCTAAGGAGTCAGAATATATGGCCTCTATTAACTAACTTTTGGCCTATTCTAAGAGATTTGGCTACAAGAGAAACATTATTACCAGATCTCATCTGCATCAAGTTAGAGAAAATTATCCTAGACTCTCTTAAAGGAATTATCCATGTATGTGTAGGAGTAATGGTTCATCTATATCCCTCACAATTCTCCTATAATGTGTGATAGAAGTTCATTCATTTTACACACTCAGTGATGAGTGAATTCTCTTAAGGGATGCCTCTGACCAACTATAACCTTCACTCACAGGGCCTGACCAAGACTAGACAATGAATGTTCTAGCCTTAAAATGCCTATCCATATATGTTTACATAGATGGTTCATCGATTGGGATAATGAGTCAGAATATATGGCCCCCACTAACCAAATTTTGGCCCATTTTGAGAGATTTCGCTGTGAAAGAAACCTCATTTATTCATCTCATCCAAATTGAGTAAGAGAGAATACTCCAAATTTTTCTTAGAGGACTCATCCATGTAGGTGTAAGAGCTAACAACTCATCTCTATCCCTCAGGGTTCCCCTGCAATGCTCGATGGAAGTTCATTTATTTTGTACACTCAAAGATGAGTGGATTCTCTTAAAGGATGCCTTTGATCAACTAAAAACTTCACTTTTGGAGCCCCACTAATATTAGACAATGGTTGTTATAGCTTTAAAACACCTATTCTAACATGTCTACATAGATGGTTTGTTTATTGGGTTAATGAGTTAGAATATATAGCCCCCACTAACCAACTTTTGGCCTATCTCGAGAGATTTAACTATGAGAGAAACCTTTTTTTTGCATCTCATCTAGATTGAGTTAGATAAAATACTCTTGATCTCTCTTATAGGAATCATTCATGTAAATGTAAGAGCTAATGGTTCATCTCTATCCCTCATGGTTATTCTACAATACATCATGGAAGTTTACTCATTTTTCACACTCAAGAATGAGTGGATTCTCTTAAGGGATGCCTCTGATCAACTACAACCTTCACTCATAGGTCCTAACAGAGATAAGATAATGTCCATTATAGAATTAAAATTCATATCTTGACATGTATAAATAGATGGTTTGTTGGTTGGGATACTGATTCAAAATATATGGCCCTTGTTAACCAACTTTTGACCTATTCTAAGATATTTGGCTGTGACAAAAACCTCATTATTATTTATCATACAAATCAAGTTAGAGAGAATCCTTTTAATCACTCTTAGATGACTCATCCATGCATGTATAAGAGCTAACCATTTGTATATATCCATCATGAATCTCTTATAACATGTGATCAAATTTTTCTCATTTTGTACACTTAGGGATGAGTGAATTCTCTTAAGGGATGCCTCTGACCAACTACAACCTTCACTCTTAAGGATCAACCAAGACTAGAAAATGAGAAACATAGCCTTAAAATTCCTATCTAGATGTGTTCACATAGATGTTTTATCAATTGGGATAACAAGTCAGAATATATGGCTCTCACTAACTAACTTTTGGCCTATTCAAAGAGATTTGGCTATGAGAGAAACCTCATTTCTATATCTCATCTAGATCGAGTTAGAAAGAATCCTCTTGAGATTTATTAGAGGACTCATCCATACACATGTAAGATCTGATAGTTGGTATGTATTCCTCACGGTTCTCTTGAAAATTATGATATATTTTTTCTCATTTTTTACACTCAAGGATGAGTAAATTCTCTTAAGGGATGCCTCTGACCAACTGCAACCTTCACTCCTAGGGCCTAGTTAAGACTACATAATAAAAATTCTAGACTTAGAATTCCTATTTATACATGTCTACATAAATGGTTCATTGATTGGGCTAATGAATTAGAATATACAACCCCCACTCACCAACTTTTGGCCCATTCTGAGAGATTTGGTTGTGAAAGAAACTTGGTTGTTATGTCTCATATAGATTTATTTAAAGAAAATCCTTCTAGAATATCTTAGAAGACTCATCTATACATGTATAGGAGCTGACAGTTCATCTCTAGCCGTCATGATTCTCTTGTAATATATGATGGAAGTTAACTCATTTTACACACTTAGAAATGAGTGGATTCTCTTAAAGGATGTCTTCAATCAACTGTAACATTCATTATTGAGGCCTAATCAAGAGTAAGCAATAGTTGTTATATCATTAAAATGATTATCTGGACATGTCCACACAAATGGTTCATCGATTGGGCTAACGAGTCATAATATACAACCCTCATTAACCAACATTTGGCCCATTCTAAGAGATTTGGTTGTGACAAAAACCTCATTTCCACATCTCAACCAAATCAATTTAGATAAAATACTCTTGATATTATTTAGAGGAATCATTCACACAAATGTAGGAGCTGATGGTTTATCTCCATCCCTCATGGTTCTCCTACAATGTGAAATAAAAGTTTGCTTATTTTACACACTCAAAGACAAGTGCATTCTCTTGAGGGATGCCTCTGACCAACTACAACATCACTCCTCAGACATGACCAAGACCAAAAAATGGACTTTCTATCTTAAAATTCTTATCCAGATGTGTCTTTGCAGATGGTTCTTTTATTAGGCTAATGAGTTAGAATATACAGCCCCCACTAACCAATTTTTGGCCCATTCTAAGAGATTTAGTTACGAGAGAAACCTCATTTATGTATCTCACCTAGATCAAGTTAGATTAAATCCTCTTGAGATTTATTAGAGGACTCATCCTTTCACATGTAGAGCTAACAAATCATTTTTATCCCTCATGGTTCTCTTGAAATGTGTGATATAAATTTGCTCATTTTGCACACGTAGGAACAAGTACATTCTCTTAAGGGATGCCTCTGACCAATTACAAACTTCACTCCTAGGGCCCAAACAAGATTGGATAATGACCATTATAGACTTAAAATTCCTATTTAGACATGCCTACATAGATAATTATTCAATTGGGATAACAAGTTAGAATATATGGCACTTGTTGACCAACTTTTGGCCCATTCTAAGAGATATGGCCATGAGAGAAACCTCATTGTTACATCTCATCCATATCAAGTTAGATAAAATCCTCCTATACTTTATTATAGGGCTCATCCATGCACATGTAAGAGTTTATGGCTCATCTCTATCTCTCACGGTTATGATGCAACGTGTGATGGAAGTTCACTCATTTTACACACTCAAGGATGAATGAATTCTCTTAAAGGATGCCTCTAAGCAACTGCAACCTTCACTCTTGGGGTCCGATCAAGATAAAAAAATGGTTGTTCTATATTTAAAATTCCCATCCAGACATGTCCACTTAGATAGTTCATCTATTAAGCTAATGAGTCAAAATATACAACCCCCCTAACTAACTTTTGGCCCATTTTAAGAGATTTGGCTATGAGAGAAACCTTATTTCTACATCTCATACATATCAAGTTAGATAAAATACTCTTGGAATTTCTTATAAGACTCATATATAAACATGTAGGATTTTATGTCTCAGCTCTATCCCTTATGGTTATGTTGCAACACATGATGGAAGTTCACTCATTTTGTCCACTCAAGGATGAGTGAATTCTCTTAAAGGATGCCTCTGACCAAATATAGAATTCATTCCCAAGGCTCGATCAAGATAGGATGATGGTTGTTATAGCCTTAAATAGTTCATCAATTCAATTAATGAGTCAAAATATATGATCCTCACTGACCAATTTTTAGCCTATTTTGAGAGATTTGGCCACGAAAAAACCTCATTACTGTGTCTCATCTATATTGAGCTACATAAAATCCTCATAGAATTTATTAGATTAATTTTCCATGCACATGTAGGATATGATGACTCATATCTATCCCTCATGATTATGATGTAATATGCGATGAAAATTTGCTCATTTTTCACACTCAAGGACAAGTGAATTCTATTATGGGATGCCTCAAACCAACTACAACCTTCACTCCTAGGGCTCGATGGAGACTGGAAAATGGTCATTTTATCCTTAAAATATTTATTTATATGTGTTCACATAGATGGTTTATTTATTATGCTAATGAGTTAGAATATACAACCTCTACTGATAAACTTTTGGTCTATTCTAAGAGATTTGGCCACGAGAGAAACCTCATTGCTACATCTCATCCATATTGATTTAGATAAAATAATCTTATGATTTATTAAATGAATTATCCATGCATGTGTATTATCTAACTTCTAGTATGTATCCCTCATGGTTATGATGCAACACATGATCAAAGTTGGAGGAGGATCTGATGGCTCGTCTAAAGTTTTGAATTCCCTGAAACATGAAAAGTAAGGTGTATAGGTATTACAAACAACTTGAATCTATGATAAGATATTTATTACCAAAAACACACTATATACACCCTAATGGATGATTCTTCTACATCAATTGATGACCTTTCATACTTTTTACTCTTTCACTTTAAACACACTCTTGAACTAGGTCTAATTTTCAATGAGTTTTAGTTAGACTATTTTTTAAATTATTAAATATCTTATCAATATATATGGTTTTGGTAAGTATTTAAGATTATAATATTGATTTCAAATTAGTAATAAACCAATTTTAATTGTTTATTTCTTAAGATAGTAGGTCCAAAACTCTAATATCCTATTTTAGGCTTCTAGGCCTAATAAATCACTCAATAAGTTAAAATAATATTTGAAACCAAAATTGAAAACTTGCCTTAATCAACCTACAATCTACATACCAAAATTGATGGGTTTTCACTTGTTACAAATAAAATTAAAGGTATTTTTATACATGAAACCTTATTTTACACCTAGTAGGCCTAAAGGCTACTAATAGGTCTAAACACAAAATACTCCTTTCCAAATGTAAAGAATGCCCCTAGGAAGTTTATACAGGCATAACAATGGTGATCCAAACTTTACTTCACCTTTCTAGATGCAAATTTGAAAATTTTGAGTCAAAATTCCCTTCTCACTATCAAGAACACGGAGATATCAGGTTTTTCATAAACTCAATCAGTCATAAATGCTATTGTTCATTATAATTTAATCTAAACCCAATTTTATCTCTAAGACAATTAGAACCCTTGCTAGACACATATAACACCATTCTAAACCTACTATACTCTTAATAATTTACAAAGCATAAAAATTTATCCACAACCTTACATATTCATATTTGAAAATTCAAATTGAACTTTTGGTGGGAAAATACCAAAGTACCATCTAGGATCTATATTTCACTCTTTGAAAGCCAAGTGAGACCTCTTATTGAGTAAATTCAAGTTATAGAATGTCTAAGACACTTAAACAAGGACCTTATTACATGTTGGCAAGATGCCCCTGCATCATCACTACATCTCTTAACAACTATGATCAAGTAAAACTTATAATATTTACATCCATGAAATTGATTAGAAGTCCACTTACATCATAATTACAAATTTATATTTAATTAAATGTAAATGAAACAAGTAAATAGTAAATTGCTCTTGCATCACTAGACCTTCTAACAACTATGATCAAGTATAACTTATAATATTTACATCCTTGAAATTAATCACAAGTCTACTTACATCATAATTGCAAATTGATATGTAATTAAATGTAAATGAAAAAAGTAAATAGTAAATTGCTCTTGCATCACTAGACCTCCTAATAACTATGATCAACTACAATTTATAATATTTACATGTCCATACAATTGATCACAAGTCCACTTACATCACAATTGCATATTGATATGTAATTAAATGTAAATAAAACAAGTAAATAGTAAATATCACATGTAAATGTAAAATATAAGTAATGATGAAGTGTCTAACTTAGAGAATAATGTTAATTTTTTAAACCCCATATGAAGTAATAATTATCATTAACCAATAATATGTGTAAACATTAAATGATCAAAATATAAAATATGTGTAGGTAAAGGAATCAAATTATTGAATAGTATATATGTGATACATGCAAAATTATATGTCATAATTTAACATAAATAGTATAACATATATCAAGAAAAACCATAGACCATAATATGTACATAGATAAAATGCACCATATAGGAATATAATGAGAGCCATATCGACATACAAAATAATTTGTGCCTACAATTAGACCCCTAGCACAAAAACTAGTTATCTTGTTCCTCATTGCCTCCAAATAAATTGCACTTTATTGGCATAGATGTAGAGTTAGGGGTGTTGGATGCCTCAATATGAGGAGAGACTCTCCTCTCATCATGTGAGTCATCCATTATTTAATTCAAAACCACCAAAAAATTGTTGCGTTTTCAAAACATATGAAATATAAAAATTATTGCATTAAAATTATATATTGAAAATTTGATAAATTTATCAAAAACAAAATTTTGTAAAATAACTCTACAATAACTATACTCCATCTAAATGGTTGTCTAGGGATATGAGACCACATATACCCTCACTATGGGGAATCCTATGGAGAATAAATATATCTTTAAATCTAGATGTGAATATAATAATGTAAATATGACATAAAATATCATTGCTTAAAGTTAAAAACAATATTACTATGTGTTCTCATCAGTCGCTGTCCCTGAATCATGACCTACTACGGAGATAGTGGATTATTTGGTGTAGCCACAACATCATAAAAAACTTCTTCTCATCCATGATGGGTTCCCATAACATCCCTCATTATCTATAAAATTAATGAATAAATAATGTGTGAATCCAATGAACATGATAAAAATCTATGACTATAATATATAGCTTAAAACATAGTTTTTTGTTCAAAATACAATAAATATGTACATGAATAAATATGTAATTTAAAAGTTTCCAAACCTATGTATAGGGTACACCCATGCCAATTTAATCCTCTACAACAGAGTCAAGGCTTGTTGATCTACCCAAAATATCACCAATCATCTATACAAGCAACAAATAACAAGTTCAATCAAACAAATTAGTCAATTAAGGAAACACATATTATAAAATAAACTTAATATTATTTTAAAAACATAAACAATAAACATGTGTATCAAATACAAATGGTGAAGTCGATAACTCCTACACTATAGGTTGGTGTATCTTGATAGGAGTCAGTGAAACTAGTACATTTGGCATCGTGTCTAGCATGCTAGTGTCATGTACTAGTGAAGCATCTACAGGTGGAATATGCACTGGCATGATATTGTTATGCAATGCCAAAGCATCTATAGGTAACGTATGATCTAGCATGTTAATCTCCATAAATTTACTTTGATTATGTCACACTTGACTAGGAAGTCCCATACACTTCCTCCCACATGATGTGCAAAGACATACATGAACTATAACATTAGTATGAGGGACACTAACACCTATACCAACACCACCAAAACCACTACCACCACTATCACTACCACCAATACCACTACCACCAACACCATCACTACCACTAGCACCACCTCTAGGTTGAGCATAATTATTCAATGTATACATATCATTCTCAATCATAACTTGTGTCAGAATTATAACCACTTTAGGGTATCCATTTGTATGTTACGATGTAAAATTTTAGGAATAGAGGCATGTGATATTGTCCATCTATTTCTTTGAGCTTGGTTATGATGGTTTTCTTACCTATCATTAGGTCTATCAAATGAAGACCCACGTCCCCTACCTTGGGAGGCCTTCATGTCAAAATAGTTTAGAATTTGTTGCAACACAAACTCATAATATAATTTTATCAAAAATTATAATGGAACTTGATTATTATTGCATGGAGGCTCATCAAACACATCCACCACCTATCCCAAAAGTTATTTGTCATCTCCTCATGAACACACCAATCAATACTAATATGTTTGTAATTTATTGGTGAAGGTTGGTTGTTTATAGGCTTAACAAATAAAGTGCACACAAATTCTTTTGTTATTTTTTCTTAACATATTCATATGATAATTTTTTAGAATAAAATTGTTTCATGGCCTCTCTTTGAGGCCACATTGCATCCAGTTATGAATTTACATTTCCCACTTCATTAAATTAATCTCTAGTGTATTGATAAGTAAAATGTGTACACTACCAACAAAAGAGTGACACAAACCATTGATGATTATTTATAATTTTTAACATTTTGAATTGTATTATTCCTACAATTAAACTTCTTCTTGTGAAAAATCAAATTGTTTGGGGTTTTGTCTAACATTTTCTTCATGCAATGGATCCATCAAACTTATGTATCTAAATATAGATAGAACTATAGGTTTTTAAATAAATGCAAGAAAATATAATGCAAACCTAAATTTAAAACCCTAATTGAATAAATAAATATAAATAGAAATGAAAAAAAGAAAATCTAAAAATCAACATACCTGACATGTAGCAACCCGAATGTTGAATCCTATTGGTGGGATGCAACTCCAAATTACGTACATGAATCTAAATTTGTGAATGAAAAGAGTGGAGAAAGACCAAAACTCCAAGGTCATGGGTTTTCTTATAGGAAAATAAAATTAAAAGAAACAAGGGCATATGCCCTTTATGCTTTGTAAAGGGTCTATACCCTTTACAAAGGGTGTACACGCTTTATTACTTGTAAAGGACATATGCCCTTTGTAAATGGTGTACACATTGTGAAAAGGGTGTACATCCTTAAGTCTTAGGCACAAACCAGAGCCTTTAAAATTTTTAAAAAAGGGCATATGCCCTTTTTTTAAAAAATTGAAAGTTGGCAGAATGTCATACTTTTTATCCCCCAACTTTATGCACTTACCCAGATCTATATAGTAAAGAAAATCACTATCACTAGTATTTTATCCATTTTGGTTGTGATTAATGAAAATAATTATTTTATCATTTTATGAAGAATCACATTTCTTAATTTGAATGGTTTTTCATATGGTTAAACCCTTAATAGGTTATTTAGATTGAATGCATATAAGAGATTGTGATAAGATTACCTTTGTGCATGGATGAGTAATTACTTGAGCTTCATGTGTTTCTATTTTAGGTTGTATGAGGTGTTGTTTTGGTAGTTGTTTATGTAATACCTCATGTTGGGTTTGTATTGGTGTCTCATAAGGAGTACCACATATAGTAATCACTTTGTTATCATGTAAAAAATTTAAGCATTAATGTTTTATTGATGGGATATGTTTTATTTGATTAAGCCATGAGAATTCAAGTAATAAATCACATTTTATATTATAAAGTAATACATGAAACCACATTAAAATTATCTTAGGACATATGGTGATAGGTAATGTGATACCCATGAGAGGTATTCATGTAAGACCATCATATCCTTTAATAATATTGGTTATACCATCTAAATCATTCTGAGTATATATATGACAAGTAAGATATTTTATTGTACCTATTTTTAGACTTGAATAATTATCAACCATTGTACCTTTTGTTAATATTTAATGTGTATTTATGAAAACCAAAATGAGTAGTGGTCCTTTGTTAGAATCATTTTTTGGAATCTCAATGTCATAGAAAGTAATTTAAGGAATCCTTTTAAGCGTGTATATGACCATACCTATGAAACCATCTAAGATATAAGTATTAAAAACTGGTGGAGAAATTTTTTGAGCTACTATATGAACATCATCTTGAATTTTATTATTTATGAGTGGAATGATTTAGAAGAGGATTAATAAATACTTTCAAATGTAGATTTAGTTGAACAACCAATTCAATCAAATTACTACTGTGTCCTTCCACTTATATTTGGTTTTTATTAATCAAGTCTTGAATCTTATGTCTTAGTGAGAAACAATGATTTATAGCACAATTAAAAGCTCTATAATAATCACTATAGACACTTAAATTTAACCATATAGTGTCAAAATTCACTTTGATATACTAACCCCTCACCTTCCCCAATTTGAATTCAAATAAACATCTCTTCCATCTAAAATTCAAATAATTGATTAATTCTTAATTAATTAATTATAATAATGCACACCTATTTTCCTCCAAAACTAATTAAAACTTAATTTTTACTCCTCACTAGACATCCTCCATGTTTGTCTCAACCAAATATTGACTCATCCAACCACATATCTCAATTTTCTCAACCACCTTATGAGTCATCTTAGAATATTTCAACTAACTTGTGATTCATCCCTTGAATTTTCAACTACCTTGACCCATTCATGTTGAGTCACTCAAATACCAATTAATTATCTCCCTTCTTCTCAAACACATGGGAATTATTCATCATTCATTAGGATCGGGACTCAAATCCAATCATTGATTATTTTTATAATTCAAAAAATTCATGTTATTATCAATTTTTCATCTCACCATCCTCAAGCCTATAACTTGATGTGAAATCCATCACTTTCAATTATCCATGTCTATGATATCAAAATTTCAAGATAATCCAAGTGAATCAAAGCTATTAGAATCGTCTTGCATAAAAAACACTACCTAATTCCATTTACTTTGAAAAAGAGTTGAACACCTACATCTATTGCATTTAAGAGAAAATCACATTTAATCATAATGGAGGAAGATTATTCCACTTATTTTTGTAAGTGCATGTGTTTATATTGATTTTGTTCATTTGATGCTTTATCATTGAAGTCTAAGTTTCTATTTTAAATTATATTTGATTTGATTTCTTAGCTTACATTCTTGAATTAGAGCTTATACATTATGACACACATGGTGGGACCTTATCTCTCATATTTTAAATTATAGGTACATTTAAGAAATTATATTAGTTGTTTTTATTGATATTTTCTATATATATACATTTAACACTTGTCTTGGAGTTTTTTGTTTATTGTTTCAAGTTAATTTTGTAAATTTTTTAGCTCGTTGTCTATGAACCTACAAAATAATGAATTCATCATACAAAATAAAAATTTCATCATGTAAAACAATGAATTCATCTTGAAAAACTAGTGAATTCACTTTAGAGAATAGAGAAATCATCTTTGAGTCATTTTTATTTACTTTTTTACAGTTTTTATTTTTCTAATAGTTTTTGAGTTCTAAACTTGCCTAACCCCCTTTTGTTTATGTCCTATTTTCTATTTTATCTTTTATTTTCTATCTAACCTATTTTTTGTAGAATAACAAAATCATTTTAGAATTTGCCAAAATTGTTTTGAACTTCAGTGAAATAGTCCAATACGTCAGTGAAATCATTTAATATTTCAACAAAATCATTTAAAATTGCAACAAATTCATTGGAAATAGTGAAAGCATTCTATGAGTATTTTATTTTAATTTTTAATTTTTAGATTCTTTAGCTTTGCTAATTGTTAATGAACTCACTATTTTATCTATCTATGGAATAATGAAATCATTTGAAAATCTTGATTTCATTTATCTTTTGTTTATTTTTCTAACTTTTTGTAGGTTGCCTTTATGTTCGGACCATTGAAAAGACCTCTAACAATTTATTTGTAGATTGCTAGTCAAAGACAAACCAATAAAAGCTAGCCAAAATTAATTTTTAATTTTTTTTAATTTGATTCTAAGATTTCTAACTTTTTTTCTATTTCATCATTTTCATTTTTAATAGTAATTAGCAAACATTTTATTATTTAGAGTTGATAGACTTCCCTTTCAATAATTTGTTTGTTTTGATCTTTTTGTGTATGTTCATTTTTATGACATTAAATTAGTGATGATACTCAAAAAATAAAAAAAGAACCCTGTCAAATTTTGTTACCCAAGACCCACTTACGTGTATGTTCTTATCTTTCTTTGGAAAGATCAAAGTTGCATAGCAGTGAGAGATCCATATACTAGACAACATAGAATAATTCAAACACATATAGTAATAATATTCACTCTATATTCAATCATTCAAAACATTACATACATATATAAGAAACTCTAACATATAAATAAAGAGATTTACTTAACCACTAAATCTTCATATTTATTTCTAGTTAAGACTCTACATGAATTATATTAACAACTCACCTAACATAGACTTAACCACATAATCTATTTACGTAATATATTATTAATCTAACAATATATATGTTTAACTAATAACTATTAATAATATGAACATTATAAATCTTTAACATTCAACCCCTTATGAATATTATTAATTCCTAGTATACACCCCCTTAATATGAACATGGAGAAAACATCAATCTCGTATTTGCACCTATGCTCATGATTTTTTGATTTTATTAGGACAAACACAAACCTTAATGATGGTTTTGCATATGGCTAACAAAAAACCAAAAAGGGATGGTTTTCAAGTGGTTTACCAATAACCACAAAAAGATAGTTTTGAAAGTGGTTTACCACCAACCACATCATGATGTGCAGTACTATTATCAGTTTTATTCACTATCACACATTCAGAGAAGATACAAAAGAATTTTTAGCTCACTTGTTACAAATGTGAATAGGAATACATCACCTATTCTTATTAACATACAACTAAAATCAAACACACAACTAAAATACAATTCACCAACAAAGTTTATGGGCCCTGTTGTTGGTGACTGATGAGAGGATCTAGAAACTTCCTTTCTCCATTGCCTTTGAGCTCTAGCATAAGAATTTACTTACTAAATATTTGAATATTTGAATCTCATTTGTTTCCATATTATTTATTTATTCCCTCAATGTGAAACATACTTATTACATATCTTAATTGAACGTCAGTTTCCCCCAAAAATGCATTCAAAAGGAATTTTTTTAAATTCTTACAATTTTGAAAATGACTCTACATTGACATTAGAAAAATATTATACTAGATTTAAATGACACATTCACATTTTGGATAAGACCAAACATAAACATTATTTTTGACAAAAAGGACTAATATTGATCAATCTAAAGACTTCAAAAAACTTAACAAAAACTATAAATAATGACAATTTACCTTAACCATATAAATATTAAAACATTTTTATGACAAATTATGAATCTCTCCTATTTCAACATAACTAAATGATAAATCTTACAATATTCTATAATCTTAAATACAAATATAAAGGACTAAATAACTTAGAAAACCTATAAATGTGACTTTAAGACTCTAATTCAAACCTAAAGCTTTTTAGATATAAAAAATATGGAACATGTTAATAACTTAAATCCTAAGGACCTAAAAAGTCATCTTTTTGCATGCATGCACTACTAACTATGGATAAAAAACTAGATGGAAGCTTCAAATGTGCCACCAAGACATGGTTCACTATATACAACTTGAACATAAAAACAACAATTTATTTTGTCATTAGGATATGGATTCCAAGGAGAGTGACTTGAGGAGTGGTGAGTGTTGATGCAGTGGATTTCACTCAGGGTAGGAGGCCGAGCTCCTGCCTTTCCACATGTAATAATGGAAACTCCCCTCTCGCCTGTGGGACTGATGAAGTTGGAGGGGAGAGTCTCTAGATGAGGGCTAGCTCCCTTTGATGTATCTTTTAGGCCCTAGTTTCTCCTACTGCTAACAAATAAAATGAAAAAGGGAGAGAGAGATGCTGAAAATAGAACCTAAGCCTAAAAAATGAAAAGGTGATACACTAGAAAAGGTTCATCTACTGCGCCCGAACATACACTTTCCACTGAGAACCAGCTCCCATACACTTCATCTGACATGAGAAAACCTTCTGCATCAGTGGGTCAGGGGTCCATGGAGATACAGGGAGGAAATAACTACTAGAGGCATTTTGAGACACACTACAGCAGCCTATCCACTTCACCTATACTCCTCTAGGGACACTTATGACAGACCTGTAAAAGGAAACTCAAAAATGCACCAAACATGCTAAAATCATTCTGCAAAAGCATTAAGAAAATGACTTAACACAGAATCAAGGCATAGACACATACTAAAGATGCAAAACTTAGAATGGAGGTAAAAATGCTATGTTTCAATTTAAGGTAAAATTTTGGTAGCTCTGCCTTACAAGCCCAAGAGACTTTTGGGCAGAGTTTTGCCTTAAGGTTGAGAGTTTATCCTTTTTTCTCAAAAGAGAAGTTTACAATATATAAGAAGAGGAAGAAAACTTGGCACCTCCTGGGAAAGATTTTGGTTCTCATTTTTGCAAGTGGCCCATGTGCATTCTAAACCTTGGGAAGAAGAAACCACTGTTACTAATGTCATTCTTCTAGAAGAGGCCTGCTAGAACCATGCTGCACAATCACCCAAATTGACTTTGGCATTCAAACATTAATGTAAGAACATGGCCATGCCTCTTTTCTACAAACAAATTGCAGTTTGTCCCCTCATAAATGCCAACTAGAGAAAATAGGCTACGTCGCTCATCTGGCAATAACTCACCTTCCCTTCACCACTTAGACACTTTGTCTTTTCTACTCCTTGTCTTATTCCTACTCTTTCAACCCTCAGGAGTAATCTTCTATCGGGTCACTGCATTCCTTGGGCTATTTCCATGATTTGGCGCTCAGACAGTTCAAAATAAATGGCTACTTCACTGTGTTAAAATTGATGTTCACGTGGCCATCACCCAATGACTAGTTTGTCTCCTTGAAAATTATGGCTTTCAGGACATCACCATCCTTGGCAAAATGTCATCAGGTCTTTCCTGTGGCTTTTTTGCCATGGGTTTTTTATCTTCCTTAGTCAGGCTCTTCCTTCGGCCCCTTTCTGTGGCTTTTATGCCTCAGGCTTTCCCACAAACAAAAGTCTATGAGAAGTTGTCCCAGTCACCTGCCAATCCTTTAGGTTCTTCAATCTACAGTCCCTCCTAAATTCCTTCAGACAAAAAGTTTGAAGGAATTTTGGACTTTGTCTTTACAAAATTCTGAAAGGTCTAAAGTGTTTCCTTGTGGCCTCTTTGAAGCGCTCCTTGCCCTCCACAAGGGCTTATTGAACCTGGGCTGCCCTCCATAAGGGCATTTGAACCCAATGTTTCCCTTCAGCTTTGGGACACACCCTTGAACTGAGTCATTGAACCAACCCATTGAACCAAAATTGGTTCAACATTTCAATCACTATGCACTGAGCGGATTGAACTAATCTTTTGAACTTGCTGATGAACCAAACGATTGAACTAATTCATTGAACCGGTTCAACGGTTTAATGCTATGCACTGAGCCTATTGAACCAAGCTGACAAACTTACCAATGAACTTAAACTTTGAACCAAGTGAAATGAACCAAGGCATTGAACCAATGCATTGAACCAAGCTGATTGAACCAACCGAAGTGTTGAACTAGCGCATTGAACTAGTGTTGAACTAGCTGATTGAACCAAAATTGAATGAACCAAGTGGTTGAAATTGAAGCTACTTAAACTCGTGAAACCTAAAATTGATTGGATTTGAATAGCAAGGGAAAAAGGGGACCGATTTTGGCTTGATGGGCAAAAATGGTCAACAAATTGGTGACTCTTAGGGGAAGCATGCCTGCTATGCTTAAAGACCAATTGCCTTGTAGTCCATTGGGCACAGAGTCAGTTGTAGCTTGAACAAAGATCACCAATAGCCCCACAAGATCCAAGAATCAAACATGAAGCTTTTTACCACACACACAAAGGGAAACACACAAGGTTAAAAACACTACCTGTGCAAACTGCACTTAGGGAAAATAGGAAAGATAACTGAAAGCAAACTACTATATACATCTAACTAGGAATGTTCACCTCCCTCCTAGATCAAAGGGAAAATTTCTTAAGTCCCCTTCTTGGTAAGAGGACTTATGGTGCCAGGTAAGTAGCTGAATGAAAAAGAGAGTTGGTGACTTGCTCCTCTTGCCTGTCACCTAGATTGATTAGTATCTGAGTGGATCAGATTTAAACATGCCTCCAACATACATGTATTCTTATTGTCCTTAGAGGCTTATTGAATGTTGGTCCTTCATGTTGGTACATTTCACTAAGAAATCAATGGTTGTTGGCTCATCACCAAAATCCCTTTGATATGTATAGCTCCCTTGCAGTGCATCATGGTCTGACCCATTTCCTTATGCTTCATTGCAAACTCTATTAGACTCATCCTCAGCTCCCTCTTAGCCTTATTGAAGAAGGGTGACAGTTGTGATGTCTAAAATGGAATCATAAACTAATTGCTCATCCCATAGAACATCACCTCTCTGCTCAAAACTTTCTTCTTCAAGGCCTCCCTCAAGGAAGACAGACCTCTCCTTTTCGTCCTCAACGATCAGGATCTCTAGATGTTCAAAGATATCCTCCTGATCTTCCTCCAACTCAAGCTCCTTAGCGTAGTCATCCTCCTCATCAAAACAATAGGGAAGTTCATCAAACAAAGGGGAAGAGAGCTCACCATGCTTTTATTCCTCCTCATATTGCTAAAACATCTGCATATATGCATGCCCTGTGTCTTCTCCATTGCTAATGAGGTCTTCACAAGGAGCATCAATGATGATTTATTCTTTGTTGTCACTCATGATAGCCTCCTAGAAAACTGTAGATTGGATCTTCTACTCCTCACTCACCTCTTACAAAATAGGTTCCTCCTTGAGATGGGGTGAAGTGGGAAAACCATGTGGAAGAGGAGGTAGTCCCTGAGCTAGAATTGAATGATTCTCCTCTTTCCATTTGGTTAGCACTTCATCAATATCAAGTGTGTCCTGATATCTTTCTTGGAAATGTGTAAGTGGGGTGTGTTCAGATATGGAATGTGCTATTGGGCCTGAACCATCCATCACACACTGACTGAGGAATCTCTCTCTGGATTCCAACTCTGCAATTTTCCTAGCCATATCCTCTTAGAAGTGCCTTTTTTGGAGGTCACCAGCATCATCATGAGTAGGGGTAGCCTCATCTTCTTCAAGGTTTTGAGAAAAACCTTCCTTCTCCTCCTTCCTGCCCCATGATTCTACTATTTTCCCCTAGTTCAGGATCTCGAAATTGGAATTTTGCTCCTGTGAACATGTAGCAAATTTGTTTTCTCCAATGTCTTGGGGCTCCTCCACAAGGTCTGGAAGTTTGAACTCTCTTTTAAGAAGCAGTCTCATCCTAGCCTCTAAATCTTTGATTTGCTTGGCTAGATTATCCTGAAAGAGTCTTTCTTAGAGGTCACCAACATCATCCTCTTCAAGACTCTGGGCTGGTTCCTGGCATTCCTTCTTCCAACTCAAAATCTGCACATCATGTTGAAAGACTTGAGGAGGTTGAGGAACGCTAGGAAGAGACTATTGATGCACCAAAAGAGTCTCTATAAGAGGGATGTGTTGGCTCATGGTATTCCCCCCAATGGGAGATTCATAACATAAGGAATTGAGAAGATTGACATCCATGGGGGGTTGCTCTAATGCCCTTTGATGTTGGAAAGCCAGGCACACAAGATTGAGAGCAGATGCATTAGATGAGCTGGAGTGAGCAAGTGCTATCTGATAGAAAGGATTTGGTGCACAAGAGGGGGCTTTCTTTAGAATAGGATGGGGCACATAAGGCTGACTACCTTGAATAAATGGATTTCTCCATTTTGCTACCTCCTCTTCCATGGACTGCAAGGCCTGAGCTTGCCTAAACAAACACTCCTCTCTATACATCAGCACCTGCTGATATCCATACTACTCCTCTAGTCTATCAATCTCTAGGGCCACTTCCTTATCATTGCAGGGCAACTAAGAGAGTTGCTTGAGGTGATTGCATAAATATCTGGAGCTTGATCGAAGTCATATGAAGGAATACAAGACCCATGATTTTGTGCAAAGGAATTATACATACAAAAAAGTGATTTTTGATGGCATTAGGTTGCTTAACCAACTGATTCAACTCAGAGTCACCATTGGTGTTGATGCAAAAGCCTCCAAAGGCTAGTTGGTTGAAGAACACACCAAAAATTCTTCAACTCTTTGGACACAACTTGTCTTAGTTGGTCCCACTAGGTGTGCCAAAAATTATTGACGTGCCAAAAATTGTTGATGCAGTGGATTGCACCCAGGGCAGGAGGCCAAGCTCCTGCCTTTCCACATACAACAATGGAAACTCCCCTCTCACCTGTGGGACCAGCAAAGCTAGAGGGGAGAGTCTCTAGATGAGGGCTAGCTCCCTTTGATGTATCTTTTAGGCCCTGGTTTCTCCTACTGCTAACAAATAAAATGAAAAAAGGGGGGATGAAAAGGGAGAGAGAGATGCTAAAAATAGAACCTAAGCCTAAAAAATGAAAAGGTGATACACCAAAAAAGTTTGATCTACTCTGCCTAAACATACACTTTCCACCGAGAACTAGCTCCCATACACTTCATCTGACATGAGAAAACCTTCTGCATTAGTGGGTCAGGGGTCTGTGGAGATACAGGGAGGAAATAAATACTAGAGGCATTCTGAGACACACTGCAATAGCCTATCCACTTCACCTGTACTCCTCTATGGACACTTCTAATAGACCTATAAAAGGAAACTCAAAAATGCACCAGACATGCTGAAATCATTCTGCAAAAGCATTAATAAAATGATTTAACACAGAATCAAGGCATAAACACATACTAAAGATGTAAAACTTAGAATGGAGGTAAAAATGCTATGTTTTGATTCAAGGTAAAATTTTGGTAGCTCTACCTTACAAGCCCTAGAGATTTTTGGGTAGAGTTTTGCCTTAAGGCTGAGAGTTTATCCTTTTCTCAAAAGAGAAGTTTACAATATATAAGAAGAGGAAGAAAACTTGGCACCTCCTGGGAAATATTTTGGCATTCATTTCTACAATTGACCCATGTGCATTCTAAACCTTGGGAAGAGGAAACCACTGTTACTGATGTCATTCTTCTAGAAGAGGCCTACTGGAACCATGCTACACAATCACCCAAATTGACTTTGGCATTCAAACATTAATGTAAGAACATGGCCATGCCTCTTTTCTACAAATAGACAATAGTTTGTCCCCTCAAAATGCCAACTGGAGAAAATAGGCTATGCTACTCATCTATTAATAACTCACCTTCCCTTCGCCACTTAGATGCTTTGTCTTTTCTACTCCTTATCTTCTTCCTGCTCTTTTAGCCCTTAGGGGTGATCTTTTGACTAGTCACTACATTCCTCAGGCTATTTCTATGATTTGGCGCTTAGACAGTTCAAAACAAATAGCTACTTCACTATGTTAAAATTGACGTTCACATAGCCATCACCCAACGGCTAGTTCGTCTCCTTGAAAATGATGGCTTTTGGGATGTCACCATCCTTGGCAAAATGTCATCGAGTCTTTCCTACGACTTTTTTCTCGCAAGTCTTTTATCTTCCTTGGTTGGGCTCTTCCTTGGTCAGGCTCTTCCTTCGGCCCCTTTTTGTGGCTTTTATGCCTTAGGCTTTTTCGTGGACAATTTTCCCATAGACAAAAGTCTGCGAGAATTTGTCTCGGTCGCCTACCAATCCTTCAGGTTCTTCGGTCTATAGCCCCTCCCGAATTCCTTCAGACAAAAAGTCTGAAGGAATTCAGGGCTTTGTCTTTACAAAATTTTGAAAGGTCTAAAGTGTTTCCTCATGACCTCTTTGAAGCACTCCCTACCCTCCACAAGGGCTTATTGAACCTGGACTACCCTCTGCAAGGGCATTTGAACCCAACGCTGCCCTTTGGCTTTGGGACACACCATTGAACCAAGCCATTGAACCAAAATTGGTTCAACGATTCAATCACTGTGCACCGAGCTGGTTGAACTAATCTTTTGAACTTGCTAATGAACCAAGTGATTGAACTAATTTGTTGAACTAGTTCAATGGTTCAACACTACACGCCAAGCCCATTGAACCAAGCCGATGAACTTGCCGATGAACTTAAATGTCGAACCAAGTGAAATGAACCAAGGCATTGAACCAATGCATTAAACCAAGCTGATTGAACCAGTTGAAGCATTGAATTAGTGTTGAACTAGCTTATTAAACCAAAACCAAATAAACCAAGTGGTTGAACTTGAAGCCACTTGAACTCGTGCAACCCGAAATTGACTGGCTTAGAATAGCAAGGGAAAAAGGGGACCGATTTTGGCCTGATGGGCAAAAATGGTCAATAGTGAGCTCATTTAGACTTTGATTATTGTGGTGATAAATGACCAAATTTATGCATCTTGAATGAAAATGGATCCTATTTCTCACTTGTAGGTATACTCTAAAGCACATGTTGATCGATGCGAATAGGGCAGTTGTTTAGATGTACAGTAAGGGTACTTTGGATTTGAATATTAAAATGGATCAATGTAAAGATGAGAATGATAATAATTATAGACACAAAGTCATGCACAAATAGATCTGAATCCTGTACGAGCATAGTTGTCTATAAATATTTATAGATGAGCACACAAAGTTGTATACTTGATAGGTCTACCAAAATATCTTGGATGTAAGTGTTAAAATGACCAATAGACTATACAAAACAATAGATCTCCATATTGTGCCCTTAAAATGGCATCGCCCTTTAAATAAAAATGAAAATATGGGCATAAATTAAATTAAGTTAGGGCTTCTTCATTAATACATATCTAGTCTCTAATTGATTGACACTATTATAAAACTCCCTAAAACGAAAAAGATTAGAAATAGCTTTTATCAGTTAGGACATCCATGGTAATAAACATATTTGCCCCTCATCATGCTCAAGATCTCATATTACTCTGATACCAAATATTGGGAAAGATCAGAGTTACAAAATAGTGAGAGAGCCATATACCAAACAACAAAGAATAATTTAAACACATACAACAATAACATTCACTCTACATTCAATCATTTAAAATATTATATAGATATATAATAAAATCCAACCTATAAATAAAGAGATTTACTTAACCACTAAATTTCCATATTTATCTCCAGCTAAGACTCTACGTGAGTTATATTAAAAACTCACCTAGCATAGGATTAACCACTTAAGCTATTTACGTAATATATTGTTAAGCTAACAATACATACGTGTAACTTATAACTATTAATAATGTGAACACTCTAAATATCTAACACTCTTGACATCATATTGGTGGTGATACCTAAGAATTAGAGGTAAGTGTTAGTCTTTTTTATTTTTATTTTATTAGGGGTTCTATTGGCCATGGATTTAACTACCATGCAGTAGACCAAACCTCACATATTGGTGATATGTAAAAATTGAGCTAGAGTTATCATTATTGGTTAAAAGGTGTTTTTTTTTTAAACATGTTGTTAAGTGAGGTGATTCCATGCTTCAATTCCTAATCCTTAGACAACATGACTCAAAGTTTGGTTTTTTGGCGTCAACACACTAAAATCTTATGATTGTGTTGGGCACATTAAGACTAGACACATTTATGTGTTTCCATCAAATCAGCTTCTTCCATAATTTTTGTCCTTATTATAATAAAATGTATATAGAGGACTCCCTTAGATAATCTTGTTTAAACCTTAAACTTGGGAAAGTCATTTTTACCATCTAACTTGTAGTGCATTAGTTAGTAGTTAACACCAATAAGGTAATTTCCACACACCCTTGAAACTAGATTTAGTGGACCATGGGAATGAAAGGATCCCCCATAATTAGTGCTTTTAAATATTATTCCATATCTAATGCAATAGACAATCAAGTGACATGGAAATCCTATGGGTTATTCAAATCCCTTTGCCTATATTTTATCCTTTTTCATGCAATACATGTGTGTTTATAATAGAATTTGTTTGTTTACTTTCTTGTGATATACCACATGCTAAAATACTTGATTGAAACTAATAAATCAAGTCCTAAAGTCAAATTTAAAAAATACCTCGGCATAAATCAACTTTTTAGTTATTTTGGTCTTTCACTCTCTTGGACTCAAGTATCTATCCTTTTAATTTTTTTTGAGTCAAAGCCTTGCTCTTAGCAATATCACCTATCACAAGATAAATGACCTTATTGAACAATCCTAGGTCAAGAAAGGATCCTTTTGATAATTCCATTATTCACTTTGGAAATCAAGAAAACCATATTGAGATCAAGGACAATTTAAAAAATGAGAAACATAGACCTAGATCCATTTTAACCCCTTTCCAAATCATAGACTATATTATAGCCAACAAGAATGAGATCTTTCTAAAAGCTTTAAGTCTAGGATCCAAGCTTTGACTTGATATTGATTCCAAGGCCTTAAATCATTTACTCTCTAGGAAGGAATCCACACCTCCCACCCAAAATCAAGCCACCTCTCTATCTCACTTCATTACTAGATAACCCCAAACCATTCCACATCAACATCAATCTACCAATAGTAAACCTATTATCCAAAATTAACCAAGTACCCAATCCACTAGTTATTGTCTTGATTCTAACATCCCTTTTCATATTAGTAAAGGGAACCAAAATCTACCATCTAGAATTACTCAATCCCTAAAGCCATAACTAATACAAAGCACCCAACTTACCAATAACATTACCATGCCTAGTAGCCAGCCTAGTCAAGAGAGTCAAAAATGCAAATTCACTCCTTTGGGAGAACCATATGATATATTATTTCAAAATTTGGTCGTTGAAAACTTGGTTATATTTCCCAACACCAAACAATTTGATAAAAACATACCAAAACCTAAGTGGTATAGAGCTAATGAATATTAAAAATACCACATAATCCAAGGTTGTTCCACTAATAATTGCATGAGACTCAAGCATTATATCCAATATTTGATTGACAAAGAGTACATTAAGGTAGATCCAATTGTATCCACATCTAAAAATAATAGCTTGGGGCTA
The DNA here is from genome assembly GCA_037957365.1 of Torreya grandis. Taxonomy (NCBI): domain Eukaryota; kingdom Viridiplantae; phylum Streptophyta; class Pinopsida; order Cupressales; family Taxaceae; genus Torreya; species Torreya grandis. The sequence goes on along the minus strand of JARHVA010000113.1, from coordinate 6,288,208 downwards.
TACCAACATGTCTTTCCTGAGTATAATCAATATACTCCACTTCCAACTCAAGGTCATAACCTTCCATCCATTTCTCATGAACCTCTCTTTGACACATCTATTTTTAACCAATCCATAATAGATCAACCCATCTTTTGCTACCATGGCTCACCTTCCATTTTCAATGAACCCATATTTGGCCACCATGGCCTACCTTTTATTTTTTATGAACCCATATTTGATCACCATGAAATACCTTCCATTTTAAATGAGATTATCCATGACCATCTCACCATCTTTGATAAGCCCATTTCTGAAAATCTTATTTTTGCCTAAGAGCCTATCTTCAACCAAAAACCTATCTTTGACCAAGAACCCATTTTTGACCAAGATCCTATCTTGAACCAATCATCCTCTAACCAACACAAATTATCACCCATTTGATAGTCACCTAAACTCTAATCACATGTAAAATCATCCATCACCCCACAACATATAACAAAAGTGATAGAGGTACTTGTAAACAAAAAAAATCCATGAACAAGGAATTCTAGGACCCATCCATTTTAAATTAAATAATGGACCTCATGGGATTGGCTACAAAACATTTAAAAATCAATGTAAATATGTTAGTGACACATTTGTAGTTTCTAAGGAAAATGCATTCATAATTGAAACAAGATCCATTCATAGTCCCTATGAGGACAATGCTACCATCACTTCTTTTGTCAACACTGCTAATCCCTTCTTCTATATTGAAATTCCATCTCTCATATCCATTTATTAGGACCAATAGTTTTACCTACCATCATTTTCCTTCCCTAATAATCAAATAATCATAGTATTCCTAACTATCTTTTGACCAGAAGAGCATCAAGAAACATCTGTATATTTTGATGAACAATAAGTGTTCCTCAATCAAAATGAATCCTACAATTTGAATATCAAAACTAGCATCCCACATTTAAAACCTATTTGAGGCATTATCAGATGACCAAAATACAAATTGAAATCCAAAACAAAATAAAAAAAACCAAAAATACAAGTCCCTTAGTGAAAATATCTTCTAGGCACTATTAGACAATCCAAATCTAAATTTTAATTAAAATAATAAAGAAGAATCCCTTTTTGAAAACCTTTATAAGGCACCAATGGATGAACACATTGATCTACCCCTTTATCAGTACAATTACAACCAAGATCCCCATCAAATATTAAAGACATCATTGAAGAAGCATTGAATTCCTAAATCATCCCAAATGTGGCTACTCCTAGTCATGATGAATGTAAGATTATTGGTCCCAATCACTCTTCAAATAATGACACATATACTTATCTCCAATATTATTCCATCCCTCCAAACCTTTCACACACTCAACACACATCCTTTATCCACCATACCTTATGCTTCACTCTGTTTGACAACACCCTCTATCATAGGGGCTATGATGGTATACTAGTAAATTTAGAAGAAGCCAAATTAAACATCAATAAAGTTACTAAATACATCTATGGAGTGCATATTTGAAATATCAATAGGGGTCATCATCATTCATCTTGAACCCTTTTATAATTGAGATGCCAAAAAAATCACAAAGCATTAACAAAAGAAAAAAATAGAAAAAAAAAGAGAGAGAAACAAATTTGTCCAAAAGTGAAAACCATATCTATGGATCTTTGGGAAAGTGCCTGATAAAAATTGGTTTATGACATCATATGTAAAATAATCAATTGTTTACAAGTATCTTACATATTAGAGCAACCCCATTCCACTAGAATCCTATGTATTTTAAATCGTCACTCATCCTTACCAATCCTAAAACTATTCTAAACCCATCCTTTACCATCATACATGTATCCTAAACCATCATTAATTATCATTACCTATCCAAACACATCCTTATCAATTTAATCTTAAAACCATCAAAACCCATCCTTCTCAATCCCATATTTGCCATCATAGAACCATTCTTCTTCCCATTTTAACCTTGAAAAGGAAGTGGAAATATCTTGAGATATGTTCTTAGAAATATCTTGGTTTATCCTTGTAATTATATTTTTATGACTAATCACATGGTTTATACATCACACATTCCTTGGAGTTATCACCTTAATTCCCATCCATTCATATTCATCCATACTCCATCCATAATATATCCCTTTCATCCTCTATCACTCCCTTCTTCGATGTTATAATAGGTTTTCCATTTATTATTACCCCTTTTATATACATCTAGAAATCCAAAAACATCATAAAATCCAACAAAATAAATAAATAAATCCTTATCTTTAGTTAGGTAACCTAGTCATCCCTTATGCAAGTTACTCATCAGATGGTTCAACATTGTCAAGGATATCATATACCAAATGGTTTTACTCTAATCAAGGACTTTAAAAAAGTCATTTACTTGCATGTTTGTATAGTCATTTTCTTACTTGACTTCTATTTACTTGTATAATTGATTGTTCACTTCCTTATCTATTTTAATTGCATGGTTTTCATTTTTACATTTATGTCTCTTTTTATCTTGTCCTTATTATTGCTTCTTGTGTCTAGATCACTATGCAATTATAAATGGTGTTACTATGATCTTCCATATCATGATGCACTAAGTCTTTAATTTTTGGCTCTATTAGTCCTTATGCATATAACACAATAGTCATCATATTTTTTCCATACCATTGGTGCATATTGTCATGCACAATATAAAATTAGGTTGTTCAACTCTAACCAGTTATTAATGTTAGAATTATTGTTGGAAATCTAAATCAAAGAAAATAAACAAAAGCAACTATCAAACCATCTCACATCCTTGGATGAAGCATCTATGTATCATCTTAGATAAATTTTTTATGGTTTGATCCTCATAGGACCCATGACATGCTGAGAAGACTAACCCATAAAGTGTTTGGAGGTTGTAGTCCATGTCATCTATCCTAAACATTTCTAATGGACATTGTGTTAATCTTAAATGGTAACATATCCATTTTAAACAAACTCATTAACATTCATAATATCATAAAAAAATCACATTAATTTAATCAACTTTCTCATTTATATCTACCTAAACTTTTCAACATGGTTGTATTTTTCTTTATGATATCTTTATTTTGGCATAAATTAGAGTTTAAACGGAGTCCTGAGTCAAAATTTATGCCCTATAGAAGATGGCCACTAAAAGTGCAAAATGAATTTACCATTAAATTGAATGAATTCACCACTACGTTGAACGAATTCACCACTATGTTGAATGAATTCACCATAACTAATAAACTCAATGATTTCTAACAAATTCACCATTCTCTTTAATAAAATATCCATTAGCTAATGAATTTTCCATTTGCTAACAAATTCTCCATTTTCTAATGGTTTTTTCAGTATATTTAACAAATTTACCATAATCAATGCCAAATTTGACTTTCTAAGAATGGAAAATTCATTTTTCTCTCATTTTTCTAAGCATTTAAAAACCAAAACCAAATTTTTTGCCCTATATATGCCATAATCACCTCTATATCTCATTAATGAAACAACTCCATGTTATCCAATCATGTGATTAATCCATGCAGTTAATTAACTTCTTTTTATGTTTGTACATCAATAATGCCCAATAATTTACTACTCTTTACATTCAATCTTCCACATTATCAATTTGGGATATAAAAAATCACAACATCCATCCTTTCTCCATCACTCACTCAATCAATCAATTTATAAACTAGTCAACCAATCCAAGCTTACAACTTTACAACAAGATATATCATTCCCACATCATCTCCTATGAACCTTGATTCATTTGAAACATCAAAGTGTGATCCTTATCTCGAGATATATTATTCTCAATCCATTCCTTGCATATATCATTTCTTGGGTAAAATCAATCCATCATCATATCTAATCATAGTGTGTAATATTTAGCTTAAGTGGGTTAATAACATCCAAGAGTCAATTTTACATTACATAGGCTTAAAGTCCATCCAGATAATGCAATCAACACTCAGGTACATAGGGTATTTAGGGTTAGTTCAGCCACCACCATCCATCCAAGTCATTTCCTCCACATTTCAAGCCATATACTAATTGAATTACTATAAATATTTATCCATGCTTTCATATATCAATCTTTTAAAATTTTATCACATGTCAAACAATTTATATTTTTCATTTTATGACCCATAACTTACCATCATCAGGATATACCATTCCCACATCTTTTCATGTGATCCCTAAGTCCTGAACACCATCCAAGCATGCAGTCTATAAATGAGAAATATTCTTTTTGTAATTTATTATCTATCATTTAATAGTTAGGGTAAAATATTTTACATGTATTCTTTACCATGTTATGAGCATTTGTATTGATGCTAGTATATTATTGTTGATAATTCATCCCTCTATCTATTCATTTTTCCTTAAAACCATTTCGAGTGTTCATCTACTTTCCTACACGAACACTCAAGGGGGAATCACCATGTTCATTTTCAATCACATGGGGTAACTTTTTATCCATAATATTCAAAGCTCTACTTTGTCTACAATTATTTGAAATGATATTGCTTCTTCACAACACCATTTCAAATAAGGGAAAATACAAACCCTTGAATTTCATCATTTAGTGTCAAAAGTCACCATGCCACACTAACCCATCACCTTCCCTAATTTGAATTAAACTTAACATTTATTTCTTTAAAAATTTAAATAATTGAATAATTTTTAATTAATTATACTAATCCACACTTATTTTTATCCAAAACTAATTAAAATTTAGATTTTACACCTCATCCAGACATCCTCCACATTTAACTCAACTAAAAATTAACTCATCCAACTACCTTCCTCAACTTCTTCAACCACCTTATGAGCCATCTTATAATATTTCAAATAACTTGTAGGTTATCCCTTAAATTTTCACTTATCTTGATCCATTCATGATGAGTCACTCAACTACCAACTAATTCTCCCCTTTCTTCTTAAACACATGGAAGTTAGTCATCATCCATTAGGATGAGAACTCAAATCCAACTATTGATTAGTTTTATAATTCAACAAATTTAGATTATTTTTAATGGTTCATCTCACCACCCTCAAGCCTATAAATTGACGTGTAGTCCATCACTTTCAATCATCTATGTTTATGATATCAAACTTCTATCAAATTGTCACGCAAATCCAAGTAAATCAAATCCATCAAAATCCTCTTATATACCAAAATGTTGCGTAATTCCCTTTTATTTGGAGAAGAGTTAGGCACCTACACCCATTACATTTAAAAACAAATATTTTTAATCATATTAGAGGAATTTTATTCCAATTCAATTTTGTAAGTGTGTGTGTGTTTAGTTTAATTTTGTGTATTTATTGCTCTATCATTGAAGTTTAAGTTCCTAGTTTAGTTTAGTTTAGTTTAGATTTGATTTGATTTCTTAACTTTCATTCTAGAATTAAAACTCATATACTCACAATATGAATTAATATCATAATTATTAGGTAAAGGTTGAGATGGCCCATGTAGTGGAGGTGAAGAGATAATATAACATTGAATCACTTGGTGAGAACTTTCAACTAACCATGTAAATTGTCTTTGTTCGTGTGGTGGAAGGACAAGTTTGTCAAGTGATTAAGTTACCACATTTACTACATTATTGATCTCATTCTTAGCATAAAAATTTAATGTCATTAACTTTAACTTTGAACTTTTTTTACCTTGAAATGTAGCACCACTAGAAATTCATACATTGATACCATATTTAAGCATTTAAGCATTTTAAATATTGATCTCAAAGTTGTATGACAAAGCTCATTAAAATATATATATATATGGCTTGAAAAACACTTTGTCCTTAAAATGTTTAAGTAAAATTTGAGAGAATATACTTTATAATTCTAAATCAGGTAATTGCAAGGTCATCTTTCTAAGCATTATTTTAAATTTAAGCATATACTCATTAATAAACTCATTAGTTATTTTGTTTAAATTGTGATTGTTGAGAGAACACACTCATTTAGATAATATTAATTGATACATAAACTAATAAACCATAAACCAAAATATTTAAGTGACACATAAAACCCTTTAAAATGTAAAATCAATCCAAAACATAATCTTTAAAATTTATAATAAAAAATTTAATTAATAATATATCATTTATACAAATCAAATGCATAAAACATAGAAAGATTTTATATAATGTGAAGCACCACCCTTACCATTGAAAAATTCAAGCTTAGGTATACTCTTAATTGAGGAAATAAAAGAAGATAACAGGTAAATGTGAACGCATCCTCTATAAATAACCGCAAGGTTTTCATAAAAAAATTCTTTGACTTCACTTAAAAAAGCATTAAAATTTGAAATCAACCAATAAAAGCCCTATAGTTTTTAGGATTCTAAATCCAAACACACCAAAATTATCATATTTCCTTTAAACTACAATCATGCTTTTAAAATCCATTATGTTTCCATAAACATGACATTTCTACAAGATTCATTTTTCCCTGATAAATGTTTAGTTAGCACACTTAGCTTATATTATGGTGTTCTTATTTTAGTAATAGTGATCTCATAATAGTAATTTTTATATTTTAATGAATATAAAAACCCAAATTATGACATTATTTAATGATTACCAAAGCATGATAATTATCACATTATACACCCCTACTCATGGGATGCGAGCAAATAAGAAATCCTATCAAGAGATAAAATGGAACCCCCCCAATCCTGATTGAGTTAATTTTAATTTTAATGGCACCTTTCAAGGAAACTCTAGGAAAGATAGGGTTGCTTGTGCTCTTTAGGATCACAAAGGTGCTTTCATATCAGCTTCTTCAACTCAACTCTCTAAAGCCATAAATAACTAAGTTGAATGTAATGCTCTCTCTAATGGTGTGCAAATGGTTTACACAGTGATTATTCAAATTAGAAATTGAAGGGTTCTCACTATTGGTCATGGTAGCTTTAAAAAAAAGGAATGATATACAAGTGGAAATTTGTTAGGAAATTACTTACTCTATAACAATAGATAAATAATAGAATGTATTAATAAAGGGAATTAAAAAAATAAAAATACCCAATATGTATGAGATAAAAACACAAGATTTATGTGGTAAAAATTTATTAAGTTAGGGAAACATCTATGATATAAGATATCAACCTTTATTAATTCTAAGATGAATATATTATATGTGAATTCGATCTGTATATTACATGCAAAATCCAAAAATATAAATACACCTAATTGATAAAGCACCATTAGAATTCTTCCAACTAAAAATAGAGTGAAAAAATGCCATTAGGATTTTTATTCTAAAAATAAAATCTGTTGGAATTCATCTTGTTTTATTCTTTGCAATTCGTCCCCCTAGATCCCCTACAATAATAGTAGGGGACTGTTACCCCTCCCACATCCCCTTTTATAAATAGGCTATAAATTGCACCATAAAAAGATCCAAAATTTAACTTTGTTATCACATATCTAATTAAACTAAAATCCCTTCTAGAACCAACATTTTTTTCCTCCTCCTAAAATCAAATTTTCACATTATTAAAAAGAGGTTAATAGCATTTCAGACCATCTAAAAAACTTAGAAGTTAAATTTAATATATTCATTCTCATTTAAAGTAAGAGCATCATGTATTTATAAAGATTACAAGAAATCATTTGTTGCAAAGAGAAAACAAATCCATATCAATAATTATTATGCACACAATATGTGTTTTCTCCTCCATCGATCCTTGCCATCTCCATTTTTTATCTCCCATGTCTCACCCTGCTCGACCTAAATTTATTCCCATCTTGTTTCATTCCCTATGCATCATCTCTCTCACCTATTCCTTGCTCTCTCTTATACCCCTGATTTGCATTGATCTCTACAGTCTTGTAATGGCACATGACAAGTGTTTCTCCTCTTTTCATCACTTAACTCTTGAAGATATTCATAGTTGATTTAGATGTGATGAATCTTTTTCATAGCGTATTTGGTTGGCTTTATCAGTCTTTGGCATCACTGATAGCCATCCCTTCTCTACTAAAGGCTTATGCGATGACATTATATTTGCACTTGCTCTTGTCATGTCAACCTTTTCTTCATGCTATTTTATTTTTTAGCATGCTTATCTTATTATAAATCCATTTGAAGTGGGCATTTAAAAGTAGATATGGTAATTGTATCCACCCCAAAACATTGAATAAAATATAATTTTAAGTGATTTCAAATGATCAAGGGAAGGTTTGGAAAGAGGCTTGAAGCTTGGGGTAGAACCAAATCAAAAACACAGAGTGCAGCATGAAGGGCCATCTAATCAACATTTATGGGAAAAATAGATGTCTTTGAGATTAGAATGGTTGAGTGTAACATCTCCAATATAGCATAAAAAGAACCAAAAAATATTGGATGACAAACATGGAATAAAAAAAAGAAACTAATGGGTCTTTTTGATAGCACTTGTAGGATGATTGAGCACTCAATCCACCTCCCAAATATGATTTACAATCAAGAATATTATTGTGATTTATCCTTGAATTAACTCATCACTAGGTATAACATGTGCACCTTAAGTATTCATACCAAGTATAACATGTGCACCTTAAGGCTTCATACAACTCACCCATGAACCTATACCAAATGATGAAGGACTTTAGATATCAATATTCTCAAGGAAAATAAATATAAGGAATTTTGAAAAAAAACATTTTTATCTCATGCAGCTTCTATTTTTACTTCTTCCCCTTATTCTCTCTCTTAATCTTTTCTTCTATCATCCCTTTCTTTTTCTTCCATTTTGAATATATATATATATATATATATATATATATATATATATATATATATATATATATATATATATATATATATTATTTTTTTAAAAGGTGAGGGTCATACACACTTCTTAATGCTAAGATCCATGGTAAAAGTTAGTCTTCATCGCATATTAATTAATATTTTAAATCTTTTTATATTTCCAATAAAGACTTAATAATTTGATATTGTAACCATTCTTGTTCATTTGTGATCAAAGAAGCATATATCACTATGAACTAGCTCACCTAAAATTTAAGTGAAAACTTAACACCATGATTAAAAAGGCCTATAAACCTTAAAAAATAAAATTTATTACCACACACAACATTAAGTGCCCTTTCATTGTAATGCAATACCTTAAAAAGAGATTCATACAAACAATGCCTTAACCTAGCATAAAACTATGTATAAAGTCCATATTATGATATAGAATTACATACAATACCAATATATTTTTAATATTGAAAGGCACTTATTATTCTAAGATTTAGACAGGCATGAAAAATATATCTAGAAAATAGTCACTTCTCTTACCTAGCAACATGACCAAGAGAAATAATAATCTTGATTTTTAAAATATATGGTAGGAACCTCTTCAAGGTTGTAAATGTTCTAAAAAATCACTTGCAACTTTTAAGTATTATCCATGAAGCTAAAAACTATGTTTACTATAATACTTAAAAAAATATGACACATCCTCCACATTGAAACAAGATAACACCCACAATTTCACATAATAGTGTGTAGAGTGCACTAGCTTAATATTTTCCTCAACAAGAAATATTATCCTCCCTTGAGGATGTTATTACTGGATTTAGATTAAGAAAATAAAAGGTATTATAATTACTAAGGGTACATTAATTAATTTACTCCATCGCATTCAACAATGCTAATAAACAAATAAAGGCTCTTTAGATGTGTAAAAGTACATTTAATTAATTATTCATTGAAACTAAAAAATCAAAATGTGATATAAATTGGATGTGATTGGTTAACAAGTTATTATTAGTTAAAATTTAGGTTATATTCTTTTATGCTTAAATAAGAACTCCATGAATGAGAGCACGGCTTGGTTTATTTGGATGGTTGTGCATTGTTGAACATAGTGGGAACTAGAAAAAATAGGGGTACTTATGTCTTAATGAAATATAAATTTACTTAGGTAGAGATGTATGGGTTATGTGATTTTTATCACTTTCAAACTTTAAAAAAGGCATGCTTTTTATTTGATCATTTATCCTTATACATTTATATTTTTTGGTTCAAAATGTTTTGCATTGTTTATTTGCAGATGATCTATGATACTTGTTGATATGTTGTTGATGTAGAAAAAATAGGCCAACCTTATGAAGGCTACAACTTTTGACCCAACTCTGTTTGAGCTCTTACACATGCCAAAATGACTATATTGAAAAGTTTGTTGATATCTTAGGTCGTTCTATTGACCTAGAAATGTTTTTGATATTTTTGGAGGCTATACATGATCATCTGAGGGTCCAAAATTGTAATTTAATCATTTTTTAAGGTTTTTTCTATTTTTAGAAATTATATATTTTTAAAACTGGACATCAAATTTAGTTGAATTTCATCCCATAGTTTAATTATAGTGTTTAGGATATTTTGGGATATTTTTGGGGTAGTTCAAGAGTTTTAAAAATAGGCATTTCTTTTTAGATTTTAGTTTTTTTTTAAAAAATTTGCATGTAAACTCTAATTTATGAGTTGAGGATTATTTAAGCATGGTTTGAGTTTCTAATTATTTCAATTCATTCAAGATGAATCAATACACGTTTTTGTTCAGTATCTTGGCCTATTGGTAATTTTATTTGTCTTGTTAGTTTTCAGTTTCATTATTGTAATAAAACTAAAAACTAACAAGACATAAAATTACCAATAGGCCAAGATCCTGAACAATAAATTGTATTGATTCATATTGAATTAATTGAAATAATTACAAACTCAAACCATGCTTAAATAAGCCTCAACTTAGAAATTAGAGTTTACATGCAAAATTTGAAAAAAAACTAAAATCTAAAAAAAATGCCTATTTTTAAAACTCCTAAAATACCCCAAAAATCTCTCAAAATATCCTAAACACTATAATTAGACTATGGGATTAAATTAAACTTAATTTTATGCCTGGTTATAAAAATATACAATTTCTAAAAATAGAAAAACTTAAAAAAATAATTAAATCATAATTTTGGACCTTCAAATGATCACGTATGGCCTCTAAAAAATATTGAAAACATTGATAAGCTAGTAGAATGGCCTATGATAGAAAAAAAAATTGATATGGTCATTTTTTCATGTGGAAGAGCTCAAACAGAGCTATGGGTCAAAATTTATGGCCTCCAGAAGGTTGGCCTATTTTTTTTGCATCATTCTCCTCTGGTTGAAAATAACTCAGCTCCTGCAAGTTGCCCTAATTATACTGATGCCATTTTCCCTTATTAATCTTATTCATCTCCCATTATATAATCTAAGTGTTTTCTTCTTGTTTCAATCCTTCCCACTACATCAAATACCTATTATAATTCCCTTGCCTTCTGCTCACTATCTTCATATCCAAAACTTGCACTATTTTTTCCTTCTTCAGAACCTGGTGTTCCTAGTTTACTTCTTCATCTTCATTATATTCACCATCTTCTCCATGGAATTAATATAAATTTGAAACATTAAATACTGGAGATATATCAAAATTTTGTGATAAACTCACCTCATAAGCATTATCATTGATTTTCTTCACAATTCTGCATGGTCTAAGTTTCATGTACTTCAACTTATTATAATTGCCTTTTGGAAATATTTCTTTCTTTAAGTAGACCTTTACTAACTCTCCTTCTTCAAATACCTTGGATCTTATTTTAACATCTGATACTAATTTATATTTATCATTACTTTCTTGCAACTTTATTCTTACTCCTTGAAATTGTTACATATGCTCTACAAATGCTTTTGCATCATCATTAATTTGATCTGCAATTGGTAATTGAAACAAGTCTAAAATACCCATATGATTTCTTCCATAAATAATTTGAAATGGTGAATTTCATGTTTATCTATTCACTAAACTATTATATGCAAACTTAGCTTATAGTAAAGTGAAGTCCTATTGTTTGGGCTTCTCTCCCATTGTGCATCTCAATAAATTTCCCAAGCTCTTATTCACAACTTATGTTTGTCCATCTATTTGTGGGTGATATGCACTAATAAATTATATCTTAGTACCCATCTTCTTCGAAAAATTCCTCCAAAAATAACTTATAAATTTTATGTCTCTATTTGAAGTAGTAGTTTTTGGAACACTATGCAATCTCACAATATCCATAAAAAATAATTTTGCAACCCTAGTGGCATCATTGGTTTTCTTACATATAATGAAATGAACCATTTTTAAAAATATGTCTACTAAAATAAAAATTGAATCATTACCTCTCTGTGTGTTTGGCAATCCTAACACAAAGTCCATACTCAAATCTGTCCATGGTCTTCTTTAAACTAGTAATGGCATATATAATCCAGTATTTTGTGCATGTCTTTTAGCCACCTGACATATCTACACCTTGAAACATACTTTGTCACATCTCTCTTCATCTTTGGCCAAAAATACTTTTCCTCCACCAAATTTATTGTCTTCATCTTACCAAAATGTCCAGCCAAATCACCACTATGTAATTATCTTATTATATTATCTCATAGAGACCCAACTGGAATGCATAATTGTTTCCCTTTAAAGAGATAACCTTCTTGTATAAAATACTCATCATGAATATCATTTTTCCCACATGTTAATTAAATTCATGTACTTCTCAACTACCTTGATAAAATATGGATCAATATCATATAAATATTTGATAGCTTCAAATCCAACTACTTCACTCACCATGGTTGTTAATAACACTACCCTCCTGCTCAATGCATCAGCTACCTGATTCTATTTTATTAATTTATGTTTCAACACAAAAGTATACCCTTGCAAGAAAGAAACCCATGTTGCATGCCTACTATTTAACTTCTTTTGTGTATTCATATATTTTAAAGCTTCATGATCTGTAAATAGTATAAACTCCTTAGGCACCAGGTAATGCCTCCAATGTCTTAATGCCTGTACAATTGAATAAATTTTGACATCATAAGTATAATAATTTTTTCTTACCTCATTCAATTTATCACTGAAATATGCTATTGGCTTTCCTTCTTCACTCAACACAAAACCAATTCCCATAGATGAAGCATCACAATCAACCTCAAACACTTTGTTAAAATATAGTAATGCTAAAATTTGTCCTTTTTTTAATCCTTTTCTTCAAAAATTCAAAGCTTTCTATAGTGGCTTTAGTCCATGCAAATTCCTTCCCTCTCATGCAATCTATTATTGGTGCCACAATACTACTAAAATTTTTAATAAATTTTCTGTAAAAAGTTACTAATCCATGGAAACTTCTTCTCTCTATAATGATTTTTAGAATAGGACACTCAACAATCACTTTTATCATTTTTTCATCCATTTTCACACCATCTATCAAAACTACAAATCCCAAAAATACCAAACTATTCTGCATAAACCTGTACTTCTTCAAATTTGCATACAACTTCTCCTTTCTTAACAAATCCATTACCATTCTCAAATGTTGTCAGTGTTCTTATTTAGTCTTATTGAATATCAAAATATCATCAAAATAAATAACCACAAACTTACCAGTATATTCTCTTAGTACTGTATTCATCACCCTCATAAATGTGCTAGATGCATTAGATATCTAAATGGCATCACCATCCACTCATATAAGCCATCCCTAGTCTTGAATGCAGTTTTCCACTCATCTCCTTCATGAATTCAAATCTAATAATAACCACTCCTTAGATCAATATTGGTAAAATATTTTTCTCCTACAAGCACATCCATCATATCATCTAAATGAAATATAGGAAACCTATACTTTATTGTAATTTATTTAATTACTCTACTATCCACACACATTCTCCATCCTCTATTTTTATTTGGAGTTAGCAATGATGGTGTTGTACTGGAACTCATACTCTCCCTTATCACCTTCTTCTTTAGTAATTTAGTAACCTATTTATTTAATTTTTCATGTTCTGTTAGACTCGTCCTATAAGCTTCTTGATTAGGTAGAGGTGATCTTGGAATCAGATCAATGTGATGTTATATATCTCTCTTCAGTGATAAACCATTTGGTAACTCATCAGGCATAACATCTACATATTATTTAAACACTCTTACTATTTTTGTTAGTATTAGAACCATTATATTTTTTCATTCTTTACTACTAATGCATAATAACAACCCACTACCTTCATATCTTGGATAAATTCTGTAGTAGAGAGCATGATTTTTTTCTTCTCTTCCTCTTTAAGAGGTAGAAAAACTACCTTTGTACCACCTTTCCAAAAAGTGTATGTGTTCTTTTCTCCATCACGAATTGTTTTCATGTCAAATTGCCATAGTCTTCCCAATAACATATGGCATGCATCCATCAGAATAATATCACACCATATTTCATCATTATAACTCTTTCTTATAGAAAACTTGACTAAGCACCTTTTATCTACTATAACTTCATTTATTTTCTTAAACAATGAAATTCAATAAGGATTAGGAAGCTTTTCACATTGTAGATTTAGTTTCTCAATCATTTCTTTAGAAGCCATATTTTCACAACTACCACAATCTATAATTACTTTGCATATCTTTCCACCCGAAGTATATGCTGTTCAAAAAATATTTGAGTGTAGCCATGCATCAACACTTTCTTTATTCTACACTTGTTCCTTACTTGAGGCATTCATGGATCTTCTTATCACGAGATTCTCTACAACATCTACTAGTGTAAATTCAGTATTTTGCTCTTTTATTTCAGCCTCAACTAAATTTACTCTTGGGCAATCTTCTTGCCTCCTTTCTTGATATTGATAGTGTGGACATTAAAACACTCAGTTCCCTTCTTCTCCACATCTATAATAGATATAATATCTATGTTGATTCAAAAACTATCCTTTAGCACCACCATAACCTCATCCTCTCTGAAATCCTCTTCCTCTTTGTTGGTATTAAAACCCTTGCCTATTATCATCTTGCCTTTATACACCACGTGATGATTCACCTTTATTAGCATTAAATCCACCTTTTGTGGTATTAGACCCACCTCATCCCCTTATTTGAGGGGATCCACCTCTTTTTGGACCAGTAGATGTCCTAAAATTTTATCTATTTTGTTTTTCTTCTACCTTCAAAGCTAATGGAGAAGCTTCCTCCATGTTAAGTATTTTATGCATGCTAAATTCATCTTGAATAGAAAATTTAAAACAATTTACATACCTTATATCCATCTACTCTTCTGTTTCATCATGTTCCACTCATATGAAAATCTTATAAAATTCATTTCTATACTCTTGTATACTATGATCTTTTTACCTCAAATTTTGAAATCTTCTATATAGGGCTTGTGCATAATCCACAGGAAGAAATTTATCCCTCAGCCTCTTCTCCATTTTTTTTCATGAATTAATCTTCTCTTTACCTTTTATTTGTCTCTCTTTCTGTAGGTTATCCAACCAAATCATTGCATGACCTTTCAATTTCATGCATGCAGAATTTACCTTCTTGTCTTCTCTCATAGTCTTCCACTCAAAGAACTTCTCCATGCTATTCATCCAATCTATCAACTCCTCTATTTTTAAAATATCTCCATAATCTATAACATCAACTTTTATTCCTTCATTTCTTCCTTATAAATCCCAAACCATCCTCTCTTCCATCAATGGTGGTTGCTCTTTCTATTCTTCTTCTTATTGAATTTATTCAGCATGATCTATGTCTTCCTCATCACCACCTTGTCTCCTTACCTGATTGGTGATAACCTATATTAATTTTTGAACTTGCCTCTACATCTCTTGTATATTTTTGTTCATCTATGCCATACCTCCTTGTCCTCTCACCATTCTTTTTTCTTTCAAGATTTGAACTTACTCTGATACCATACAATGAAACCAAAAACTAACAAGACAAATAAAATTACCAATAGGCCAAGATTCTAAACAATAACGTGTATTGATTTGTATTGAATGAATTGAAATAATTACAAATGCAAACCATACTTAAATAAGCCTCAACTCAAAAATTGGAGTTTACATGCAAAATTCAAAAAAAAAAACTAAAATATAAAAAAATGCCTATTTTTAAAACTCTTGAAATACCCCAAAATCTCTTGAAATATCCGAAAAAGAATAATTAGAATATGGGATGAAATTCAATTAAAGTAGATGTTTGGTTCTAAAAATAGAAAAAACCCCAAAAAATAATTAAATCATAATTTTGAACCCTTAGATGATCACGTATGGCCTCTTAAAAATATAAAAAACATTGCTAGGCTTGTATAACATCCTAGGACAGTAATAACCTTCTCAATATGGTTTTTTTGGCACATGGAAGAGCTCAAACAGAGCTACAGGTCAAAATTTATGGCCTCTGAAAGGTTGGCCTATTTTTTTTTGCATCAATTATCTAGTTTTGCATGGTTATTTGGATACATGTTAGTGGTGATAATTTTTTTTTTCACATGGTTATTTATTTCTCACTTGATGGATCTTCATATTTATCACTTCTATTGAAGGGTAGGCCCACTCCCAAGGTGGAGAGGTTGTGTAGAGGAATTGTAAGGCTTTGGTTAGAAGAACAACTCTTTGATGATGCTCTCCTTCTCCTTTTTAGTATAGTGACATTCACATGGGTTATGGATCCTAGTTTATGGATTATGGGTCCTAGTTTACTATATACTTATGTACTACAATGTACCCAAGACAATATACTATTATGATACACTTAAGGTAAATAATTATATTTTTGGTATACTTTTACCTTGTAAACCAAAAAAAAATACTTTTAATGGATGAGATTGTTTGTATTTTATATTTGTGACCAATAATTTATGACCTTTATACTTAGTGGTATTTTATAGGATAAAAAAATCATATTTTTAAAGATATGTTTTCTATGTGAAATAATATATTCTAATGGAAGATTTGTTAGTTAGATGATAAACCAATTATCATTGCATATTGATTTAGCTTTTAAGGGGATTATGGTATGTAAACATTTAGTTTGCTAAAGTGATGGAATAATAAATCAGGGAATAAATATAGAAATAAAGATAGCTATTAATTTGTAAAATATTTGATCTATCTAATAATTCTACAAATAATAATGAACTAGAATATATTGTACATAGCTTGAAACTAACTGAGATGGATGATTGACAGGCTGAAACATGGTATAAAAGTTGTGTAGAGTGTTATGAACATGAATTTGGAGTCAAAAAACCTCTCAGATATAAACATGATACCCTAGATAGTAGCATACTGTGGTAGTATCCTCAAGAATATGATAGGGTCCTCTTGTAATAGGGGTAGTGAACTTTTGGGTATAGCTTCGATTGGACCTAAGATGTCTGTGCCTATGTAGATGAATGTTGGTTCACTACATGTAACCTATTTTGATTGATTTATGTGCAAAACCTTAGGTCTTAATGTTTTTTAGGGTATTTGAAAATCATAAGTAGAAAATAATGGCATTATTAGGGTAAGATGGATGTGACCTCAACACCCTATATGTTGAGTGTTGTCTACATACCAATACTCTGAGGAGGGATCAAGCCCATGTAGTTCTCCTTCTTAAGTGCTTGGTACAAGTGCAAGTGAAGTCTAATATGAGTGCCTATTTGAGTGTTTTGAGTGTGACTTGAGACTATAAATTTGAGTATTGTGAGATTTAGGCTACTAGAGATGGTTGTATGTATAAGTAGGGTAGAATAGGGATTAATAAACTTGATTTGCACAATTGCTTCTGAGTTTATTTGAGAGTATTTATATCTAATTCTCATATGATGGATAAGTAATGAAAGAGATGCATATATAGTGGTCCTTTGCTTTTAAATATGTGAAATAGGTCTAGGCCAACCCTAAATTACATTGGGGAATCAAAAGATATCTTTTGGATGAGTAGGGAGCTAAGGGACACTCGTGTGGTCCCTAGGACATTAGCACAATGTGATAGTGTCCAAAAGGCCCTGATAGTGTCCAGGTAATAGAAGATAGTTAACTAAGGGCCTAGATGCCTAGGAGATAGCTTAATGTTGATTTTTGTATATATGGGAATAGGTTGAACTTGAACTAAATCTAAAAAATGATCAAGAGAGGCCTTAGATAAGTATAAGGATAAACTAGGACAAAGTAGTCTCAAGTAATACTCATTACATTAAAATGACATTTTCTATGACTATACATATATATTGTAGTAGTCCAACTGATTATTAAATAATGTTTACTCAATACATAATTAAATTTCTAAGTTAATTACTATATTCCATTATGTATTTTAATTTAATGACAAACCATTAATATGGATCTTAAATTTATGTATGTTGATTATGTTTTAGCATCGTGGTTAGATTTTTGTCTAGTAATTCTTTATATGAATTATTCTAAAACAATTTACTAAATCAAAACCACCAAAAAACAAACATGTTATTTTAATATGATCATTATATGTTTTAAATGTAATTTGTTTTGTTCTTAGTCTAGATGGGAGTACCATTTTTTTCAGTGCAAAATGAACAAATTGTTTTAAGATGATCATTATATGGTTTAAATGTGTGTCATTTTATTATTACCCTATATGGGAGTATCCTTTCATTATATTTGTATGTTGCATAATAAATGCATATGGTTTTTGATTTTAATGTTATTGGTTATATGATGTAATCCTCTAGTTCCTTTTAAGTATTATTCATTTAATAGGACTTAAGGAATCAATTTAATAGATTTCACATACTTGGTCAACATTGTTGAGAATGCATGAGTAACAAAATTCAATTTCATTTTATGGTTTTTGATTGATGGATCGATACAAACTCTAGTAAGTTAGAGAATATGAAAGATAATGTGGGTTCACTAATTTTTTTTATAAATAAATAGATTTATGTAAAATAACACATTCATTTATAAATATTGTATACATAAATTTAATCAAATGTAAAATAGTAATATTAAATTTAATTATATAATTAATTTTATTTTTACATTAAATTATAAGATAAAATTTTATAATAATATATAATTTCACATAAATTTGGAAATATTTATAAAGATTTGGTAATACAAAATAGGGTCTTACAACTAGGCAAAGCAAACTCAAAATAATTGAGGCAAACAATTTAGACTTGCTTCCAATAGAGTAGGGTAGATTCCAAAGCCATGAGGTCAGAAATGATAAATAAAAGATATATAGAAACTATTTTTTTGGCTATATTTATAAGTTTAGGGCTCCACAGATCTCACTCACTTTCTTGAAATTTTACATAAATAAAAATGGATAAATAAAATGGCATTTTTGGGTTTGTATTATGGATTAGCAAAGTTTTTAAATACTAACTAATTATTAAGGCCCTCAATATTTAATAATTTCATATACAACACATTAAATATAATGCATGTTTAGTTAGGTATTTCAATGAGGATGTAGTATATGACTTTTCACACTTGAAAAAAATCTTGATGCAATAATAATGCTCTAGATATCATTTGATTATTGAATCTCTTCTCTAAATACTTAAATCCTTAAACCCTAAACCAATTTATTTAGTCAAGTGAGTGACATCTATTGAGTGTGGAGCCCTTTAGGGCTATCACATGACCATAGGAATAAATTTTGCGGGCTTAAAGAGCTCCAAGGATGTGAGGGGTGTAATTTTCATGTTCTCCACATGTGAGTGGAATATTCCTTATATTCCTAATTTTTATGTATTCCATATTTCATGGAGTTAGTTGTTAAATGTCTTTTCTCATGTTGACTTCCTTATTTTGAGGAAGCTAGTTATTTATTGGAAAAGGGAACTCCTTCCTTGTTGAGTGGAGTTGGTTGTGATCACATGTTCATGAGAAAATGTGCCCTTAGAAGGTGGAAAAGATGAATATGGCAAATTTCTCCTTGGGAGAGATTTTAGATAGGCTTGATGAGGTTGAAAAGGGTTATCACATGTTGGATAATGCTTATCTTGGATAAGCATTGCATATTTACTCCTCCTTTTATGGAGTTTCTTCATTTTCTTATATATATAGGGTGTGGTGTGGACTTTAGAGGTTGATGATTTATTTTTCAAGGTGTAGCTTTGAGGATCAGAGTAAAAGTGTAGGTGTTTTGTAAAGTGTAAGTGTTCATTATAGGGTGTGGTTTAACAACTTGTGAGATACAACATTGTGCATGTGCAAGTGAAAGTGTAGTTTTTGTGCAACATTTTCTACAGGAGTTTTTTCTATCTTTGTGAGAGTTCATTGTAATCTTGTTTTAGATTACTGATTTATTTGAGAACTTTTATTGGTGGACGTAGCCCACATTGAGTGAACCACAATAGATCTGTGTTCTTTTTATCTTGATCTCATTTATGCTTTCATATTAATGGTGAATTAAGGAATATTTTCATGATGCATTTTATTTCATAGCTTTATATCTGGTTTATGGTAATAGTAGATCTAGATTTAGAAGTGTTTTATTCATAACAACATCAAGATTATAATAATAATTAGATTTACATTTTTTGATGTATAAAACCTTAATGTTAACAACTAACATTGATTAAGGCCATGCATGAAATTTAACATTTAAATAATATATAATAAAATCAATAAGATGATCAAATGCATGTCAATATATCATCATATATTGAGCCCATTAGTCAATTGAGGCAATCAATGATGTGATTTGGGAAAAGTTGAGTCCTGTGAACTAAATTATTACTTTAAATGATGTTAATTAGGGATAAATCAATTATTTTAAGATTTAGGGTTTAAAATTTAAGGTTTCAGTCTTAGGGCTTATGATTTAGGGTTTAGGGTCTATTTACAAAGGAAATTGGGAAAATTTGAGCTTGTTGAACCTATTTTGACTATAAAATTTTATTTTTGGCTCAGTTAGCCCCAATGTCATCATAGATTGAGCTAATTAATTAATTGGGGCAATAAGTGATGTGATTTGGGCTGAATTGAGCCATGTGAACATAATTATTACTCTGAAGGATGTTTATTTGGGCTAAATAAATTAGTTTAGGGTTTAGGTATTAAGGTTTAGGGCTTATGGCTTAGGGTATAGATTCCACTTGTGGAGGCAATTAGAGACAATTTGAGCTTTTTGAACTTATTTTTACTATAAAATGTGATTTTGGGTTCAATAGCCTTAATGCCATCACAATTTGAGAAAATTAGTTAGTTGGGGTAGTTAGTGATGCAATTTGGGCCAAATTGTGCCTTGTAAACCTAGTTATTACTCTAAAGGATGTTAATTGGGGCTAAAT
Source organism: Torreya grandis (assembly GCA_037957365.1). Classification (NCBI taxonomy): domain Eukaryota; kingdom Viridiplantae; phylum Streptophyta; class Pinopsida; order Cupressales; family Taxaceae; genus Torreya; species Torreya grandis. Next base: position 6,267,058 of record JARHVA010000113.1, on the reverse strand, counting down.
TGATTGGTTTATGGTTTAGAATTTATGATTCAAGGTTTAGTGTTTAAGGTTTAGGGTATAATTATGAAGGTAATTAGGGCCAATTTGAACTCATTAAACCCATTTGACACTACATAATGTGATTTTACACTCAATTTTCCTTGATGTCATCACATATTGAGCTAATTAGTCAATTGGGCAAATCATTGATGTAATTTAAGCCAAATTGAGCCCTTTGAACCCAATTATTACTCTAAAAGATGTTTATTGGGGTTAAATCAATTAGCTTAAGGTTTATGATTTAGGATTTAGGGCTTATGGATTAGGGTTTATGATTTAGGATTTAGGGTACATAAGGTCTATTTGTAAAAATAATTGGGGCCAATTTGAGCTCATTAAACCTATTTATGATTACATAATGTGATTTTGTGCTCAATTAGCCTAAATTTCATCTAGATTTAGCCATTAGTCAATTGGAGAAATTAATGATGCTATTTGGGCCAAATTGAACTATGTGAACATAATTCTTACTCTAAAAGATATTAATTCGGGTTAAATGTATTAGCTAAGTGTTTAGTATTTAAGATTTAGGGTTTAGGACTTAGGGCTTAGGGTATAGGGTTTAATCATGAAGGTAATTAGGGCTAATTAATGCTCATTGTACCTATTTGTGACTATATAATATGATTTTGGGCTTAATTGTCCCAATGTTATCACAAATTGAACCAATTAATTAATTGGAAAAATTAGTGATGTGATATGGTTCAAATTGGGCACTCTAAACCTAATTCTTACTCTAAAATATGTTAATTGGGGCTAAATCAATTAATTTAGGGTTTAGGTTTTAGGGTTTATGATTTAGTGTTTAGTTTTTAGGGCTTAGGGATTAGGGTTTATGGTTTAGGTTTTATGTTTTTAAGTATAGGGTCAAATCACAAAGGTAATTGGTGTGAATCATTAAAGTAATTGGGGCCAAACATGAAAGTAATTGGGGTTAATTATGAAAGCAATTAGGGCTAATTTATGGTTTAGGGTTTAGGTTTTAGGGTTTAGGGTATAGGGTCTAATTACAAAAGTAATTAGGGATAATCAAAGCTCATTGAACTTATTCATAACTACATAATGTGATTTTGGACCCAATGAGACCCAATGTCATCATAGATTGAGCCAATTAGTCAATTGGGGTAACTAGTGATGTGATTTGGACCAAATCGAGCCTTGTGAACCTAATTATGACTCTAAATAATGATAATTTAGGATAAATAAATTAGTTTAAGGTTTATAATTTATAGTTTAAGGTTTATTAATTAGGTTTTAGGGTTTAAATCTTAGGGTTTAGGGTATAAGGTCCAATCACGAATACAATTAGGGCCAATTTAATATTTTTGAACCTATTTGTGATTATAAAATGTGATTTTTGGCTCAATCAACCCTAATTTCATCATAGATTGAGCCAATTAGTCAATTGGGGTAATTAGTGATGCAATTTGGGCCAAATTAATCCCTGTGAACCTAATTAGTTTAGGGTTTAGGTTTTAGGTTAACTATGTAAAAAATGTATAGAATAATGAATGTGTATGTGCTTTTAAATACTAAAACTACATACATTATTCTAAAAAGTAAAACCATATACATATTTTAGGCTCAATGTAATAATAAAATATCTCACATATGTAGTAATTATGTGTGCATAGTTATAATATTTGATTTCAAACACATGCCTCAAGGCTTGATAATGGATTGGATTCTCAAGACTAATGTATGGACTTATATCACAGTTGAATGTGTGTTTTTGAGTAAAAATAACAAAATTACATCTTCTTCCATACTAAACAATCTGATTTTTATCAAAATATTTCCTAAAAATGTGACTACAACATTGAGCACAATCTCCTCTTTTTAAATATATTATTTTTTATTTTTTCTTATTTTAAGGTTTTTATCCATATTTATTTCTAAGTATGTTTTTTTATACCACTATATGTTGCACTTATACATGTTTATCTTTGTTTATGCATTTTCCTTTTTGTTGAATCTAATTGGAAAAACAATATAGGGTTATAAACTAAACCTAATTCTATACACATTAAAAATCTAATTGTTGATATTTTTTAATGTAGTCTGGGGGGCACATAGTCGATTATGCATTATTGATCATATTTCAGGGTTTATTGATTTATGAAAGTAGTATTATATATAGATATATATTCATTGATTTTTTTTTTAAATATAGGTTACAAACTACATGATCTTATCTAAATTCTACCAAAGTGTTTTAAAAAAAGGTAAGCCATGTTTAAAATATGATGTGGTGCACGACATGCTATTTACTATGATTTTTTTTAAAATAGTACATCAAAATTATACAATTCATTTTTTTATAACATCTTTAAATTTTAAGTGTAAATATTTCCAATAATCCAAGTTGAGGTTACATGTTTTTCAGAAGAAAAAAACATGTCCACTTAAAACCCTTTTTTAGTCCTCCAATTTCATGTATTTACTATGATGATCAAATGTCTTTAAGCATAACTGACAAACCTAAAAATATATATGTAATATAATGCAATTGATGATCAAATGCCTTTTTGAATATTCATCTAAACTAATAAAATTAAATAAAAATAAAATCTATGTAGTGACTATTCTTGCCATATAAATTGGTTTTTATAATGTAATGTAGAGAAGAATTATTTTTCAAAGTACATCTAATTCCCATAATGTGAATATTAGTATATAAGGCCATAAAAACACTCGTAATATATCAATGGATATTTGAACAAAGAAGACTACATCTCTAAATAAAAATCTAGAAATTTAGAAAGAAAAAATGCATATTCAATGGATTTGGGGTTACATCTTTATATGAAATCACCAAGAAAATAATGGACATTTTGATATGTGTTCTAATTGAGCTTTTATTTTAAATAAGATTTTACACAAAACACACACATGCATATATATATTATGGCAAAAAAGTATGAGAATCAGTTATGATCAAGTCTTTGCCCTTGAAAACCTAACAATAATGTCAAAAAAAGATCCAAATTTAGTTATAAAGGACCATTTGGTGGTAGTTACACCTAAAGAGACTAGTTAAAAATACAAAATAATTTTCATAATTGTCCCTGGCAATTAATAATTGGGTAGATAGATAGAACTAGATTTATTAGCATGAAAGTGAACAAATAAACCATATTTTAAGAGATGCTTAATGTAATTTCTTCAATGAAAACAAATGGGAAGCCTTTTATGTAAACCAAAAATAAGAATGGTAATTGTTGATAATTTTAATCCCACAGGTCAAAATTGCCACTCTTATCATTTGAAGCTTTTCATGTCATTGCCAATTTGCTTTGAAAGTATTGATGTTTGATCAGAATAGTTGAAAGGGGGAAATTTCTAAAGAAGAGTTCAAGATTTACAAGAAGAAGGGTTTCTTTCCACTTTTTTACGAGGGTTCTTTGCAAGAAATCTGAAAGTCATTTCAAGGTTCCCAAAGGTGCATTCCAAAAAACTCGACAGTCAATAGTTACCTTTTAGAAGGGCATTACCAAAACTCTAAAGGGTTCTTTCTTTATGGACAGAACCATTTCCAATAATCTGAAAGACCATTTCAATTTTGTTAAAGGGTACTTTCCCTTTGGGAAAAGGCATTTTTAAATCTAGTGGACCATTCCAACAATGTCAAAGGGTATCTACCCTTCAAAAAAAGGTTTTGGAAAGGATCATTAACAAAGTTCCTGAAGGGCTATCTTGGAAAGGAAAGAATTCCTTCATAATTTTTGTTCGATGGAAATGCAAGAAATAAATAATTCAAACTTTTTGTTTGAGTTAAAATGCCGAAGGAGCTTTACAATTTTCCCAAAGGGTTAGTTTACCTTCAAAAGATACCATTCAAAAAAATTTGAAGGGTAGAATCCCTTCGGAAGGATCAATTACAAAAAGTGTGAAGCATTATTATCCCTTTAGAGATGGACTTTACATAAAAGCCGAAGGGACATTACAAGAATTTTGAAGAAAATAAAAGTTGAAGGAATTCCTTTGGGAAAAAATCTTGAAGGGTACTTGCCATTTGGGAAAGTTCAAAACATAAAGGTCTGAAGAAGGAGATAGACAAATCCGAAAGAATTCTTTCAGAAGATTTACCCATGGAAATAAATAAGGAAATGAATGAAAGAAAAGTCCTTTACAAAATGCTAAAGGGTTCTTTCAAAAGCCCGAAGGGCATTTTCAAGTTGTTGAAGGGTGTTTTCAAAAAGGAGGACCGTTGTAAAAAATTTGAAAGGCAATTATAAAAGTTTTGATGAAAGTCGAAGGGCTTGTCAATTTTTTTGAAGGTCACATTTAAGAAGGTCGAAGGGCTTGTCAAAAAACCTAAATGGAAGTTCCAAAAAGTCGAAGGGTCACTTTATAAAAGCTAAATGGTCAATTTCATGGCAAAATTCCCTAGGCTAAAGCCTGAAAGAGAGAAAAGACAGAAATGAATTGAAATAGATACAAGCTTGAAGATATGATTCCTTCAGAGTTTTTGTCTGAGGGAGTTTTTCAAACCAAAGGAAAGAAATCAGCCATGATAAATAAGTCCAAAGGAAAAGATAGAAGAAATGAACAAAGGAAAACTACATAGGGCAAAAGGTCCAATCAAAAGCTCAAAAGAATTATAAAATGGACAAAGGAACACATGTAGAAAAGCCAAAAATAAAAGGCAAAGTATTTCAATAGACAATAAATAGATTAACATATTCTATATTCTATATATAAAGAATGCAACGTGGCCCAAAGTAGGATTAGACACATCCAAGACATGTAGCCATTTTAAACATGACTTGTTCAATTCTAAAAAAGAGACTCAAATGCATGAATGACTCAAGGAGTTTAATATTAAAGAGATTAACATAGAATTCCATGCATGTACTCTTGTTTGTCTTGAGCCTTTCAAATGGTTCCAATAGTTCAATCAGAGTTCTAAATTTGGATGTGGCAAAGCTTTTTCATGCAAGTGGAGTTGATTGTTCTTAATTTATAGATTTGACTAGTTATCAAGTGCCACATCTACTCATGCTTTTCATGCAAAGGAGGACTTCCCCTGTTCTAACTCAGCTTCAAATTGGTTCAAGATTGAGTTAAGACATCCAAGATTGGTGTAGATTTCATGTATGAGGTAGATTAGTCCAAGCTTTAGCCCACCATCCATTTTCAATGCCAAAGGGTTTTTCATGCAAGACAAAAGACAAGAAGATATTCTTACAAGGCTTTGTTATCTTGGCATAATGGGAATTAGACTTAGTTAATGTAAGAGTTGACCTCTTCTTATATTTCAATGCCAACCTCTTGGCTATTGTATACTTTTCTATATAAGTTGGCTTTTTAGCCTTGAATTGTATCCCTCTTTTGGCAAGATCAAATTCTACCAAAGATTGAGTTTGTAACCTTTTTAAAAATTCATAGAAAGACTATTTTATTTTTTAGAATGATAGTATAGTGTATTCATGTCACTAATTTGCATAAGTGATAGAATTTCTCTTCCTTATCAAGTCTTCATTCTTATCTAGTTACTAGTTGATTAGTTTATGTAGGTCATGTTCTGTGTTTGATGTCTTTTAGCTAGAGTTAGTGACAGTGGATGCAAGTGGGTTGTTAGTGCCTTAAATTAGGCCTATTATTTCATTGCCCTCAAGCTTTAATCACTAGATAAATATTTTTCATGAAATACTTATGCATATTGGTCAATTGGAGTTGAAATTTCAGCCCTTTTCTTGTCTAAATTAGTGTTCTTATGAGCTCAAATTGAGTGGATCAATCAAAAAATGCAGGTGTATCACCATCATTAGATAGGATTTATATTCAAGTTTCTCTCTCTTTTCCTAGTAGTTTGTAGCGTAGTATAGATCCTAATTGATACACCAAAGGGAGATAGCCCTTAGATCTAGAGTTTCAATCCACTGATTAGGCCACCCATAGCCTAGGATTGCTTCCATGTTTCAGCAGACTATGAAGGCCTGAAACTACCTTCAAAAGGGTGTGTGTCTGATTAACAACAATAATTTTAATACAAGCTGCTTGAATGAAAATGATAATCCATGTGCTAAATAGGGAAACCATATAAATGACATAAATAAATATAAATATTGAAAATGCTCTCAATTAACAAACCTAAACCTTACAACTATTACTTCAAATAACAGTTTCATTGTAGAGGAAATTTCATAGGCAATGTATTAGAACATGCCAATGCGAGTGCATGGGTAAAGATAACTATGGTGAAGGGCAAGCACCATTTATCATGTAACATGTAAATATTAACTCGTATGTAAATATTTAATGTAAATTATGTGTCATTTTTTATATTGGAACATTTCAATAAGATTATTATTAATAAGAATAGTAATTTATGAGAGGTTATAAATTAATGCAATCAATTGGTATTCATATTTTAGACTTTTTGTTGAAGAAAAATATCATCTCAAAATAGTTAATAAGAAGTATCAATGTTATCAAAACATAGAAAACATAACAACACTAGAACAAATATAGCAAGCATATTATGAAACTGGTCATAGGGCACTCATATGAAGGAGGTGGAGGATCATCCTTAGGTGAAAGATTATTCTAAGATGAAATTTCATCTGAGGGAGAATATAAATCCACCCATCCATCCATAAGGTCTAGGAGAACAAAAGAAATAATAATGCCCCGCATAGGTGGAGGTTGAACTATACTACCAACAAGGCTAGTACTAGCTATGAATCTTAATTGAGAAGGACCAGTGTAAATTTCACGTACGATGATGATATAATCCATCCCCATCATTGAGGGGGAGAGACGCAGAATTGATTGCATCTGTTAGAGTGATTCCTTTGATATATAGGTATTGGAGGTGGTAAACCCTGTGGTAGATGATTCGGGAGGATGCGACTCATGACACATGGAGTGTTCCCCCAATGGTCAAGAAACCCCTACAAATATCTAATTTCCATGGCAAATTTCTTTGATTGGGCTTGAATCTACATGCAGCCCAAAGATAATACATATACCTTGTCATTAATAGATAGATGATGATTACTTTTCATTGTTAAATATAACAGAGTTTGTTTCTTTTCATAATTAAAACAAAATAACAACTTTGAATAAATTCCATAATAAAGATATAGATGCTAGCCAAATAATAAAATCTCTAAGGAGGACCAAATTCGAAGAGAAAGGTTTAGGATGGTAGGGTTGAGTGACAATGTGTATCCACTGCCAATAAGATTGGGTTGGGGAATGTCCAAAAGGTATGCTTGAAAGACTTTGGTTGGAGTAGGTTGGCCACTTGGGTTGAGCAATTTCAAGGTGAGAAAGAGTCTCCCGAAGTGGAAGGCCTTGAAAGATTAGATACCAAAGGGAATAATCTAGCTTGGGTTCAAGCTTGGCCTTCCAAATTCGGTTGAGTTAAGAAAGCCAAGCCCTTGGAGAGGAATTAAGGTACTAGAACCTATTGAGCTTACCAAGAGTTGACTAAAAGGGGATCATGCCTTGATAAAGGAGGCCTAGAGAAATTTTTTAAAAGTGAGTATCACAATCCCAACTCTAATATTTCTACCATGAGTGTGGACATTGTAGACCCAATTTGCGGAACATTACTTTAGACTTGTTACAATATAAGGGTTACTAAAGTCAATGAATAAACAATCAAATCTTATACCTAATTTATGACAAACTACTTTAGAATGAACATAAGGAAAAGGAAATAAAAATGTGGACTAAATAGGGAAAAAAAACACCAAATTTTGTCCCTTAAATTCACTCTTAAAAACCTCCTCCTTGTTATTGTAGATGTGTTCCAATCTTTAATATGATTGAATGTTTGATTTCTTGATGTATGATTGCTTTATTGACTCAATATTTGGACAAGTTACACTTGGTTATGGATGACTGATTTTCTTACAAGCTTATGACACTATTGTATTGTTCTCTCAATTATTTTCTTATTGGTTTACATGGGGATGTGGCTCCATTTATAAGAGTTACATAGAGGAAGGGATGGATAGGATAGACCTATGGTGGATTTTGATTAATGGTGGAAAATGGGTGAGAGGATTTGGCAAGTCAAATTTTATGAATTTAAAATTCCTTGGAGAATTCTAGAGAGGTGGTCAGGGGTTTAATGCATGGTGTGGAACTCAAGGAGGAGATTAGGTGATTCTAGAGGAGATTAGTATAATAAATAAGGGATTAGTGGTGGGATTTGCTAAGAATGTCGGTGGAGGTAGTTAAGGGTAGTTAAGAAGGAATATAAAATTCCTTAAAAATGGTGAGGGTTTTATTAGCAATTAAGTAGGTGCTGAGTAGATGATTAATTAGGATAGAAGAATAATGTGAAGAGGAATAAGGTTGGGATGATGGAATAAGATGCAAAGGGGATGAATACTAGTAATAGTGATATTAGGATAATTAGAAGTCATGGTAAATAGTGTAATGGTATTTGGTGCTAAATGACGATAAAATTAATAGTAGCAGAGGAGACGAAATTTTTAGATGTCTACAATAACCTCTGACATTAACCTCTGAATGCATAGAATAATTGGTAAGTCAAAATTGCTTAATTTTAATTTCACTTTTAGTGAGGGCCAAAGGGCCCAGTCATGAGCAGAAATCAAATCCTTTATAGTGTTAATTACATTTTTGAAGAGTTTGAAAGCATTTATGTCAGGGATTTCAACAAGCAGGAAGCTAGTTCAAAGTTGTACAATACGCATCATTTTTTTTTTTTTTTTCTAAAAAATTATAAAATTTAACAAAAATTCTGAGAATATGATATGTATATGTCCCATTCCACTTGAACTACCAATAACTTAGCATAATAAAAACTATAAATTGAACCTTCAAAATCTTAAAATGATAAAAAATAAAATTATAATATAAGAAACTTGTCTTCTATATATATAAATTATTGTAAAATTATTTAATATTTAAAATATATTTTCATCACTATTTGCCTTGTTTGGATCCACATTTCTATTTATAGATATATTATGATGTTATATAGCGACTCATGATTTATAAGTATTTCTTGATTTTATATTAAATATTTCATAAACACTGATCCTATTTAGACAAACAAAAGATAAATATTTTAAAGAACAATTAAATAAATATTTATTTAAATACATAATTTTTTTAAAATTATATTCTTTTAATCAAAATATTACATATTTTTATAGTCATTTTTAAGGATAGAAAGAAAGAAAAAAAGCACAAGAAATGTTAATAAAAACTGACTAAAACGCAGACCGAATGACACGTTGGAATAAGAATATCTGATAAAATTAATAGAAATAGAAAATCAAATATAGAAGAGTCATATTTTTATGAAATAAATGGGCAAAAAATGACATGATAGGGCATAAACGATTGCTAAAAATATTAGAAACGTGACATAGTTGGGGAAACCACTGTTCGCATTAGGGATGGCATTTACCATTAGAAACTTGAAATGTGGCCAAAAGGTCACGTTTATTGTAAAATAGACTATTACTATGTATTGTGATATTTCATTCAATGAATTTAGGTTTTTAGTTTTAAGATTCATTTACTTTTTAGTGTAGAAAGGAGTATGGGTCTACTGGATTAAATAGCATAAAATTATTGATTTAATAATTTTTTATGTTTAAGATTTCAAAATTAGTTTTAAATAGTTTTAATACGATGAATTTAGAAGTTTCTTCAAATTAATATTATTATGGAAAATTGTATAATTTAATTTTACTATTAAATCTATTTTTTAAGGAAGAGAAGATTGAAGTCAATATTTAATTTAGATTTGTTGTTTCATAGTATATTGACTTAAAATTTACAAAATGAAAAATGTGATAATGTTTCTATTGCTGAATCTTCCTACGATTTTAATTGTTTTTAAAATTTTATATTGATGAAGAATTCTTGCAGATTTATAAAGGTTTGAAATGCGTTGAACAAAGTGAATGGAAGACTAAGATCTCTATTGTTTTTACCTATTTTATGCTTTCTTAAATGGTTTTTAATATTTATTTAGATAATAAAACTGTAGATTTAAAACAACTAAGATTGTGGATTTGGAAATATATATATATATATATATATATATATATATATATATATATATATATATATATATATATATATATATATATATTTTAATAGTTGAAACTTGAGAAAACTAATCGTGTGATAGGAATAATTCATTAGAATAGTAATGATGCATGATAGTACTAACAATAGTCTTTGCTCGATTTTGTGTTAATGTGGATATCCTTAAAACACTTCCCACTTTTGTTATATTGGAATCTAAATATGGGAAGTGGAAACAAAACATTCAGTATGAGAACCCCAGAGTTTTCTGTCAGAACTACATGAAACTGGGACATGTATTCACCCAATTTAGGGCTCCCAAATGTATCCAACCTCAGAAGGAGGTGTAGGTGGATCTGGTTGAGACCACAGATGACTACCCCTTTAAGGGAGACATCCTCAATCTCATCGTTTCCCCCTATTTCTCCAAGAAAGAATTCAGACGTGGTTGGTAAAGAGGAAGGAAACCTCCAGGCCCCCCCAGAAGAGGAAGTGGAGATTCCTTTAGGGGAAGACCAAGGGTTGGTTTCTAGTGGGAAGGACCAAGGCCTAGGTGAAAAGGAGTTTAAGGGAAACCTTAGCAACTGGCCGAAAGACTTGAGTAGTGGACATGAAGAAAGGGAGGAGGGTGAGCTAGTCCAGTCTTCTGGAACTCCTTCGACTGGGATGACTCTAGTGGAAACTGCACTAGATATACATAGTTTGGAAGTAAAAATGGGAGGCTTAAATTTGGAAGCAAGACCTTTGTAGAAAATTTTCTCCCTATCTCTAGGTGCAGGAACCAACAAGAATGCAAAGGAATTGGAGAATTGGTCCACTACGAAAAAAAAAGGCAAGGGTAATAGTACAAAGACAACAGATGTGGGGTGGGGGCCAACAATATGGGTAGACCTTCATTCTTGCAAACAAGGCAGACAGAGATGGAAAAAGAGATTACAAGGGGTAGATAAACCACCATGGTGGTCCCCCCTAGGAGGACTAAAAAATAAAGATAGTTTCTTGGAATATCAGAGGGCTTAATAGCCCTCACAAGCAAGTGCTTGTTAAGAATTGCATTTTAGGTAATAAATTATATATTCTATTACTTCAAGAAGTCAAGATGTCTGAGGATAACTTCAAGGTGGTGGTGAGAAACATTTGGCCTAATGTCAACTATGCTATTAGTGGAGCTCAAGGAGCTTCAAGAGGTATTTCCACATTATGGAACCAAAACTTTCAAGGGAGGGTGCTAGCCTATTCCAGGTATTATATTAAAATTTTATTCTAGTGTAGTTATATTTAGTGGACTTTGGTTAATGTCTACACCCCGAAACTCACAGTGGGAGAAAGGAGGTCTAGAATAATCTATCGAAAAAGATAAATTTTTTTGGGATAACTAAATGGATGGTGGCAGGGGACCTGAATACCCCACTCTATCTGTCTGAAAAAATGGGGGGTTTGACAACCACTCTAGCAATATGGTAGACTTAGCAGACTTTTTAGGTAATACTGGCCTAACAAATGTGGATCTAGAGGACCAATCTTTTACCTAGTCTAACAAAAGATAAGGGAGTAATCTTATTCAGGTAAAGTTTGACATATTCTTAATATCTTCCAATTGGGCTATAGCCAACCTTGTTCATCTGGTTGTGGTGTCCCCAAAATTTTACACCTCAAATTTTGGGATACCCCTTTAAATTTTTTGCATCTTCATCTTGTGTGAGTTAGTTGTATTTGTTGAGTTAGTCCCCTAAATAAGGAACTTAAGTTCTATTAGTTGTTTTACTTGATTGCTTATTTTTCTCAATTGCTCATAAGAGTTTTAGAAGGTTGAAAACATTTTTCCTAAAATCATTACTAAAATACATCTACTCATCTCCCTCAACAGATTAAAAGAAGTAGAAGTGTTTTGGCTTACCCATAAAGTAAATTGGGTTATACATACTACTTTACTTACTTGAAAAGAAGTAAAATTGTTCTGAAAACCTGAGTTACTCATCACAATCTAAACCGGGGTTATCAAATTACTTTACTGCACTATCTAAAATTAAGTAGAGTAACCCTACAAACCCGCTAAACACTTTCTAATGCAAATCAAGTCCTTAACATTACTTTACTTGTACATAATCTCAAGTAAAACTAATATGGGTCCCCAAACCCAAACTACTCTTTTTAGACCAAACCAGGATTGTCTAGTTATTTTACTACATTCTCAAAATTAAGTTAAGCAGTTCCACAAACCCAATAAATTGCCTAGACAAATCCAAGTTTTCACCATTACTTTACTTATATAAATCATAAGTAAATGCAATTTGGGTTCACGAACCCAAGTTGCTCATCGATGTAGACCTAATCAGGTTTATGGGAGCACTTAACTTTAAAGGTTAAAATGAGTAAAGCAATTCAAGAAACTTGACAAAGAGATTAAGGGCTAACGTGGTTTGCCACCCTTGAAATTAATGTGTTGGTATTTCTATTTATATATTAAGAAATTACACCTCATTCCTACCTTTCAACCAAGTCATTCAAATAAGTAATCACACCTGCAAACCCTAAGTCATGTCATTTGATCTTCTAGAACACTTTCAAGCGATTTCCTCTTTGACCCATTTATGCTTGAGGTAAGTAAATCATCTGCTTGTGGTTTTTGTGTCTTTTGTTTGCATTTTCTTGATGTTTTTCTTTTCATAAGTTTTTTGTGCTGTCATGACCATTTCTCTGCTATGTTTGCTCTGTTGTGGTTTTTCTTTTATTTTTTTGACATAATTAGTTGTCTTAAATCATGACTTTCAATTATTTATCATGTTCAAAAACCCTCGAGAAAATAATCCCTTCATGAGAAACCTAGAAATTGAAGATCCCTTGCCCAATTATGTTTTATAGCCTTCTTTACTTCTTTGGGTTCTTGAAGTGAAGTAACAAACCATGAGAAACCTGACTCCTAAAATAACTTGTCATCCATTTTTTTGAACCCTGATTACTTCGGGTTTTCAATCCCAAGTAACTACCCTAAGAAAACCCAAAGTCTTGATCTTGCAAAAACCCATGGAACACTACCTATGACCTACTCGAGCATTCTTTTCCTAAATACTTACTTTACATTTCTTGTATGCAATTACTACCTCCCAAGAACCTGAAGTCTTAAGCCTAAAGAAACCCACATTATATTACCCAAGACCAACAAAAACTTCTTCCTCACACTTTCTTGCTTTGGGTTGTTGAATCCAAAAATCTAGTCAAGGAAAGCCCAAAGTTATCAATCATGGAAAACCTAAAGTTACATGTGTAATCCAAGTGACCTACCTTGGTTTCTGAAGTTCTGTTACTTAAAATAATGATACTTAGTTTTTCAAGACTTTCCATTACTCAGAACTTGAAACTTGTTTAGAGTTACTTTAAGAGCAATGAGTTAACTCTTTTCTCAAAATTTCAAATATAGTGGAAGCAGTTAATCAACATCAGGGAATACATATCCAGTTCTTCAAAGTAAGTCAAAACTAATGTCTAGATCAAAAAGTCCAGAAAGATCAGGAGAAGAGGTAGATGAAGTATAAGAGCAAGCAACATCGATTGAAGAGGTCCCAAAATTAGCCTTAGAGGATATTCTAGAACCAACCAGGAAGGGAAAAGGAAAAGTTAATAAAGTTAAGCTACAAGAACCAAAAATGAAATATGAGTATAAGGGTTACCTAATTGCATCAAGCATAATCTCAAAGTTAACTGAGATAAGTGACACATACATGGGGCATGTGCCTGTAATAGAATTATTAGAGAGATCTAAAGCCATAGCTAAGACTACACTCATGCATGCTATGAAAAGTAGTGGAATCCTTCAAGCTACAACCTTCCCAAGCTCAACTCAACTCCCTGAGTTCATTTTGACATGATCTAAACATTATGACTCCCTAACCAGGACTGTGAGAGATGCTACTAGGAATGTAATTATAAGATTGGATACTCAATATCTCAACTAATGTCTTAAGATTCCAAAATCACCTAAAGTAATTGACATAACAATGGGGAAAGCCATCAATCAGTGTGAAATTAAGATAGCTAAGTGTATAAAGATATTGAATGCATATTACTTGAAAATAATGAAACAAGCTTCAAGGTTTCCTAAACACATTTAAAGATCAGATTTTGTTCAAGAATTTGATGATATCATTCAGTTGCTATACAGGATTAATGGTGAAAATAATGCTAAATTTTTTCTCTCCATAGATGTATGTTTTCATCAAAACTACTGATGTGACCAAAAACTCTTCCAAAATTGACTGGGCAAGAATGATAAGTGATAATGTAGATCAACAGTTGAAGAGTGTATTGTAGATCTTTGATTTCAAGATGACATCATATCTTGTATATAGAGATGCTTCAAGTGGAATTTTCTCAAGGCTAAGGACTAAGGGCACACTGTCAACCATGCCTATATATGAATATTATCCTTAGTTGGTCCTTGTAGAATACTAAAAACATTACATTATAGTAAATGATGGTTTCTTTTATGAACTTATTTGCAAATTAGATACATCATTAAAGCATAGAAGAATATTAGATGAAGCATAGGATGCATTTTCATTATATGGTTGTATTTTCATCTAATTTCTTGACTTCACCTATCTCAGAGTAGGATGTTTTTCGGGTGCACCTATCAAGCTGCCCATATATCCTAATGGCAAGTGGATCATCATGGAACTTTGCAGAAAACTTGTTGAACTACATGATATACAATCAAAGTCTCACAAAGCTGCTACCAATTTTCTCATTGTGATTGGTCATTATCGTTTCCCTAGCATTTATAAAGCTAGAAATGTATAGAAAGAAATGTATCACCATTATACGCAAGTGAACTTTGACACCAAAGCTAATTTTGATTAGATGGGTGTTTCTCAGAGTATGATTTCATTTGAGTACATGCATATCCCAACACTTGAGGATTTTTGGACTAATTATAGGGATTAGTTTGAAGTGAGAAGGAGGGATACCAATAGGTTGACTGTAGAATAGATTCATTCATTTGATTTAGATTCTATTCTAAAAATATGGAAGATGATGGTGTTGTTACAAGTGATGATTTTCATGTAGCAGGAGGGAATAGTGTCCCACTTCCAGCAATCATTTTTGGATATGATCATGATAAAACAATTTCTGAGAGAACTTTAAGTTTTTTGGCAATGACTTCCAATTGGCTTCTTGACAAAGGTTATTGCATGAAGGAAATTATAAGTGAAACCACACATGTGGGAAAAAGAGAAAAGAGATGGTGCAAGGAGAGAGTATCCAAGTATATATCAAGAAGATAAAACTTAAAAGGAATACTGATGATACATTTTTAGTAGTAAAAGATAAGGAACCTATTTAGGTAGATGTTCCTCTTCCACCATTAGCCACCACCATAAGTCCTTTGATCTCTACCATTTCCACTTATTCTCCCATTCCAATTTCCACTACATCCACATTAGATCCATCAGTACTAATTCCTCCTCCCAAGACTCATATCACCATAACTCCTAAGAAATCTATTTCAAAGGAATCTTCTCTTCTTCCTCTATTTTCCTCACTTGCTTCACTTCCACCACCTCCTCTAGAAGATCAACCTATTAATGAAAAAAAACCTAAAAAAGTAACTAACAAAAGAGAGACACTGTCTCAAGAAGAATTAAAAAAAGTTGAAACAAACAACTAAGGCAATGAAATAAAGAAGAAAAACTACTAAAGAAGGACCTAAGCTCACAACAACAACACAAGAAGTTAGTAAAAGACCCAGAGAAGAGGAAGTAATGACTGAGAAAGTGGTAGAGAAGATAGTAGAAATAGTTGAAAAATAAGCCAAAAAAGAGATCTAAAAAGAAGTGATAACTCAAGAAACTTCTTCTCAAGAGCTAATGACTAGAAATAATCAACAACAAATAATAGCTCATGTAGATACTCATGTTCTTATAGATTTATCATCTTGGATAGCTACACAAAACAATCCCGAGATGAGAGAAGTAATAAATCTTGAAGAAATAGATTTGCAACTATTGAAGAGTCTTGATAAGAGGGTAGAAATCCAAAACCTTCTAAAGTAACTTCAAAGTTATAGATTGAATCTTCAGGATAAAAGTTTGTTGGGATAACAGTCCCACCTCAAGGGCTGAGCAAACAAGAAGTCACTAAAAGTGACTTAACCTATTCAAGAATACCTCTTGGGGAGGTAACTAATGTGAGTTTTAAGGAAGATACTTAGACTCTCATTAACTCTCTTTTCAAGAGGTTGGATGAGGAGGAGGATGCCAAAGCTAAATTAAAAGAACCAAATTCACAATTATGTGAAATAATAGCTAAAGTGGTCAAATCTTTTCCACAACAAGTTATTACTTCAGGAGAACCAATTGAGTAGTGAGTGATTTATGAGGTATAAGAGACTAGAGATAAAACTAAAGCTATTGACAAGTGGATTGCTAAAATGAAGCAAAAGGTTCATAAACTTTTTCCTAGTATTCAAGATGCACTTACTGATATTTTGAATAAATTGACAAAAATTATGTCAGTAATGAAACAAATTGAAAATGAAAATGAAAATTTTGAATTGTAATAAGAAATCCTGTAGACCATAGGCAATTCGAGTGAGAAGGTCCTAATTGAGGAAAACATTGTTCCAGATGGATTGATGAAAAAGATAAAATAAGAATATTATCTCATATCTTTTTGAATAAACATTCTAAAAGAAATGGAGACTTTTTAAAAAGAGGCAAATGATGCAAAGACAAATTTAGAAGACTCATTGTATGGCTTAACTGGTATTTGGTCAGACAAATTTCTAAGGACACTTGATCAGTTGTACAAGCAATTCAATCAATTGATAGGAAAATCCACAACTCCTTTTACATACAAGTCGATCAAAGAATTGTCAAATGTAAAAAAAAAGTGAAGAGACTTGAACCAAAAATTGAAAAAGTAAAAGCTCATTGTAAAAGTTAGAAAGATAAATGCTAAGATTTGAGACAGAAAGACAAGCACTTGCCAAACTAGATGATGTAGTCATACAACAAATAATGTCTTAACAGATCAAGTATAGAGAGAAGTGCAGGAGTAATGTTCATGAAGTAGATTAATTTTGACCCAAGTCTTGAATAAATTATTTCTTCTTCTCTTTTCTGTTTTCTCTTCATAAACACACTATAGGATATCTTGTTTTTAGTAATTACTTCATAAAATTAATGTCATTATATGATTTACTTGTAGAAGTGAAATTACTTTGTAAAATCTAAAGACTTAAGTAACTTGGCCAAAACACCATTACTTAAAGTTATTTTGTAAAATTAGATTACTTGAGCTATTTTATCACTAAATGTAGAAACTTAGTATTTGATCTAAATAGGAGAACTGAGTTTCACCACTTGTCATCAACCATTGTAAGCTACAAAAGAGAAATTTAAGGAAGACGTTACTCAATGTTTCCCAATTTTAGTGAAACACATGGAGATTTGGGAGATTGAATCCTATTCAAATTGTATATCTGAAATTATATAAATATAAGTGGAGGCCTACGTGCTTGAGAGGATAAGTTTTTAGAGGATGAGAAGTTTTGGCAAACAGTCAATTGTATAATTTTTTAAAGAAATCTAAAACTTTGTGTTTAGATAACTGGATTATTTTGTATAATTGTGATGAAAGTGAATAAGAAGGAGATTTATTTTCTTGAAGAACTTTGTGTCTGAGGAAATCATTTCATGCATTTTATGAAGATAAAATGGTAAACTTGGTGTTATCTTTGATCTAAATTGAATTCATAGCTTTCTTAATCATTTGTTAAAAAGTTATCATAATTACATTCACTTATCTACTTATAAAGATATAATAGGATCTACGTAGATATCTATTATGAAATACAATTTTCTATCTCTCAAGTGTCAAAATCTTTCTCTTATTCCTCAATTTATATTAAATTATTTTCACATTTCTAAAAATAGTTGCTTACTTGTTGTAAAATCCCTTTGTTATGGTTCATGAACAAAGTGATTAAAGTAATACCCCAATTAAAAACCACTTGCACATAAATTGTTAACTCTATGAACAACCATAAGTGTAAGTAATTAGAAATAGATAAGCACAAACATACAAGAGCTTCACTATTAAATGACTGGGATTTAATCCCATGACTGCCTAGATATGTTTAAACTAATTTACAAATTATTTAGCCAACAGTTTTTGGTAACTCCACTAAGGAATTTGCTGGGGAATTATACATCTAAACTCATAGAATAAATGTTTGCTTTCGTAAACTAGTTAAGACAAGTTGAGTATTACACTAAGTTTTCCTCAATTCCCAAAATTCTAAATGCTAGTTAAAAGTGCTACATGTTCAAAATGATGCATCTACTTAATCAATTTTAATTTCTCTTATTTTAAGTAAATGAGCTTTTTCAGTCGATTAGCTAATTTTTTTGAGAACTCTTAGTTTCACACCTATTTTACTTCCAATTTACTTTTCCCAAGACTATTGCATGTTGAGTAAACCTTGATCTAAGTTTTTACCTATCAAATATAAGTATTAAGCGTAATACTTAGGAGAAATCTTGTATTTCAAAATTGGCAAATCACCCATTTGCTAGAGCAAGGAGAGAAGAAGGTCAAGCAGATGAATTCTTTGAATTACAAGAGTGTTTCAATTTTGATTTTTCTATTTAGGCTAGAACTAGAAGAGCTAGTCTTTCCCCTGTTAGACAAGCAACTTCTCCAATACATAAGCTTCAGCATAATTCTTTTGGATTAATTCAACTAGTCATTTAGTAATTTCTTGTTCCCAGAAGAATGGCATTACCACTTCTTGTCCCATGGGGACCAGCTATTGGCCCTTTGAATTTGACTCCCACTTTACATGACTTGCCCAAAGAATCAAGAAAGAATTTTACCAAATTTATTGGTAATGGCAAGTAAAATCCAAATGAGCACTTGGTTGCCTTCTTCATAGTGTGTAAAATAATTGGGGTTGAACATGAAGATGTTTTTGTCAAACTTTTTATGGAGACCTTACATGATTTAGCTATAGAATAGTTTTATCATCTAGCTCTGGGTACTATAACCAATTGGGCTACTATGTATGAATAATTTTTAAAAATGTTCAAATATACTAAAGATGCTCACATACTACTCACGTAATTGACTCATCTTAAAAAGGAACTGCATCAACACATGCATGATTTTATTTCCAGATTCAATAGATTACTTTATAAGATTCTTCAAGATGTGTTGCCTATAATAGACAATCAGAAGTGTTTCTTCATTAATACACAACTCCCAAAAGTTAGTTACCATCTATGAAGAACACCACCAACTGATTTAGCAACATCACAAAATATTTCTATAGAGGTTGAAGATGATTTGATAATGGTTGGTAAGATCAAGAAAATAGTCTCTAAAGGAGAACCTTCTACTCCAACCATATCCTAGACTATAGATCCCTTATTGGAAAAGCTAGCTAATGACTTGCTCCAAGTCAAAAGACAAATTTATCAAGGTACTCATGTTATTTTTTCCAAGATTATTCCCACACAAAATTTAAATAATAAAAATAGGAACCATATTACCAGTCATCATCAAAGATTACCAACTGAAGATGCTCCCAAAAATCATGTTGAGATGAGTGAAGAGGACTCAATAGCTAATGGTACTGAATAAAACATTAATGAGGAAGATAATTTTGTAGATCCTACTAGTGAATCCAACTGTTACTTAGAATATGAATCAGAAAGTGACTATAAAGAAATGCTTCACAAAGATCATAGTCAATCTTATGCGGTATTTACAAGATCTCAGACTCAACAAGCCGATGAGAAGTCATCAAAATAACTAGAGAAAGGAAAGGAGCAATCAAGTTATAATGTGAGTATTATTAAAAAAGGTAGTTCTCTACCTTCTTCCCTCACTCTTAAGGAGAAATATGCTCCCTCTAATTCTCAAAATTATAAGCCAATTTCTCATACAACCAAAGTTAATTCCATCTTACCTACTCCTATTCCTTCCTTTGACATAATTGATCATGTAAAGCATGTTCAAAGCAAGGGATCAAGCAATGCCTCAAATGCTTAAAAAGGTAGTCTACCTATTCCTAGAAAAACTTGTTTTCAAAATAGCTTTGTAGCTACTTTATTTTCCTCTATTCCCACATCAAAAAAGATAGAGCCTTTTTATGTGTCCCTCCTAATCAATGGGTATAAGTTGAGTAATTGTATTCTGGATTTGAGATCCTCTAATAATGCTATGCTAGCTAAAGTAGCTGATGATCTTGGTCTTACCCTAACTAGGTCTATAGGAAAATGTTATTCTATGAAGATATAGGTCCCTCTGATCAGACAAATTAAAGATGCTCAAGCTATCCTAACAGCTTTCCTAGATAAATGACTCAACATGACAATTCTAGTAGCAGATATTCTTGCTTCTTATGGAATGTAACTAAGAAGAAAATTTTGCAAGGATTTAGGTGGAGAGGTCAAGATGCACTAGTCACGTGCACACATCCAAATCAAAGGGGTGAATCATAAGCCATAACCTGGGACGAATTCCAAATACATGATCTCTAAATCTAAAGATCCAAGGTCACATATTCTTTTTGAAAATATAGATCATGGAGTTTACTTTCTAGAAGTAGGCAAAGAAATTTAGAAAGAAAAGGAAGAAGAAGAAGAAGAAGAAGAAGAAGAAGAAGAAGAAGAAGAAGAAGAAGCTCAGTTATGGACTTTAGAGTTTGATGGTAGTTGTTTCTCACTTAGGTTTAGTGCATGAGTAGTGTTGATTTCACATGAGGGTAAGGTTTTTCCTTATTCCTATAAACTAATGTTTGAAAACACTAACAATATAGTATAATATAAGGCACTATTTTTGGGCCTTGAAAAATCAAAATAAAAAGGAGTAAGGCTCCTTAGAGTGTAAGAAGATGTTGAATTAATAGTGAAACAGATTAGATGACAATATCATATGAAGAAAGATAAGTTAAAGCATTATCATGATAAAGTTCTAAGTGCCATGCTTGATTTATTTTCTTTTTCAATCAACTCAGTTCTAAGAGATAAGAATTCAAGAGATGATTCACTTGATGTTACTGCACCTTTGCTTAGGCTAGAACAATAACCCTCAATCTTTAGAGAAGGTGATTATAAAGTAGAAATGGTCTACCATTCAAAGGTTCTAGATAATGTTGAACAATGGCAAGATTTTAATGATGATAAGAAAATTCTTTCATTTTTGGAGTAGCAAGATAATTTCAAAGGCTTGTATTTCAAAGGAAGTAGCTCACATGCATGTGAAACAAAAATAGGTATTGTTGGATTTGAACTTACTCATAGTCCAAGCATAATTCAGCTGAAAGGAAATAAAATTCCTAAAGGGTTAGTCTCCTTAGAATAAATATTTGATAAACATGATCAATTTCTAAAGAAAAAGAAAGAGTATGGTGATATTTACTCTTCAGAAATAGAGAAGGTTAATCTTGGTAGTAAAGAAGAGCCTAAGATGGTCAACATTAGCAAGTGTTGCTCACAAGAAGAAAAGAAAGCTTTCATTAAACTTCTTACAAAGTATATTGATGTGTTTGCTTGGTCCTAAAAAGATCTCAAATCTTTTCAGCTAGATGAGGTGTAGCACTATATCCCACTCCATCCATAGGTAAATCTTTTTAAGAAAAATTTATGCCACCATAATCCAACTATTTTAGGTATAATTCATGCTAAGATCCAAAAACTCCTTGATGTAAAGATCATATATCCAATTCATCACATAGAATGGTTAGTAAATATTGTTCCAGTGAGAAATAAAAATAGGTAAATATGCTTATGTGTTGATTTCCATAGTTTAAATCAAGCTTCTTTGAAAGATAATTATCCACTACCCATCATGGATCATATCCTTCAAGTGGTTATATGATCAGAGATGTTATCCATGCTAGATGGATTTTTTGGATACAATCAAATAAGAGTAGTTGAGGAAGATCAATATAAAACTAATTTTACAACACCATAGAGGATGTTTGCTTATCAAAAGATGCCTTTTAGGCTAATTATGCTAGATCAACCTTTCAACGAGAAATAGATTTGGCATTTGCTCACTTGAAGAACAAGAGTATTGTAGTATACTTGGATTACTTAACTATATTTTTAAAGCAAAGAGGTGATAATCTAGCTAATCTTGAAGAAGTTCTAATCCAATGCAAAAGACATGAGATTTACTTAAATCCAAAGAAATATATATTTATTGTATCTGAAGGTAAACTCTTTGGTCATATAGTTTGAAATGAAGGAACCAAAATTGACCCAGAGTGGGTGAAATCCATTCAGAGTTTGTCTATGCCTACATCTAAGAAAGGTGTGCATTCATTATTTAGTAAGTTAAATTTCCTTATAAGATTTATTCCTAATTTTACTAAGTTAACTCACCACATCTTGGATATAATGAAGAAGAAACAAGACTTCAAATGGAATGTTGAAAGAAAATTGGCATTTGAAAGAATAAAGGTAGCAATAGTTGAAGCCCCAGTGCTAGTTTCCCCAGATTTTGATAAAGAATTTATTCTTTACTATTACTCTTCAGAGCATACCATGTCAGCTATACTCATGCAAAAAAATGATGGAGTTAAATCCCCTATAACTTTCATGAGTCAGTTGCCGAACAGCTCATAATTGAAATACTCATAGATGGAAAAACATGCCTTGGTAGTAGTCAAAGAGTGTAAGAATTTTAGGTATTACATCTTGTCATCACATATTATATTATATGTTTTAGATACTTTAGTTAAGTCAATTATAACTTATCAAGAGTTATGATTACTTAGAGGTACTTGGGTAGATAAGGTGCAAGATTTTGATCTTGATATCAAACCCATAAAACTAGTAAGAGGTAGAGGCCTATGCTAGTTGATGATAGAAATAAAACTTGATGTTGTAAATATAAAAACATCTTAAAACCAAGATGAAACAAAGGAAGAGTTACCCATGGTACTCTTTGTTAATCTGGTTGATGAATGGTACATCAAGATTGCTTACTTTTTGACCTATAGAGATTACCCAACTAATCTGACATGGAAATAAAAACATACCATTAGGCTAAAGTCAAAGGATTATGTTCTTTGGGATCATGAGTTGTATAAATGAGAAATTGATGGTGTTTTCCTTCACTGCGTAGACAACAAATAACACACAAGATTGTTGGAGCAATTTCATGATAAGGCATGTGGAGGTCACTTCTCTACAAGAGTCACAACACATAAAATTTTATGAGCAAGATACTTATGGCCTACTCTTTTTCAAGATGATTTAGAATGGGTTTATAAGTGTCAATCCTATTAACTCTTTGTAGGAAGAATTAAGTTTTCGGCCTTGCCTTTAAAACCAGTAATTATTGATGAACCATTCTATCAATGGGGCATAGATTTCATTGGTATGTTGAATCTTTCCTCACATGATGGACATTGCTATATCTTGACTATTACTGATTATTTCATTAAATGGGTGGAAGTTATTCTTGTCAAACATGCCACATCATAAGTAGTATGTGACTTCATCAAATAAAATATTGTTATCAAATGTGGGGTACCACACAAAATTATGACAGATAATACAGCCAATTTTTCTTCTATTAAGTTGACTAAGTTCTACTACTCATATAGAATAGATCTAGTTCATGCTTCAAGTCATTACCCTCAGGGAAATGGCCAAGTTTAATCAAATAATAATTTGATGACCATCATTTGTAAGCTAGTAGATGATAACCAATGAACCTAGCACAAGAAGTTTTTTGATGCACTCTAGGCTGATAGAATTACCCTAAAGAAAGCAATAAGTATGTCTCCTTTTCAATTTATATATGGAATAAATTCTAATATACCAATAACTATTGATTTGCTTTCTTTACAATTGTCAAAATCCATTGAATATGTTTCTTATCAAGATTCACTAGATAAGAGAATCATGTTTCTCACTGAATTACAAGAGGTTCGTATTCAATTTGTTGACCGAATAACTAATTACCAAATGAAAATAAAGAAAATATTTGATCAGAATGCATGAAATAGATAGTCTAAAGTCAGTGATTTAGTCCTCTTGTGGGATAAATACAATGAGCAAAAAAGGAAACATGGAAAATTTGATTCCTTATGGAAAGGGCCATTTACTACACAAATTGTTGGTGGAAAAGATAGTTTCATCCTAGCCTATTAGGATGGAATGACATTGCCACTGCCTTTCAATGGAAATCATTTGAAACTCTATAAGAATTGAGCAATAGGGTGATATACATACATACATACATACATACATACATACATATATATATATATATATATATATATATATATATATATATATATATATCAAGCTTCCTTTTAGCTTTGTTTTTGCTTGAATGATGTTTGTTTGTTTAGTTGTTATGTGTCTGAGTTTTTGCAAGGACTCTAAACACAATGGATAAGATGCAAAACTAATGATACTGGGAACTCACCCTTGTTTCTCCCTTTAAGATAGAAACAAAGATGTCCCCAGTCAGAGCTAGCTGGTGTCCCCAAAATTTTACACCTTAAATTTTAGGATACCCCTTTAATTTTTTTGCATCTTCATCTTGTGTGAGTTAGTTATATTTGTTAAGTCAATCCCTTGAATAAAGAACTTAGGTTCTATTAGTTGTTTTCCCTGATTTATTATTTTCCTCAATTGCTCCTAAGAGTTCTAAAAGGTTGAAAACATTTTTCATAAAAATAATTACTAAAATACATCTACTCATCTCCCTCAGTAGATTAAAATAAGTAGAAGTGCTTTGGCATACCCATAAAGTAAATCAGGTTTTGCATACTACTTTACTTATTTGAAAATAAGTAAAGTTATTCTGACAACCTGAGTTACTCATCATAGTCCAAACTAGGGTTATCAAATTAATTTACTACACTATCTAAAATCAAGTAGAGCAACCCTGTAAACCTCCTAAATACTTCCTAATGCAAATTGGGTCCTCGACATTGCTTTACTTGTACATAATATCAAGTAAAAGTAATGTGTGTCCTCAAACCTAAAATACTCTTCTTAGACCAAATTGAGATTGTCTAGTTGTTTTACTACATTTCCAAAATTAAGTTAAGTAGTTCCATAAACCCGATAAACATTGCCTAGACACATCTGGGTTTTCACCATTACTTTACTCATATAAATCATAAGTAAAATCAATTTGGATTCATGAATTTGAGTTACTCATCGACCTAGACCTAATCAAGTTTATGGGAGAGCTTAACTTTAAAGGTTAAAATGAGTAAAACAATTCAACCTGACAAAAAGAACAAGGGCTGACATGGTTTGCCATGCTTAAAATTAATGCACTGGCATTTTTATTTATATGTTAAGAAATTCCACCTCATTCCTACCTATCATCCAAGTCATTCAAATAAGTAATCATGCCTTTAAAACCCAAGCCATCTCTTTTGAGCTTCTAGAACACTTTCGAGCAATTTCCTATTCAACCCATTTGTGCTTAAGGTAAGTAAATCATTTGTTTGTGGTTTTTGTGTCATTTGTTTGCATTTGTCTTGGTGTTTTTTTTGCATAAGTTTTTTGCACCACCATGACCATTTCTCTGCTATGTTTGTTCTATTGTGGTTTTTCTTTTATTTTTTTGACATGATTAGTTGTCTTAAATCATGTATTCACACTTTAATTTTTTTTATCATATTCAAAAACCCTTGAGAAAACAAGCCCTTCATGAGAAACCTAGGAGTTGAAAATCCCTTGCCTAATCAAGTTTCATAACCTTATTTACTTCTTTGGGTTCTTGAAGTGAAGTAAATGACTCCTAAAATTCCTAGTCATCTAGATTTTCAAACCCTGATTACTTTAGGTTTTCAATCTTAAGTAACTACGCTAAGAAAACCCAAAGTCTTGATCCTGCACAATCCTGCAGAACACTACCTAAGACCTACTTGGGTATTCCTTTCACCATTACTTACTTTGGGTTTCTTGCTTGTAGTTATTACCTCCTAAGAACACAAAGTATTGAGCCCAAAGAAACCTATATTATATTACCCAAGACTAACTCAAAATTCTTCCTCATACTTGGTTGCTTTAGGTTTTTGAATCCAAGAAGCTAGTCAAGGAAAATCTAAAGTTATCAGTCATGGAAAACCTAAAGTTACATGTGTAATCCAAGTGACCTACCCAGGGTTCTAAAGTCTTATTACTTAAAATAATGATACTTAGTTTTTCAAGACTTTCCATTCCTCAAAACTTGAAACTTGTTTAGAGGTACTTTAAGAACAATGAGTTAACTCTTTTCTCAAAATTTCAAATCTAGTGGAAGTAGTTAATCAACATTAGGAAATACATATCTAGTTATTCAAAGTAAGTCAAAACCAATGTCTAGGTCAAAAAGTCTAGGAATATTAGGAGAAGAGGTAGCTAGTGTACAAGAGTAGGCAACATCGATTGAAGAGATCTTAGAATTAGCCTCAGAGGAGTTTCCAGAACCAACCAAGAAGGGCAAAGGAAAAGTTAAGAAAGTTAAGCCACAAGAACCAAAAATGAAGTATGAGTATAAGGGTTACCCAATTACATCAAGCATAATCTCCAAGTTAATTGAGATAAGTGACATAGACATGGGGCATGTGTCTATAACAAAATTATTAGAGAGATAGAAAGCCATAGCTAAGGCTCCACTCATACATGCTATGATAGAAGTGGAATCCTTCAAGCTATAGCCCTTCCAAGCTCAACTCAACTCCCTAAGTTTGTGTTGACATGCTCCAAATATTATGACTTCCTAATTAGGACTTTGAGAGATGCTATTGAAATGTAGTTATAAGATTATATGCTTAGTATCTAAACTATTGTCTTAAGATTCTAGCATCACCTAAAGTAATTGACATAACAATGGGGAAATCCATCAATCAATGGGAATTTAAGATAGCTAAGTCTTTAAATATATTGAATAGAAATTGCTTGAAAAGAGTGAAACAAACTTCAAGGTTTCCTAAACACATTGAAAGATCAAATTTTGTTCAAGAAGTTGATGATATCATTTAGTGGGTATGCATGATTAAGGTGAAACAAATGCTATGTTTTTCTCTCCATGAATATATGATTTTATTAGAACTATTGATGTGACTAGAAGCTCATCCAAAGTTGACTGGGAAAGAATGATAAGTGATAATGTCGATCAATAGTTGAAGAGTGTATTATAGGCCATTGATTTTAAGATGACATCATATCTTGTCTATATATATCTACTTCAAGTGAAATTTTCTAAAGGCTAAGGACTAAGGGCACAATGTCAACCATGACTATTTATGACTATTATCCTTAGTTGGTCCTTGGAGAATACTACAAACATTACATTATAATAAATGATGGTTTCTTTTATGAACTTATTTGAAAATTCGATACATCTCTAAAACATAGAAGAATATTAGATGAAGCATGGGATGTGATTTCATTACATGGTTATATTTTCATCTAATTTCTTTACTACACCTATCTCAGAGTGGGATGTTTTTCAGGTGCACCTATCAAGCTACCTAGATATCCTGATGACAAGTGGATCCTCATGGAACTTTATAGATAACTTGTTTAACTACATGATCTATATTCAAAGTCTCATAAAGCTGCTATCAATTTTCCCATTATTATTGGTCACTATCATTGCCCTAGAATTTATAAAGTTATAAATGTATAGGAACAAATGTATCATCATTATACTCAAGTGCACTTTGATGCCAGAGCCAATTTTAATTGTAGGGGGGTTGCTCTACGTATAGTTTCCCTTGAGTACATGCATATCCCATCACTTGAGGATTTTTAGACTAATTATAGGGATGAGTTTGAAGTGAGAAGGAGGGATAACAATAGGTTAACTGTAGAATAGATTCATTCATTTGATTTAGCTTCTATTCCAAAAATATGGAAGATGATGGTGTTGTCACAAGTGATGCTTTTCATGAAATAGGAGGGGATAGTGTCCCACTTCCAGCAATCATTTTTGGAGATGATCATGATAAAACAATATTTGAGATAACTTTAATTTTTTTGGAAATGAATTCTAATTAACTTATTGACAAAGGTTATTTCATGAAGGAATTAATAAGTGAAACCACATGTGTGGGGTAAAAGAGAAAATAGATGGTGCAAGGAGAGAGTAGCCAAGTATATACCAAGAAGATAAAACTCAAAAGGAATAATGATGATACATTTTTAGTAGTAAAATATAAGGAACCTATTCAGGTAGATGTTCCTCTTCCACCATTAGCCACCATCATAGGTCCTCTAATCTCTACCATTTTCACTTCTCCTATTCCGATTTCCACTACATCCACATTAGATCTATCAGTATTAATGCCTCCTCCCAAGACTCATATCACCATAACTCCTAAGAAATCTATTTCAAAAGAATCCTCTTTTCTTCCTCCATATTTCTCACCTGCTTCACCACCACCACCTCCTCTAGAAGATCAACCCATTACTAAAAAATAACCTTAAAAAGTAACTAATAAAAAAGAGACACTATCTCAAGAAGAGTAGAAAGAAAAGTTGTAAGAAATAGCTAAGGCAATGAAAGAAAGAATAAAACCTACTGAAGAGGGACCTAAGCTCATGGAAATAACATAAGAAGTTAGTAAAATATCTAGAGTAGAGGATATAATGGATGAGAAAGTGGTAAAAAAGATAGTAGAAATAGTTGAAAAAGAAGTTGAAAAAGAGATCCAAAAAGTAGTGAAAACTCAAAAAACTTCTTCTCAAGATCTAATGATTAGAAATAATCAATAACAAATAATAGCTAATGAAGATACTCCTATTCTTATAGATTTCTCATCCTGGATGGCTACACAGAACACTCCTGAAGTGAGAGAAGTAATAAATATTGAAGAAATAGATTTGCAACTGTTAAAGATTCTTGATAAGAGGGTTAGAAATCCAAAACCTACTAAAGTAACTTGAAAGTTATAGATTGAATCTTTAGGACAAAATTTTGTTGAGATAGTAGTCCCAGCTCAAGGGATGAGCAAATAAGAAGTCACTAAAAGTGACTTAACCTATTCAAGAATACCTCCTATGGAGGTAACTATTGAGATTTTGAAGGAAGATACTCAGACTCTCATTAACTCTCTTTTTAATAAGTTGGATGAGTAGAAGGATGCCAAAGCTAAATTAAAAGAATCAAATACATAATTATGTGAAATAATAGCTAAAGTGGCCAAATATTTTCCACAACAAGTTATTACTTTAGGAGAACCAATTGAGCAATAAGTGATTTCTGAGGTAGAAGAGACTAGAGATAAAGCTAAAGCTATTGACAAATGGATTTCTAAAATGAAACAAAAGGTTCCAAAATTTTTTCCCAATATTCAAGATGCACTTACTGACATTTTGAATAAATTGACAAAAATTATGTTAGTAATGAAACAAATTGAAAATGAAAATGGAACTTATGAATTGCAACAAGAAAGCCTACATACCATAGGCAATTTGAGTGAGAATATCTTGATTGAAGAGAATATTACCCTAGATAGATCGATGAAAAAGATAAAACAAGCAGATTATCTCATATCTTTTCAAATAAACATTCTAAAATAAATGAGTGAAGAAATGGAGACTTTTTTAAAAGAGGCAAATGATGCAAAGACAAATTTAGAAGATTCATTGTATGGCTTAACTGGTGTCTGGTCAAACAAAGTTCTGAGGACATCTGAGTAGTTGTACGAACAATTCAATCAATTGATAGAAAAAGCC
The DNA here is from genome assembly GCA_037957365.1 of Torreya grandis. Lineage (NCBI taxonomy): Eukaryota > Viridiplantae > Streptophyta > Pinopsida > Cupressales > Taxaceae > Torreya > Torreya grandis. The sequence continues at coordinate 6,237,275 of JARHVA010000113.1, read as the reverse complement.
ACAACTCCTTTTATATATAAGTCCATCAAAGAATTGGTCAAATGTCAACAAAAAGTGAAGAGACTTGAACTAATAATTGAAAAAGTAAAATCTCACTGTAGAAAGTTAGAAAGAGAAATGTTAATATTTGAGATAGAAAGACAAGCACTTGCCAAACTAGGTGATGCATTCATACAACAAATAATGTCTCAACACGTCAATTATAGAGAGGAGTCAAGATTAAAGTTCATGAAGTAGATTAATTTTGCCCCAAGTCTTAAATAAATTCTTTTTTCTTATTCTATTTTCTCTTTTCCCTTCAAAAACACACTATAAGTAATCTTGTTTTCATTGATTACTTCATAAAAGTAATGTCATTATATGATTTACTTGTAGAAGTGAAATTACTTTTTAAAATCAAAATACTTAAGTAACTTGGCCAAAATGCCATTACTTAAAGTTATTTTGTAAAAATTGATTACTTGGGCTATTTCAGTGCTACATGTAGAAAGTTAGTATTTGATCCAAAGAGGAGAGCTGAGTTTCACCACTTATCATCAACCATTGCAAGCCACATAAGATAAATTTAAATAAGAAGTTACTCAATGTTTCCCAATTTTAGTGCAACACATGGAGATTTGAGAGATTGACTCCTATTCAAACTATATATCTAAAATTGTATAAATATAAGTGAAGGCCTACGTGCTTGAGAGGGAATAATTTTTTAGAGGATGAGAATTTTTTGGAAATAATGAATTTTACAATTTTTTTAAGAAATCTAAAACTTTATGTTTAGATAACTGGATTATTTTGTATGAATTGTGCTGAAAGTGAATAAGAAGAAGATTTGTTTTCTTGAAGAAATTTATGTCTGAGGAAATGATTTTGTGTGTTCTATGAAGATAAAATGATAAAATTTATGTTATCTTTGATCTAAATTGAATTCATATCTTTCTTAATCATTTATTAAAAATTTATCACAATTACATTCATTTATCTACTTGCAAGGATACAATAGACTCTGCACAACTATCTATTGTGAAATGCAATTTTTATTCCTCAAGTGTTGAAATCTTTCTCTTATTCCCCAATTTATATTAAATTATTTTCACATTTCTAAAAATATCTACTTACTTTCCACAAAATCCCTTTGTTATGGTTCATGAACAAAATGATTAAAGTAATACCCAAATTAAAACTCACTTGCACATAACTTGTTAACTCTATGAACAACCATAAGTGTAAGTAATTAGAAATAGATAAGCACAAACATACAAGAGCTTCACCATTAAATAAAGTGGATTTTATCCCATGACTACCTAGATACATTTAAATTAATTTACAAAATATCTAGCCAACAGGTTGTTCTTCCAAGAGTAGGCTTTGACCACAACCCTTTAATGTTAAACTGGCAAGAAAGGAATTTTAAAGGTCCCTTCCCATTTAGATTTGAAATGATGTGGGCACTCCACCCAAAATTTAGAGGCTACCTAGTTCAATGGTGGAACATTTAAGTCCAGGGAATGACTATGTATAGACTGGCCTAAAAATTAACCAATGTAAGGAACAAAGTTAAGGGATATAATAAATATACTTTTGGTAATGTTCTAGTTAGGAAGAGAAACATAAAAGAATAACTACTGAAAGTCCAAACCAAGATGGAATAGGGGGACTTGTCAGAGGAGCTACATAATTTGGAAAACTCCCTCTCAAAAGATTGGGTTTTAACCTTCAAGGAGGAGGAGGTTTATTAGAAATAAAAATCTAGGATTCGATGGTTACAAGAAGGGGATAGGAACACATCCTTCTTCCATCAGTCCACAGTGAGGCAAAAAAAGGGAAACTCCATAAGTAAGCTCATGAATGAGAATGGGGATGTGGTATAAGATGATGAGGTGGCCTCTAATTACTTTGAGAACCTTTTGGTAGCCCAATAGGTCAACACCCCATAGGGAGATAATGAGTTCTTTTTGGATTCCATCCCCACCATTTTATTTGATGAAGATAATACCCTACTAACTAAACCAATTATGAAATAAGAAGTTAGGGTTGATGTCTTCTCAATGGGAGCTTTCAAAGCTCTAGGCCTGGATGGGTCCCCCCTAGCTTTCTTTTAAACATTTGAGGATGTTATTAGGAAGGGTATCATGAATGTATCCAAATATTTCTTTTGGATCGGTAGAATCCTATGGTAGTTGAACAATAAATTTATAGCCTTGGTCTCAAAGAAGATGGATGCCTCCTCTATGTCAGACTTTAGACCAATCAACCTCTATAATATGGTGTAAAAAATCTTCACTAAGATTTCGGTCTTTAGATTTTAACCACTTTTGGACAAACTCATTGCCCTCATCTAGAAATGATTTGTTCTAGGTAGGAAAATTCTTGATGCGGCCATCACCACCCATGAAATCATTCATTCAATATCCAAAATTAAAATCCCTTGTATGATATTCAAATTAGATAGCTCTAAAGCATATGATAGAGTCAATTGGGAAGTTTTGATTAGAGTACTCAGGAAATTTGGCTTTCAATATCGAGTGATTAACTTGGTGAAGGAGTGTATTTCCATAATCAAATTCTCTTTTCTAGTTAATGGCTCTCCCAAAGGCTATTTCTCCTCAGGGAGAGACCTTAGATAGGGAGACCCCCTTTCTCCCTATCTCTTCATCTTGCTAGAAGAAGTCCTAGGTAGGAATTTTGATAAATTACTAATACAAGGGTATTTTAGAAGAATTAAGCCTACTTCCATAGCCTAGCCATTGGTTATTCAATACTTTATTGATGACACTATATTTTTTGGAACTACTTCTATAGTGAAAGTAAGAAGATGGAAAAACCTGCTTAACACCTATGAAGGGGCCTCTAGATAGAGTATCAATTTTGAGAGAAGACATATCTATTTCCTAAACACTTAGGAGGACCTTTAACAAAAAATCACCATAACTTTGGGATGTTCCAATGAGAGGTTGCTTGCCATCTATCTTGGGCTTCTGTTTATGATTTCTAAAGTCACCTTAGATTACTAGAACATGATTATTGAAAGGATATAGAGAATGCTGCTAGGTTGAAAAGGATCCCTACTAAGTCAAGTAGGTAAGTTTCAAATCCTCAAAGTTTCTTTTCAAGGCATCCCTAACTACTTCCTCAGTCTATTCAAAATCTCAAGATTTGTCACTAAGAAGATTGAGCAGATATAAAATAAATTCCTATGTTTGGGGGTGGAAGAAAATAAGAGGATTATGTTGGTAGGATGGGAAAAGGTTTTCACTCCCAAATATTAGGGAGGCCTTAGCTTAAGAATATTACATCTCATGAATAAAGCCCTCATGGAAAAGATAGGGTAGAACCTAATTCAAGGGAACAAGGATTGGGGTGACATCATGATAGCTAAGTATCTCAATGGGGATACTGGTAACAAGATACTAATAGAACATGATCTTCCTAAAGGTTCAATAATCTAGAATGGGACTCTCAAAACCCATGGTCTCCTCTACAGAGGCATCATATGGAATATTGGGGACAATAATAATGTTATATTTTGGGAGGATAGATGGCTAAAGGATCTACCCCTTAAAGACTTGAATTATGGTAGACTGATGGATAAATCTTGTAGTTTATTTGGGGATAAAGTGACTAACTAAATAAATAGGAATGGGGATAAAAGGAGTTGAAAAAACATCATAGATTATGCCCCTGATCAGGAGGAGATTAAAGAGGTTGCCCTTCAACTACAAGGGGAATTGGTTGAATTTAGGCTCTCCTTTTTTCCCAAATAAGATCAGATGATCTAGGATAAGAATGACAAGGGATTTTACACTATTAAAGGTGCCTATACATTAATGTTAGACACTAGTGAGGATAGGCTTTGGGGAAAAGTTTGGCTTCCAAAACTTCTACCAAAAATTAACTTATTTTGATAGATGCTAATACATAACAAAATACTAAATCTAGATAATTTAAAGAAGAGAATATTTCAAATTCTAAATAGATTTATTCTCTATGGGGAGGAGGAAGAAATAACCACTCACCTCATTCTATACTACAACTTTGCTTCAGAGGTTTGGAGCTTAGTTAAGTAGAGGCTTAACTTGACTTGGGTTTTAATGGCACGATGGTGGACCTGGTTAGATATTGGAGACCCCCATTCAAATTTCCAATAGTGAAGGAATTAAGGGTTAAAATTCCCCCTCACCTTGCACGGAACTTATGGAAAGAATGCAACAACATAATTTTCAAGCAAAAATATAAAACCCCTTTGGAGGTGTTTCAGACATTTTCTAAGTTGTTGATGGAGATATTGATACCATTAAATTCAAAGCTATTGAGAGTCCTCCAGGTCTAAAATAACATATAATATTGGAATAATGGACAACAATCCCAAACATTTATCAAATAGACAATTCTAAAAAACTAGTTAGGGCCAACACCAAATGGACCTTACCTCAAGAAGGATGGTTTAAGCTCAACTTTGAGCGGGTAGTCAAAGGTAACTCAAGGGTGGATAGTGGAGGAGGCATTATTAGATCAAATTCTAGAATGATTATGGCAGCATACACTAGGATAATTGACATTAAAGGAAATAATGAGGTAGAATCCCTGGCTATGGTTTTGGGAATTAAACTTGTTATTTCCCTAAACATCCAAAAAATTCATGTTGAAGGAGAGTCACAATTAATTGTTAATACTACCCTAGGATTAGAAGACATAGGTTGGAAACTAGAGGATATAATATGAGACATCTAATTGATTCTTAATGCTATATAGGAGTATAAAGTATCCCAAATTTATAGCGAGGATAATACGGTAGCAAATGTTATGGTAAACCTAAGAAGTAATAGTAATGGCTAACGGTGCTTGAGAACCCAAGTGAGATCCAAATTATTTTCAACAAAGATGGAAGCATGTATGTGTATTTAGTGGTGTAGGATATTTCCATCTGCATGCTAGGTTTGTATGGGGTTGACTAGTTCCCCTTGAAAGGTGATAATATACTTATGGATTATGGAACTGATGGATTTTAAGCTCAGGACTTTATCATTAAAACTACTATGGTACTTAACAATCAATATAGGAATGTGAGTAAAGAATATATGAAGCTATCTAGTAAACACAAAAATATACCCATGTATATTTTTAAAGGATAAAGAAAGATTTGGCCTAAATATTGGCTTACTTGGAAACTGAGGAAATAAAGCCATGATGATTGGGTGACTAACTAGACCTCAACGAAGTGGAAGAGGTGGGAAATAGATAGATAAGATATTGTAATGTTAAGTCAGATGGATAGGGAGATGAGTGGTCAAATTATGATTAGAGGAGGGGGCATTGATAGGTCAAGTTGGATTGAGGGTAATTATTTCTTAACACACCCCATCTCTAGTGATTATTGCATGAGATGGTAGACACGGATTAGTACCAATGCTGAGTTTTAGCATGTGAAAGGATACATAGATATCTAAAATTATTTCAATATGATGAGCTCAGAACTCTCATAGTCCTTGATAGGATTGAAAGGACTTATTAATATTGTTTTATATCTTGTAAGGCATTCATTGCTCCTTGACTTATACAGTCTTGTGGGCTTTGTTCTGTATGGTTTTAAGTATGGGTGGTGACATTGTCAAGATTGAATTGACCTCTTTAAAGGAATTTTGATAAGACCCTAAAGTATAACACATTATCTAGGAGGGTGAGGTGGATTCTTTCATTGATGGGATGATTAGTCATGATGAGAATCTATCTCATTAGTTTGCTGAGTCCTAGGAGGAGAATTTCAAACAAGTTCATATGGGGGTATTGGCTTTCAAGTCTATGAAGAGGTGATTGGGCAAGCCACAAGGATCCCCATCAAAGTGAAAAAAAATAGTTAGCATAGCAAGGTGCTAAACCCAAAAAACATGGGCCTTTTATTTAGGGAAGGTGAGGTTGCTACAAAACTCCATGGGGGATTTAAAAGAGAAAAGTTGCCAACATTGTGGGGGTAAATTTATCTCATGATAATGAAGTTATTCACTCTCAAAGGTAGATTCAAGGTATTTTAACATTACCACTTTGATTTACTCAACCATTTAAGGAATAAGATGGAAATTAACTTCCCCTTTTTCCTATTGTCTTCTAGAAAATTCTATTAAGTTGGCTACAAAAATTTAGGCCAAAAATCCTAACTTCCCCCTCATTCCCATCCACCAAGGTCTCATCTTGAGATTATACCACTTTCATTTGACCTTGTGTCCCTTGAAGAAAATCAAAGATAGCTTGTTGGAAGGATCCCCATCACACCCTTCTCCTGCTATTAAAGGTAAAGACAAGAAATATATTGTGACCCTCAAAATCTCCTCTAAAACTCTATTGGAGGGGCCCAAAATTGAAGACTATAGCACCCCAATTGGGACCCCCTGATTTCAAGGATAATCCCCAAAGTTACCCTATGGTAAGCTTGAGACACCCAACTAGGGGACTATGAAGGGGTCTGCTAAAAGGAGTCAGGAGGTTGTTAAGGAAGAAGGCAATATTCAGTCTAAAAAGGTTAAGTCTGTGAAGGAGGATCCCAGGGGAGTTGAGGAGTTAGGGAAAGTTTTGGACTTGAGTCCTAATCTAGTTGAGAATGAGGCTAGGGGTAGTGTGGGTGTTTACAGGTCTAATCATATTATTGGAATCCCATCCCAGAACCCTCAAAGCATTGTCATCTTTGATGAGTCTAAATTTTCCAAAGACACTTCTGAGGTTGGTGAAGATGGGACTCCCTCACAGTCAGAGCAAGAAGCGAAGGGAATGATCCATTTTCCTCAAATGAATAAGCCCTACTCAGATGAGATGGAAAAGGATGTTGTAGAGGCTCGAGGCTAAGAAAAGAAAGGTAGCTACTCACTGTGTGTCACGACAGTGGAGGAAATCATGGAAATCAAGGCCAAAATGGACAAAATGCATAAAAATGGAGAGTAATGGATGAATATGCCACCAAGTCTCTTCATTATGGAGTTTCTGTGTTTGCTACGGTTAAGGATTTTGACAACAAGTTAATGGATGTGGGTGTGAATAGTCTTGGTGACTATAAGTAAATTTGTGAGTTCTTAGCGCAATATGGGACTACTGATAGCCCATAGTTGCTTTGTTGGTTTTGAGTGTTAGCCTATGTTTTTTCATTCTTGTTTTTTGTTGTAGTGTTTTGTATATGATGTTAGTGTGTTGTTTATGTGTTGTTTTTGCCTTGTTGGAGTCTTTTTGATCCCATGGGATGGCTTTGTAAAGGGCCCAGGACCCTCATTTCCTTCTTATTTTACCAAAAATAATAGTTGCATAGCAACCAGTTCTTCTTTTAATAGGAAAAAGTATTAACAAATATATAAAGTGATCAGAAACAAACTTTGAAATAAAATGAATAATTTTATGAGGATGTGATTGGTCAAATTTTGAATGAGATGGTACAATGATTCATATAAATTCTTATTTAATTAAACTCATAATGACCAATACCTACATTAATGGGAAAATAATTAAAAATTATTATTTTAGTGTGCAGTGCCTTTGAAGAATTTATTGGAATTAGATACATAAATTAAGTGGAGCCTATAGAGAATTATTACCAAACATTGTAAATCCTAAGGACCACAACTATTATTTAACATTCAAATTGATAGTGAAAAGTCTTTTAATTTAAATTTATGAAACTGGATAGACCTAACCACTTGATTCTTATTGGAAAAAAAATTCACTATAAAGCATAGGTGTCATTGTTTTTTAAAATAATATGAACATGTTATCACATTATTACTGAAAAAAATTTTAAAATCACATTAGATGTAACAACTCTTAATAAAAATATTTTATAATAAATCTATGAATATACCATATGTGATGTATTGAATTAGAATAGGAATCAAACAAGATAAACAACAATGGAGTTCAACCAAAATCATTAATAACTACTCTAATTCACAACAAAACCTCTGATTGGGCTAGGTAGATAAATAAGAGATCAAATAACAATGAAAACATGCAATTATACCTCCATTATGCAATCTAATTTACCTCCAAAATGTAGATGGTGTGCCCCAACTAACCAAAAAAAAATCTCTTTGGATGCTTGAATGCAATATTGTGACTTGTCTCAATGACTTGAAGCAATGTAGATGGAGTAGGATGATTGAAAATGAAGAAAATATGGCAATTTGACAATACTATTACACCAAAATTCTTAGTTTTTAGTTTAATTGGGGTGTGCAAGTTTAAATAGAATGTGGTAGAGGAAATGGATGGCTAGATTTGATCCATGTTGGAAGGAGAATAATGGTGGAGAATAGAGGATATGATTTGATAATTAATGATTAAGGAATTAAAAATTCTTTAGAAATTCCTAGAAGGGGTGTTATGATGCTCTAGGCATCATTTGAAGCTCAAGAAAAATACTCAGGGGTTATATATAGTTTATGCTAGTTAATGAAGGTTAGGACAGAGATTGGTGGTAGGATTTATAGGAGAAGTTTTTGAGGTATGTGAGTTTGGAATTAAAAATTCCAAAATAATGTAATGATGTGTTAGTAGGTTAAGTGTGATATAGTAAGGGTGTAATAATATAATTAATTGGCATGAGATAAGGGTAAGGTTAATGTGTGATATGAAGACTATAATAAATTATTAGATGAGTGATTAGAAGGGATTAATAATGTGGTATATAGGATAAATTGTGAATTAATTAATACAATTTATGGATAAAGTTGTCATAATTTTAGATGATATTAGGTGTGACAAAGGAATGAACATATTTAGATGTATATAATTTTCCCTTCTTTGAAAGGGAATTATGACTAGAAGAAGAGTAATGTTATTTCAAAGAATAAAGATGATCATGGAAGTTAGTTAATAAGATGATGGATTATTCCCCCTTGAGGGGTTGTGCAAGTAGCTATGAGATAGATGGACACTTGAAAATAAAATGATGGGTGAGACAAACAAATGGACACAATAAGGAGGGGAAGGGATGCAAGAGATGAGATAATGGAGAAAAATAATATGAGTAATTGAGTCACCAATAAAGGATTCCCTAGGAAAGACATATGTGAAGGAGCCAAAAGCTATAGTGTCAAGGTTTTATTATGCCCCAAATGAGAATCAACCATAATGGAAGAGTGGAAGGAGGGTGCCACTTTAGATGTATCTAGGTAAGGACTCGTGATAGAATATTTATAACCCTAAAAATGTGACTTTTGATGATGATTTGATGGGTGTGACTCAAATCTTAGCTTGAATGGTGATAAATTGACATGATGGGAAGGAAAAATAAAGGAATTGAGTGATTGAGTTGTCCTTAGGCACTTTAGTGACCAAGTGCTACCTACATAGTCTTAAAAGAGCTCATGCCAATGTAGTTATCCCTAAGGAGGGAAAATGTGATGAGAGATGATAAATTATACCAAAATATTGACAATTATGGGTAAATGTATTAGCTATTACATTTGACATATATGTCAAGTTTGATGATTAGACAAATGATAGATGACTTGGAGAAATGATTGGACATTGGATGTTAGATTTGTTGTTGATGTGATTATGGCCAAGTTGATCTTACTCACCCCATGTGACTAATGTTGCCTACATATGCTATATGTACCTCAAGTTAACTTAGTTATACATAAAGGGGAGTTATAGGATGATAGATAATGATGATGTCGCAAGGACATATCTAGGAAATTTATTGGGATTAATGAGGATGATGGATGTTAGTAGAAGTGTTAGCTATTAGATATATGTTTGATTTTGGATAGATTTATATGGATTATATGATATTGGTTATGTTAGTCGATGTTAAATTTAGATGATATAGGATGAGGTAGATTATATTAAATGATGATTGATTATGGATGGGTATATGTTAGAGTAGAATAGATAGATAGGGTTTTGTTATGAAGTCTTGAGCGATGTAGAAGTCAACATTTTTTTTAATGTTACACTAGGTAGTATGAACCAAAAAACTCATGGAGTCATGATGATGTTATGTTAAATTGCATAGAGGGACTTGACACATAAAATAAAACACAAAATAGGTAAATGAAATTTTGAAAGATGCACCAATGTCATTGATATGACCAAGGTCTCATCATGGTATTATGTTCATTACCTCAAAGACATAAAAAGATAGGAAAATAAGACACACATTTACAAATAAACTATCAATATGAGACGTTCATAAAAACAACAAGCATATATAAAAAAAACATGCAAAAATTACATACAACACACAAATATATATAGACATGAGGAATTTTATGTATCAAGTATTTACAAAATACTAAGAGGCTAAACAACCCAAATTTTTTATGTACCCATGCCATTGCTTCTTGGCCCTTAAGTTAAAATTGAGATACCATAATGATGTATTGAATATTGACAAGAGACATAGGGATGTGAGGATGATGATGAGTAGGAATGTGCATATGATTAAAGTTGGGTATAAGTGTAAGGGAAATATTTAATGATATATATGCATAAGTGGACCATTTACGCATAAAAGGAAATCTAGATGGAGTAACCAAGGCATGAGGACTTAACTAGTGATTGTTCAATGGAGGGGATAAGAATTAAGTGATGGGGAAAGGAAGATAATGTCTGAATGAATCTCCAAGGGGTTTTTGATCCTAACCATATTGATTTTATAAATTTCATTCTATCGAGAAGTCACTACATATTCTTCCCCAAAAGCATGCTACATATATGACTTTAGGACCAAGGTCAAGGGAAAGTGGAAGAGGTATGGGATAAATGGAGTGGATAAATGAGATGGAAAATATGACCCAAGTAATCAACTTATTATAAATGAGGAACTTGTATATTAATTATTGTCATGAGTGGTGTCAAAAATTGGTTTTCATTATCATGCTTATCCAAGGCACCAAAAATATGGTTTGCACCATTGGACAAAGAGTTTTATTTTTGGAAATTTTCTAATTTTTAAGATTTTTTAGAATACGACTATGTAAAATAATGTACAAGGATGATAATTTTGATGTCATCTCATCATGTTTAGAATGTGTGAGATGTTGATGCTAAAAATGTTGATTAATCAGTAAAGTTATTCCTAGAGAACCATTGTGTCCTTTCTTGACTCTTGATTTTGATTCCCCTAGACATCTTCACTAAGGCCTCTTTTTAGCCTTTATGAGGGATAATATTACATGGGGAGATATGGATTTTATGAAATGGTAAGGAATGTAAAGGTGTGATGGGTGACTAATCATTGGGACTAGTAGTTGCACACACCATTAGAGATGTTTGTTGTGCTGTTATTGGTTTGCACCATATGATAAGAGATTTTAAAGGATACAATATTTTGTTACTTTTTTTTTATATTTTCTCCAAGTACATGAATTATTTTTAGCCACATTGATATTAATTTTGGATTCCTTTTAGCTTGTTGATTTGATTGTATTTTGACTTCCCCTAGTTCCTTAAGGAAGGTTTCACTAGAGGAATATGAATTTTGACTTTGTTGATTATTATTCTGACTTAGGTTTTTTCCATAATGGACTTTGACTTATTTAGACTTTGAATTACTGATGGATCAAAGTTTACTTGAGTATTATGTTTGATTGTTTGATTATTACCTTGTATCCTGATAGATTTGGTATGCGATATATTGATCTTAAGAGAATCCAACAACACATGCTCATGTTTTCCATGATGGATGAAGGTGGAAGGGATATATTGGTGATATCAATGAGTGGAAAATGGGAAACATGATACTTATAGAGGGTACTAAGAGGATCAAATTCAATGTTAGAGACAACATCCTCAATATTCATAAAAGGGCCACTAAGGGTCATTTTAGGACAAGCATCTAGAGCTAAATAATATCTATTTTGATAATCATCAATTGATTGATCAGCTTGAAGTCCTATAGCGTTTGTTATGACATCATCACATTGAAACATATCAAGAGATATGTCCCTCTATTGACTAATATCATAATTGAATGTATAAATTGAGACATCTACAAAAATATTGGTATCTACCAAGTCCTCATAGATGCTATGAACATATCTTATTTTAACATCTTCATCATATGAGAATTCTCTTGGTTCTGAAGAGGTGTTAACAAGAACATCATGTTGATCCTCATATGGTGATTTATACCCTAATGTATGATATAACTGATGTTTCTTGACCATGATAGGCTCTAAGATGCCTTGTTCATAAATACCAAGTCTTTTCCTTTATAATTCATAATTTGACACATGTGATTTTCCTTAGGGTGTTTTAGTTCTTGAAAACTAGAAGTAAATCCTTCTTCTATCAACTAAGAATCATCTAGTTTTTTAAGTTATTATTATGAAAATAGACTTGACTTGTGAAATGATGTTGATCCAAACTTATAAGTATTAAACTTATCTTACTTCATGGTGGGGGACTCGTAGTTACGAGGTGACAAGGGGAGATTACCAACATTGAATTTTTGGTATTAATAATCTCCATATCCCTTGGAAATTATTTTCACGTGAGTGGATGCAGGTAGTTTGGAAGACATAGATTGAAAGTCATTGAGATGGACATATTTCTTGGATTTTGATCATAGGGTTCACTTTTACTGCAAAGACAATATAGAATGTGATCAATTCCTTCCATTGCTTGACAATTATGGAAGAATTATGAATCACTTAGAATAGTGAATTCCATCCCTAAGTGGGGGAATTTAAGACATTGGTAAATAGTGGATGGTACATCATGCATCTCGTGGATCTAAGGATGACCCAAGATGATGTTATAAGGTAAGTCAAAGTTAACTACATAAATGAATGTTTGATGTATAATGGTTCCCACTATGATAAGAAGGTAGATGGTTCCAACTGATCTTCTCATTATTTTCATTGGTCTTGATTATAATAAATTTGGGACCAAGTGAGGATTTAGAATACCCCAATTTATTGATTAAATAAATTGATGTTACAAATATTCATATTCAATCCTCTATCTATGAGTACCTATGGGATTTTGTGATTAGTAATGAAAACCTCGATATAGAGGGGATAGTTATGATTAGGGCCAATCAGAGGCATATATTGGTGATTGAAAGTGATTTACTATGAGGATGATGGGTGGAATAAAGTGGCTTATAACTATATTACTTTAATGTTTGTAGGTACTTTTGACTTGTGAAGATATTATTAAGGATATCATGATAGATATATAAGGATTTGAGAAGTTCCATGATTGATATCTATGATGGAGTATTCTAAAGTGGTTATGTGATGCCATAATCTCCTTCAAGAGCAGTTGATAAATTTTTAGAAACATTGAGTTTAGGAAGATCCCTTTGAGGTGGGGATTTAGGAGGTTCCCCTAATACATTGATCTTATCACATCAAGTAGTAGCAACGCAATCATAAGATTCCATTTTAAATTTTATTACTGTATGTTGAGAGACTATATGACCTTCAAGTGTATTAGACCTAATATTGATGATGTCTACATGGTGATTATATTGATAGGGTATTCATAGGTAGCCAACACAATTGGATGAGGAAGATTGACCTTGGTCCCTAGTCATACTTTTATGATTTTGATCATGCTTAGGGAATGGATCTTGGTAAATACCTAGTTATATATTTTTAGAAGGTGTTTTTTCACCCTCAACTTCTGTATGTCCCTTCTTAATTAGGTCTTGAATATAATTTTGAATTTATATACACCTTCAAGTATCATGCCCCTTGATGCAATGATAATAGAAATATGCATTTTCATTGAACCAATCTAGACATGGATTACTTTTTTCAAGAGGTTTTATTTATATAAAGTTGATCATGTTTGGAGCTATGAGATTCTTCAAGCCATTTTTTATAGGCTCACCTAGATTTGTGTAATTTCACCTCCCTATATTAGTCTTTAACCTACCTCTAGGTACAATAATGTTCGATGAATTTTGTGATTTATATGATAAAGTAAGACCTTGTACTATCTAGACATGCTTAGTGTTGGCTAGACCATATCCAACAACATTCTTATTCTTATTGAATAATTTTAGTCTTTCAGAAAGGGTATTGTTTTGACTATGATCATTCTTTGAATAGATCTTTATTACCCCTTTATCAATAAGAGAAGTTTTAATATGGATACCTTTTTTGACAATCTCATTGAATGAGGTAACACAATGTAATTTGAATTACTAGGGAAATTCTTGGTTGAGATTGTTGATGAAGATGTTGGCTAATTCTTTATTAATGATTGAACAAGGGAACTTGCTTGAGATGCTTTGCTATCATTGAAGAAATGATGAAAAAATTTCTCTATTTATTTTTTGTGTTGTATAAATATAACATAGTGATATCATGCTTGACATTATAAGAGAAATGTTAGATAAAATTATTGGTTAGGTCCCTAAATGATGTGATGGACCCTTTAGGTATATGCATGAACCATTCTAAGGTAGGTCCACTAAGACTTCTAGGGAATGACCGAAGCATATAGGAATCACTATAAGCAACTTCATGGCATGCCATAAAGAATTAGTTCATATGTTCTATCGGATCCCCCTTTAATTTGTACATATCAAAATTAGGAGGATATAAGTGAGGATAAAAAGGAGCATGAAGGATGTCAATATCAAGAGAGTAGGAACATATTTCTTCAAACTTGTATTTTTTGACATGTATTATTGTATCCATGTTTTAGAGAGTCTCATGCATGGCTTGCCACTCATCGGTGAATAAAAGATAAAAAAAGGGATTAGATGTGGATGAGGATTATGGATTAGTATTATTCTAATTATGATTAATAAGAGACAAGACATTTTTGGAATGTTTTATGGGTTAGTGAGGTTTGTGAGCCTCTGGATATATTTGAGAAGCGATGGAATTGACTTGAATTGTTATTTAGTTTAAACAGTCAAGTATGGCCTATTTATAGTCTCTCTCAACTTGTTCATCTAAAATGGATTTTGATTTTTTGACCTTGACTTGGTTAGAATTGATAGTCTTGGGTGAGGGTTGTCCATCATCAATTTATTATTCATCATCAACTTCCTCATCATATATTTATTGGTCATTAATTTTGGGATTATGATTATGAGTTGTATCATGATGTGTAGGACTTTAGATAAGGTTATTCAAATGGTCTCAATTAAATTTAGTGGTATCCTTGTCCCTATATTAATAAGGTGTGCTAATAACAATTCTCGATTATCATAAATGTAATGTTTGATTTGGGATTTATTCTTTTCATTATTCAAGAAATCATTTGATGTTTGTCCAATCTTCAATTTTCATGCATGAGTGAGGGTGTGATGTGGATGTATGTTTTAGATGAGTGAATGATAGATTAAACTTTCATTTAGGTTTATTTATTTATCATGTAAGATGATTATAATTTATATGGGGTATGTCATTTAAGAAAAGAGTTTTAGATTATGTATTGCATGTGTATTTCTCACACTTGCTAGTGTCTTAGCTAGCTTTTTCATCTTGTAGTGAGTTTGTCATATGTGAGACTTTATTCCACATTGGCCAACTTAGCTAGTTTATTATTTCACCTTACCTATATATGTAAGTGCCTTCATTTATACTAGCATGCTTTTGATATGATTCATTTCTGAATATATATGATCTAACTTGTTTTTGCATTTCATATCTACAGTTTCCCTTGTGATGTTTTATTGTCAACACTTTAGATTCTAGGGTTGGAATGCCTTTACCATTCCTAACATGGTACCAAAATCTTGAAAAAATTTTAACCATTTTTAAGCTTGAAATTTTTAGATAATTGTATTCTACTTCTTTTGTCATGGAAAGTAAGCATAGAATAAAAGTGTGCTAGAAGATCCTAGTGTCCTTTGGTGCCTCTTTTTAGAATTTTCAAAGATTTTAAAGTTTTTTTGGTTTCTTGCTCATCGAGATCTATAATTGATTTTGGAGGAGAGGCTATGAAGATTTGCTAAGAGATAAAAATCTGAATTTTATGTGTTAGAGAAGAAAATCTAGCTAAGGCATCTTAGATCTTATGCTTGGTGTTGAATATTCTAAGTAGGGCATTAGAATTTCTGTCTCTAAGCTTGGCATCATTCTTTTACCATATATTTACAAGATTGTAATATATCTTAATATATTTGTGGGAGATTTTTTTTTCAAGTTTAGCATCATTTTTTTTCTAAGATCTAGCTTAAAAAGACATTAGATCTACCAAGGAAAAAAATTGGCAAAGGAGAATAGGTGCGTTAGAGCTCTTTTTTAATTTCTTTCTCTTATCTTAGGCCAAATTTGATCTTAGTGTGGGGAATAAAATAAAGTAGCATTGGAAGAAAATATCTTATGTTTTGCATCATTTTTTGAATTTTGGCATTTTTTTTTTGAAGTGTGGTGCTACAAGATCTACACTTAGCATTACATGTTTCTAATCATTCCATTTGAATATTTTGATCTTGGTATTAGAGCTGTCTCTCTTTTTTTTAGATCTGCAGAAGAGGTGTTGACCATTGGAAGGCATTTGGAGGAGTTTTGCATCCTTTTTAAGGCATCTAAATTCTATTTATGCGAAGTTATTTTGACATTTTTATCATGCATTGGAATTTTTATGAGGAATATCATTATTGCACTATCAATTTCAAATATGATTTTTGGCTATTATATTAAGATCTATGGAAGGAATTGGATTTTAACACATGGATCTTATATTCGCATGGAGGATAGTAGCTTTTGAAAAGAGTGGCATTAAAAACCTGATCTTGGATTCATTTTCTAACTTTGTTGCTGCAAGATTAAGCCTTGGCACATTTTTTAGTAGATCTAAGTTTGCATCTTTTATTTGGATATGAGCCCAAATAAAATATTAATTTTCCTTTTTTTCCTCTCAAAATTAACATTTCACTAAATTTTTGCCTTAAGAGAAAGTCTAGGTTATTTGCATGTGTATAAGGGTCACCTAGCTGATTATTTTTTACTTTAGTTGGATTTTTAAGTCCATGGAATAATTATGGTTCCAATGTGTGGTTAGATGACTATATTATTTTCATTTTGGTCATTAAAATTTGTTTTTAATGTTTTTTAATTATTTTGACTCATTTTACGAGAAATCGTAACACTTGTAATATTTGAACTGTAACTCAGATTTGAGTTTTATTTTTTCAAAAGTGTTTTTAAAAAAATTATATATCCATTGGTGTCATTAAATTGTAAAAAATCACTATTTTTATAAAGTGTCAAATTTATGGGGGTCCTATAATACAATCTTTTAGGGGGTTGTCTCAATACCAATTTTGTGCACCCTTTGCATTCTTTCTATTCTTGGTGATTAGTTAGTAGGGATTATAATTATGGTGTTGAACATTATGATCCTTTGAATATACATAATTATCACAAAATATAAACCTTGAATGGAAATAATCATAAATCATTAAGGATTATGGTCCTTAATGAACGAAACAGAACCACAGTTCACATGAGAATTTAAAAAAAATTAGCATCAGTGTAAGTTTGAAGAATGTATGGGATTGATTTAGAGATGTGTGAGTGATAGTATCTTATTTCATGTTGATGAGTGTTATTATTCATTCAAAATGTGGAGTAAATTAAAGGGTTTATTTGAGAAAGTAGACCACTTGAGAGCAATACAACTTGAAGTGGAGTTTACTTCACTAAATCCAGATGAATTTGATTCCATTGTAGATTATCTCAAAAAGCTTAAGCATTTGTTAACACAGTTGAAGGGGAGTGGATGAGATAAAAAATATTAAGAGTGTGTATACTTGATCTTGTTTAAATTGAGTGGCCCATTCATAATCTTTATTTTTACCTTTTTCTCTAGTATGGATGCATTAGGTACTGCATTTAAAATGTCAGATTTAGAGTTATTTTATGATAGAATCACTAGGGAGGAATATAAATTGTCTCACCTTGAGTCTTCAACCTCTCAAAAATTATTAGTGACCTCACATTCTAAGTCTAAGGAAAAATCTAAGGGTAAGAAGAAAAACACCCCTCCTCTACCTCAAAATATACCTAAGCCCACCAATACTTCTACATCTAAACCCAAACCATCTTCCAAATCCAAGAATACGTATAACATTTCTTATTCCTATTGTGGGGGGCCTGCCATGAAGAGTTTAGGTGTTTCAAAAGAATGAAAGCCTTAGAGTATTCCATTAGGAAACACAAGATCTCCATCTCCACTCCTTCGTAATCTCATGAGTATGGGAAAACACTTAATGTTATTAGGAGGTCATAGTTACCTATTTCAGATAGTTGGGTTCTATATTCTAGTGCTTCACACCATATGAATTCTACCAAGGAGTCATTTGTATCTCTTGGTTTGACTTCTACTTCCAATATTGAGGTTGGATATTCTTCCTTCATTTTGTTAAGGGGAAGGATGACATACAACTAGATGGTGGCCACATCAATGATGCATTATATGTTCCAGACATCACCACCAATCTACTTTTAGTGTATCATATTTTCCATTCTGGTTAGGGAAAGATAGTTAATTTCACACCACACATTGTTGAAGTTCAATCTTTGTTAGAGTCACATAAACTCCTTGCATAGGGTGTTGTTGATCATAGTTCTTAACTTTATTATTTTGAGGATTTTAATGATACTCTTCCTTTAAGGATGTGTTTGATTTATCATGCAGATTATGAGAGTTGGATTTGGAATAAGATATTTGGATACCTCAACTATAGATATTTGAATGATTTGAGTACTCATAGTATGGTATAGGGTCTTCTTATAGTTTCATGTCTTGATAGAGTCTGCCTCAGTTATGCATTGAGGAAATATAACAACCTTGCCAAGGTCAACTAGAAATATGATTTTTTTTAGAGTTAAACATATATACCAAAAATAGATTGCACCATGAGAACCTATAGATAACATAAGACATACACAAGGAGATAATAACAACATCCCATAATACTGATCTCTAATATCATGAGAATACACATCATAATGTGAATATAAAAAGTAATTACATTAAATCTACTACAACTATAACAAGTCTACAACCACTACTATCCAAGTAAAATAATAATTAATTATAACTCTTCATGATAATATTCAATGATAAGTACAATGAAATACAATTTATATATAGATACATGGCTCCCCCAGAGCATAGTTCCCAAACTCAAGTATCCATGGCAATCTCAAGTGTCATCTTAATAGTAGTAGTATTATGGGGAGGGCAAGCATCATCCAAGAAATTTTCCACACCAACCATGGACTAGTGATCCCCTACACTAATCCCATTAGGAATTGGCCCTCCCTTAATAGATGAGTAGATAGTGATGGCATAGGAATCCATAGAGACAAGCAAGTACCTGTGTGTTGTATGATTCTAAACTAAACATGTAGTGTATCATAGAAATATATTCTATTGAAAGATATTTCACAAACATCTGAATCACACTCATGAATTGATAATGTCTCACTAAATAAACTTTGGCCCAAATTTTTACAAATAATAGATAATAACAATCTAGATAAATCAAATTCATACACACCACTTGATCGGATTGCCTTCTCTTGTCATTATGAGACTAGTAAGCCAGTGCAGTCCATCTCACTCCTTAATTCAAATCAACAATTCAAATTGGTCAAATACAATTCAATGACAATATGTATTTAATTTACATCCCACTTAGAAAATAAATCATATACTATGATATACAAAGGAGTAACCAAAACATACGTTTATTCCTTAAAACACAAGAATGAATCTTACATTAATTTTTATCCCATATTAGAATTAATGACTATAGTCTATACCACATAAGTAAAATATGCATAATTGTATATTTTAATTACCATAATTTATTTCCAAACATACTACTATGATAACCCATATTACCATAGTCTAGTATTCTAAGACATAACTACTAGTTTTTCCAAAAATGGTCATATATAGTAGTCTTAAAATCAGAGAAACATAAACATTACACATGTAACTATATATATAAAAGTAATTCATAGTTCCCATATAACATAATAACATACCAACATAACAATAATTAAACTCTCAAAGACTGCATGCACACATACACAAAATATTACCAACTATTACAAACACACTATCCACAACAATAACCAACATGTATACAATAACTCAGTCAAATGTAGATATGAGTTTCGTCATACTAATTATAGTATTTACCATCTGAGTACAACATACATTTATTATATATTACTTTATGATATCCCATACTATCATAGTTCATTATAAATGAACACAACTACATAATCTCACATAACCCAACCTACGTTTTCAAGAATCAAATGATCCACAATCACAAGTAGTAATTAGGCAAGTATGGAATTATACCTCTTGGGTATATCCCATCTTTAAATGGCATACCATTATAATTTATAGTTACACAACTTGATGCACTAACATATGTTATATTGTTTAAACACTTACTCCTATTTAATCATAGTATGTTCTGCTTGCAATCTTTAATATCATACATATATGTACTAAAAACCATATTGTTTTCAGGAATCTAATAACCAAGTTATGTCCTATGAATAAAATCTTCATTCTGATACTTATTACATCTGTAGGAAGTTGTACCTAAAAGGTTTATAGTTTTCAACATTCATATGACCCCTAGACCTAGTTAAACCATCCAATTTATTAGGGTTTAGGCATATGACCCAATACACCTGCATACATGGTAAGTTAGATGAACACCCAAATACATGTATAGATATAATTTCTTCATATGTATTAACTTCATTTATAATATGCCTAAAATAAAAGTAATTATCAATGTATAAATATGGTTTAGAGAGATCAATGACCATTATAACTCCAATAAATGACTTAAACATTAGATTTTTCCTATTCTTATAATGCAATGATGATATCTTATAGATACAAATTATTGTAGGAAATAGTTTATTTTTACCAATACTAGGTCAACATAAACTAAAACACTCACACAGTTCTTATAGGTGCCCATACAAAATATCCCATGCATTTTGTTACATGTTTGATTCTATTGACAAAATGTATCTAGAACTTATACCTAGAAAATAACTCCAAACACATTAGATACATAAAAAATATCACTAAATATGTAAATCTCTATATGGGTACTACATGAAATGAATGTCATAAAAAGGAAATATTCTTGCATGTTCACTGCTATATATATATATATATATATATATATGGGATATAAAAAAAGAGCTTCAGTGCATAATTCATACATACCACATATCTAAATCATATACTAGGTCAACATAAACTAAAACACTCACACAGTTCTTATAGGTGCCCATACAAAATATCCCATGCATTTTGTTACATGTTTGATTCTATTGACAAAATGTATCTGGAACTTATACCTAGAAAAGAGCTCCAACCACATTAGATACAGAAAAAATATCACTAAATATGCAAATCTCTATATGGGTACTACATGAAATGAATGTCATAAAAAGGAAATATTCTTGCATGTTCACCGCTATATATATATATATATATATATATATATATATATATATATATATATATATATATATATATATATATATATATATATTTTTGTATGGGATATAAAAAAAGAGCTTCAGTGCATAATTCATACATACCACATATCTAAATCATATATGTCCTAAGATAATAATGATTTTAGTATTTATGTGTTTTTCTCAATATATATATATATATATATATATATATATTTATGGGGTATTATATATCTAAAAATCTAAGATATGTACCCATATACCAAACTCAACTCAACTAAGAGGCTTACACTCTTCGTCACTAATAATATGAAGGCATGCATATACTAACATATTGAGCATGGATTATCTCTAACATATATCATACTCTGCATTATGTGTGTGTGTGTGTGTGTGTGTGTGTGTGTGTGTGTGTGTGTGTGTGTGTGTGTGTGTGTGTGTGTGTGTGTGTGTGTATGGGATATAAAAAAAGAGCTTCAGTGCATAATTCATACATACCACATATCTAAATCATATACGTCCTAAGATAATAATGATTTTAGTATTTATGTGTTTTTCTCAATATATGTATTTATGGGGTATTATATATCTAAAAATCTAAGTAATATATGTGCCCATATACCAAACTCAACTCAACTAAGAGGCTTACACTCTCCGTCACTAATAATATGAAGGCATGCATATACTAACATATTGAGCATGGATTATCTCTAACATATATCATACTCTGCATTATATATATATATATATATATATATATATATATATATATATATATATATATATATATATATATATATATATATGGGATATAAAAAAAGAGCTTCAGTGCATAATTCATACATACCACATATCTAAATCATATACGTCCTAAGATAATAATGATTTTAGTATTTATGTGTTTTTCTCAATATATATATTTATGGGGTATTATATATCTAAAAATCTAAGTAATATATGTGCCCATATACCAAACTCATTTTTTATATCCCATATATATATATATATATATATGGGATATAAAAAAAGAGCTTCAGTGCATAATTCATACATACCACATATCTAAATCATATACGTCCTAAGATAATAATGATTTTAGTATTTATGTGTTTTTCTCAATATATATATTTATGGGGTATTATATATCTAAAAATCTAAGTAATATATGTGCTCATATACCAAACTCAACTCAACTAAGAGGCTTACACTCTCCATCACTAATAATATGAAGGCATGCATATACTAACATATTGAGCATGGATTATCTCTAACATATATCATACTCTGCATTATTATTTGGTGAGAAAAAATTATACTAAGAGATGTCATAACTCATATGATTTATATATATATTTTGCTAATGTTAAATAATTTGATATGACCCAACCTATATTACAGCCATGGCTCATATAACATATTTTAAGTCATTGTAGTACTAAAAAAAGAGTATTCTAATGAATCACTACATAATCTAGATACAAATCATTGTAACAATGAGCATTATGTATCATTGAAAGCTATGAAATCACTATTGCAGGTCACTACAATGAACTAGTGAAGACATATTTTATGTACAGGCTTATGTTTGAATTTTTTTTAAGTATGTCCATATGTTATCAATGTTCATTATTGAGATGCAAGGCACTTCACTCCACTTAGTGTTCTACATAGAGAGACGTGTTTATGTTACATGAATTCTTAATCAATTGATTCTATGTTAGTTGTTAGTTTTGAATTCCAAGAATAGAGGAATAAATACATGTAATGACCTTGGAAAAGGAAAAATAGTATAAAATGATAACATGACTGAGATTAGACTCTAAAACGGGGAAAATCAAAATTATTACAATTAAAATAAGAAATTATTGATTGAGAGACCTAGATGTTTTAATGGGGAGGATGGTTCATCAAGCTTAGCCAGGCAATAGAGGGTCATTTCAATTATTACTAGGGGAAAAATAAAAAGTAAATCAACCAAGTCAAGCTTAGTTATAGGGGAAAATTTTATAGCAAGAATAGCAAACCGACAATCCCATTCCCATAAGGTCTCACTATAGTGGGTCACAAGACATCAAAAAATTTCAGTAAGAGATAATGTCATAATATAGTCAGGTATTTGTGGCAGTAGAAAAATATATTACACTAAGAATTTTATACATAAATCAAGATGGAGACACATTTCATCTAGACCAAAACATGAAAATATCTCCATAAATTATTTTAGTTTGACTCAGAAATTGTTTTGTTCAGTTATGAAAACCTTTAGATTATAAGATGTTATTTATTTAAATACATCGCTGGCCTATCTATTTTCCATGCTATCACTTAAAGAGACTAGGTAATTTTTCTTGGCCAAAACATAGAAAATAGTCTATTTTGAAGGAAAAGATTATTTATTGGTTATACCTAATTTATTCTAGAAGACATCATACAAGAAGACAAATAAAACTAGATGGTAGTATTTGGGAAGAAAGAATAATCACATACTTAAACTTATTAGTAATATGAAGGTGCAAAATTCCTTATTCTACCATATGTATTTCTCTTTATCCCTTCCTACATGCTACGCCTCTTTTTTTTCCTTTCATCTAATTTCTTTTTAAAACTCTTCTATATTCCCTTAATGTTCCTTCTTTATAAAAACAAAAGGTGTGGTTTTATTTAAAGAGTTTTTTTTTAAATCTTTATTTTATTTTAAGAATTTTTATTTCTCTTAATTTATGAGATTTTCCCCTTTTAATTTTTCATAGCTTTATTCTTTTTATAAAGCTTGATTTTTAATATTTAAAGATTCTTCTATTTTTAATAGTAAATAAATTCATTTTTACCTTAATACATTTTATCTCTTATTTAGTATTTTATAATAAGTAATTATTTATTACAAATAATTAATATTAATACCTTAAAGATAATATGAATAATATAGACCTAGTTATATTCCTTAAGTCAATCATCAGCATGAACATCACAACATCACTATACTTATTCTGACATATTTACATTACTAAATGAATTTATGGTCTAGCATATTAACCTAAAATACACAAAACCAACATGATTAATCAAATGCATCAATCATTGAAAACATGTTAATGCTAACAAATCAACTATGCATTTACTATGTACTAGTTACATGGTGTGTGTAAGGTTTTTGCTGGCTCTTTGTCAACCTTCGATGTCTCCATCCATATCACCCTCTCTGATGATGATTTTCCTTTGACATGCTCAAGAGATGAATTCCCTTTCATCCACAACATAACACATAGGTAATTATATCATATCACATAATAATCATATAGAAATACTATAACTAAAATATTACATTAATATGTTCAAAACATAAATGCATATTGTAATCCAATGTATAGTAAGGAATCACATGCCATCATCTAACTAAGAAACATTATACTATCTCATAATAGTATAAATCTCAAGCTTAGTTATAAATATAACTAAATCTAAATTTGTTAGCTATAGATATCCATAAATAATCTAGCAAGTTTGCTTGGTGAGGAATCGAGATGTAATATCCTTCCCCCTAAAGATAGTCATCATCCTCGATGACTCTTATTCAAGCATAAATTTAAAATTATAAAAATTTATTTGTCAAGACAATAATATGGTATACAATATCAATAAATGGAAAATTACTTGTATAACTCACCGTAATTCTTTTAAATTGCACTATTCTCAGTGTATTGATCCACCAAGACCCTACTTTGTGACTTCTCACTACTATGAAAACAAGGTTTGTGGTTGTCTCTTCCTTTTATTGATTCTATCATGGCCACCTCCAGGTCCAGAACCGCAAGGCAAGCCTATATACATAACTCAGTGATAGTTGCACCAATTGTCAAAAAGCACATAAGATTATCATACAAGTCAAAATAAATGATTAGGGAAAGTTCCAAAAAATATTTTAGCCCAACTATACATATCTCTAACCTAGAGATTATTTTTCTCATTCTAGATAAAAATAATTAGAGAACTTGGAAAGAATGATGTGCAAATGTTACTACAATCTCTACTCCATGTAGCTCCTGATAAGTATAACATGTCATTACTATCACTACTCCACAGAGCTTCTGACAAGTATGACAATAAATAATAACTTAAAATATATTACATTTTCTAAGTATAAAAAATCATATAATACCCATCCATGATATACATGCATATGGCCATATAACTAAATTTGATAAATTTTGCTTGTCAAATCTCAGATTCAATAAGTTCATTTTTCAGATCCAACTCAGTAACAACTGAGTCAATGTGAGGCTAAGTAGGATACCATCCTATCGCTTAAAACTCATGTTATTAATTCACCACTCTTCCCTCAAGTCTCCACAACTTAATGATCTCCAAAAAGTGCACAATGTTCCAAAGAATCATAATTCTATGCTACCAAATGATAGAAATCAATAATATAATTCTAGATGTATCATCATACATACAAGAGAAGTCATACAATCAATCCGTAATTGTATTAAGTTTCCACTAGCCAAACATATCTAGGATCATCTTTTTGACCTTAACTTATAGTGTTATATTTAAGAGAAAATAATGTTAAGATTAACATAACATACATAGCTCAAGGATCACACTTTCATTACACTGAAACAAAACAATATCTCCCTGCTTACTCAGCTAGAGTGCTACAAGTTAAAATTTTATCTCAACCTCTTGATTGATAAGAAGTTCTGCAAATCCTATACCCTACTCTCTTTTGATGAAAGGTATAAAATATCTTTTTAAAATAACATGCTTCAAGTAAAAGAGAATAATATCAATCTAATCAAGTGTGAATAATAACATAATAATTCCTAATATATAATTTTAATATATATAATTCATGATTTGCCACTCCATGTGGTCTATAATCACACTAAATAATCTGATATCCATATTGATCTTGGAGTCTTGACTGGTTTTTATCAAAGAATTCAGCCTCTTCGCTTAGAAAATTGATAATTTGTTGATTAATGTTGAAGACTTGCTAGTTGGTTACATTATCAAGAAAATATGGCCTTACTATCAACTTTGCATGCTAGCTATTTTTCTTCTTTATTTATTTAGGTAGGTTATATTGGGAGCCTATTGAAGCCATACAACCAACAAATTTATTTTGTGTTCTTGGTACCCCTTAAATGTTCAAAGTGGTAAAGTCTTATAATAGGTCCTAAACCCTATGTTTGTAAGATCTCAATAGATTATTCTTAGTTAAACTTCTAGATCTTACTTGGTGAATAATCAACTTACTATCACCAAATATTTTTAAGAACTTATTCCTCTTTCCTTGGCCAATTATAGACCTCGAATCAAAGCTTCATATTTAGTTACATTGTTTGTGTAGCTGAAATAAAGTTTGAAAGAATAGAAATAGATCTCCTTTTGTGGAGATATCAATACAATACAATATGTGTACCTATACCATTCCTACTTCTCAAACCATTGAATAATAGTTTACACATTCTTTGAATATCTTCAACTAGTTTTACAAGATTCAGGATGATTGCATCATTTTCATGAATGCAATATGTACCCAAATTGATTTCTTGTATGTAATCACAAGGATTAAATTGGAGAGATGACCCCCATTCATCCATATGAATGTTTTAAATCTCTTCTATAGGTGTTGGAACTTCATGATTAATCTCCTCTTCCTGATCTTATAATGTGCAATTTATGTTGATAAGGATAGGGGTGTATGGCTCAATATGGTCTTTAATGACTGGATTAACTCGTATTGTTACTCTTGTTCCATATCTCATCTTAAGCAACATGCGAGACTAGTATGTAGATAAATATCCTCCTAGTTTTATAGTGAAGTCTCGTGAAATACAAATGGAAAAATAAGGGGGAGATCAATAAATAAGATATCTTGAGAAATTGACAAGCTTGGACATGAGTAGATAGTGAGGTTTAAACCTTTTATTGTCCCTTAATTTTTGAACAACCCCATCTAATTGAACCACACCTTTTGAGATAGGTGTATACTTAATACCAAGAGCATCAGCTATTTTCTTAGATATAACAAAACTATTGGCCCCTGAGTCTACCATGCAATTATGAATGAGATGATTCCCTTCTATGAGTGAAAGATAGAAAGGGGGAGGCTTACCATTTTTTATCACTTTAGTGTTAGTTTATGGTTGACACAAATTAATTATAGCATTAGGTCCCTTTAATGGAACTTTGTCCATTATATGGATGTTTTTCAAAGCTTTGTGTAGCAAATCTCTTTATGTTATAATGGATAGTGCTTCCCACATAGTGACATTCAAATTAGTCTTATTCATCTATTGAAAAATACTAAAATGAATGTTAACAACCTTCATTGGTGATTTTTCAAGAGCTATGTCTTCTTTTACAGGATTTAGAGTCAACACTTTTGATTTTGATAGGCCTATGGGCACAAAGGGTGGCCTTTGTACTGTGTTGTCCTTTGTAAGTTCTTACACAAATTTGGAAGTTGTAGCTTGTTCCACCTTGGGGGGTTGTTCACTTTATATCTCCCTTTTATTTGAATGTGTATTTTCGTCCATACCATTGAATACTACTTCTTGATTTACACCATAAAAGTCCTCTCGCCCTTTTAGTAGAGTAGCCTCATTCTAAGCAAGTTCTTGTGTGTCTTTATGATGGGAAATGGTTTATTATTGATTCTCATAAATGTTTGATATGCCTTGCACCATCAAGTCTTGACTAATGACACCATTCAGACAAGTATTTTGATTATATGGTTGAGCACAACGATAACACCACTTGTACTCTTGAGCTAGGTTGTTTTGAATAAGTACAATAGCTATAGAAGTACCTAGTGAAAGTAAAGCATAGATGTTTGGAGGCTTTGATTGCATATTTTGACCTTATAATTATTAATTTCCTTGGTATGACTACTTATTGGGCTGGTATGCTTTATTAGCTTACTGATAATACCTGTAATTCTGGGATTATTATCTTTTCATTGCTACTAACTTATTACTAAAGCTCTTAAACAATAGATTAGACTCATATAAATCATTATTAAGAGAAAGATTTAAATTTGGTGCTTTAATCATGGTGGGAATTGGAGCAATTTTAGGTTGTGTAGGAGGTATTTATAGGAATAAAGGCATTGGTGGCCTTGGGATAATTTTTCCTGCTTAAATTAAGCATTTTTTTGCCCTTATTGCAATTTCATAGGAATTGGAAATTGTGGTGCCACCCATTAACTAAATCATAAAAAATATATCACTATTCAAAGATCTTAATTAATATAGGAAAGCATTATTTTGGGTTGGATTGACTAATACTAGAATTCTATTCCATGTCTTTTGAAAGCAAAAATTGAAATCAGTCATGAACTCATGAGGAGCCTATTGAATAGCAGTTAATTATTCAACTAGGGAGAGGTGGTCACTCTTATCTTCAAATAATGTGTATAGTGTATTGCCTAAGTCATCCCAAATAGGGATGGAATTGGGAAGGATGCCTCTATACCATTGCTAGGCATTACCCTTAAAAGAGGAGACTAGGAGTCTGATTACAACATTATTTTGTACCACATTGTGGACTAAACAAAGATTATAAATGTCTTGTATATGTTCCATATGAGTGGTGGAAATTTCACCTATAAAATATGTAAGGATTTTTAAAGTTGAGGTAGGTATATCATCATATTGGGCCAATGGAGTGGGTTGCCTCCATTTAAGGCTACAAAATTTTGATTTCTTACATCCATAATGATAGGTATGAAATTGTTAGGGATATTGAAGGAGATGAAAATAAATTTGTAGGATATATTATAGTGTAAGGTATGATTTAAATTGGTCTCTTTTTATATGGAAATGATAATTTCAAAAAATCAGCTTTCTTATCTTTAGTATATGACCTTGTTTACTTCTTTCACATACGTAAACCTTGAATTCCTGAATTCATAAGCCAATAGAGTCATCAAGTACTTTTGGAATGTGTATGATACTCGTGAAACACTTATTTATAATAGCACCAATATCTTTATTAATAATTTTTAGGTCCCATCAGGCATGCCAAAAATTGTTATCACATAGATTTTGCACCCATCTCGATGTTTGTAGCTTGTTGTGCCAAAATCTAATGATACAATGGGAGCACCTCCAAGAAGTAAGAACTTGGTGAATTAAGTTTAACCTTTGGATAAGGTTGGATTCCTTTCACTAAATTTGGTTCAACTAATAAACTACTAGCTCGTGGAAATTTTGCCTCTTTAGTGATCTTGCTTCTATGTTAGGGTTTGACTATGAGAAAAGAGTTTTGGAAATGAAATTGCAAAAAAAATTAGAAATAGTGATTGAAAAAAATATTTTTTTGTGGATTTTAATGATTTCTTGAATGAACATATTAGAATAATAAATATATTAAAATTTAAAGGAGTAAAAACTCATGCAAATGTGAAACCAAAGGTAATATTGGGTATTTTCTTATACAAGGGACAACATTATTTATTTTTTAATCAAACAATATTTTAAAATGTCAAAATAATACCACAAATGAAATTTCATGACTAAAATAAGAATAATATCATACAAAAATATTTAAATAACCTTGCATACACAAATACTATATAGACAAGAAAGGTAGTTTTCCAATTTCTTCTCATTCTCTAGGGTACATTATGTCTATAAGTTATTCAAAATGCAGAATAATATCTCTAACAACAAAAATATAAATGGGATATGCCATAGTACACATATTGATACATAAAAAATATCATGAAAGAGATGTAGTTAACAAATAAATCCACACCTAGTTGAAGAGCATGCAAAATCTGGAAACTTCCTGCAAAGGGGGCATGATCTTTAGTTGTAATGGCATATTTGGTAAGGTAAACAAGTGGAAAAAGAACATGCAAGTGTTTGTAATTTCAATTAACTCATGGAGGCATGGGGAAAATTTGGTAATCTTCATGCAACACCTTTGTCTTCTTTTGTTCAGTTGTTGTAGTTTCTCCATGCAATGAGGTATCAAAGTGAAACTCAAACTTAGAAAAATAGATAGCTTTAGATAACTTTAGGATATTTTTGCAAAACCCCAACTTGTAATTTTTAATTGGGAATTTTAAAATTTCAAGTCACACAATTTTGACAAAATTGTATATGCATTTTACAGTATGTGCTTTTGAAATTTAAGCAACTCATACTTTGTCAAAATAGAAAGTTCAATTTATAATTTTGACTTTTATAACTTTCAACCTATCAAAAAGGAATATGTAAATTACAAGTGGCTCTTTCTAAAAAAACTCTATCAAAATGATAGTTATAATTTTCAACCTGCAACTTTACAATATTTTTTACAGCAATGAAATATAACATACATAATGTTTGTGAGGGAAATAATTACTCTACAACCAAAACCTCTAAAGATGTTTTGTCCTTATTCACATGTGTTTTATTAATATATGCATCAAAAATCTTGAATATCTCCATGATACGATCTTCATTAGGACCAAAAGAGTAGAGATGGCTTATTTCACATTATGCAATCATGTTAGAGAGTTCCCTTTATGCAACCCTATGTTCTTGAGTCTCTTTCCCATCTAATCCAATGTATTATGGTACATGATAAAATGGTGGATAGAGCTCAAGCTGAATGTTGTGTCTCCAGATGAATCTCCTTCAACCACTCCTTTGAATTTATCTTGAACTTCTTATACTGAAAGGACTTGGTTTTGATGATCTAATGATTGATAATTTATTCAAAAAATATTCAATGTCATATAAAATATCAGTGGCCTTGTCATGTGAAGCCTTATCATTATTGGTAATTTATGTGAGTATCATTATTCTAAACTGAGTTTTTTTATCCAATTCTTTTTGATCTACATAATTTCTCAATATCTTTTCTGCAAGGAGGATATCAATCTCAATTATACCTATAACTATCAACTTTGGATAGAAAAGGTTTAGTCTTTTTATCTCTTCTTGATACTTGTTGATTTGTTTTCTCAAAGTTTCTCATTTCTCTTTCAAAGTTTTATAGTGGTCCATTACTAATTCAATAACTTTGTTCCCCTTTAAGATGAGCTCTTCTACATAGTATTTTTTGTCCCTTCCCATGCTACCAATCTCTATCACTACATCAAGTGTCTCTTTTTCTATGATCTGAGTAACATGTTATGTTGTTTGAGCAGCAAGCTCAATGCACTTATTTAATGTAGTCATAAATTATTCAACCTTGTTTATCAATTCATCCTTAGTGATCTTGTCACTATCCATTTTCTCAAAAAGAGAGTTAATGTTGGAATGAACATCATGTTTCAATACCTCTCTTGTAGGATGACCAAGGTGAAGCTTTGATAACTAGTAATCCCCCACCACTAGATCTTCTTTCTATTTTTCTGGTGGGGGGACTGAAATCTTTACATACTTATCCCCTACTAAATCATATAATATCCTTGATATGGTTTAGGGAGTTGATTTGGATTTCTTAAATGCATATGTGAGGCCAAAATCTAATGTTTTTGAGGATACCATATCCTTACATTTCTTCCCTAATTTCTATACTAACTAGCTATGAGTAGCATCTTATTATCTTGGCATTACCACTTATGAATCTATCGCTGAAGATGTTACACTGGTACTTATGGTGACAAGTGCTGAGTCTATTACTGTTATTTTCACTTAAACTTTGAATGATGTCTTGCCAATATCTTCCCCATTTATGGGTTGAGTGACCACATTTGTATCAATGATTTGATTTATTTCTACCTCCTTTATGGTGGTTGGGGTTACTATAAAAGTGGAAGATATGGGTGCAGTGGAAATGAATGTGCCTACTAGGGGTGTGAGAGATGGAAGCGACACTAATGGAGTAGGCATAGGGAGTTTGAAAAGGAAAACCTATGGGAGTGTGGAGTCCAAAGTCATGAATGAATCAATCAGTGTTGTGGGGATACTTAGGGTTGATGAAATGGGTAAAGTAAAGGGAGATGAAAATGAAATAGTAGTTGTCCTAAGGATTGGGATGGCTAGCAAGATTATAGTCATAATGACTAAATCTATGGCTATATATTATTTTGTAGTATTGGTGATTAACAAGGTGGAAGTGGTGATTAGAGATGAGATGGAAGGAATTTTAGAAGGAGGGAGTGAAATTATGGAAGAGGGGAGTGGAAGTGAGACCTGAGTGTTCAATTTAATTGATTGATCTATCGATAATGAATTTATTAACATAGGAAAATTAGTGGAAATAGAGGGGGAAATTACTTGAGGTGAAGGAGTGGAGATAGGAGGAGGAGGAGGTGTTGAAGCTAATGGAATGATAGAGATAAGAGGAGGGACTATAACAAAGATAGGAGTAGATATTATAATTGAGATGGGAGTAAAAACTATTGGAGTTTCAATAATAGTTGCATCTTTAGATGAAAACACTATTTGTTGATTTGTTGTTCCTCCTTGGTTGTTTAATTATCCTCTCTTAGCCTTTGACTTTTTCTTTCTCTTATGGGAGATAGTTGGCCTATCTAGAAGGTTTCCACTTCTATAACCTTTTGTTGATGGTGTTATTCCATTCTTATTAAGATCTCATAGCTTTTCACTAAAGCTCATTATCTTTTTGGTCATTTTGACCCCTTTAACTCTAAGCTAGTTGATTATTCTATTTATTACATTGGTGGTTCTATCTATTAATGAGAAATACTGAAGAATGGACCACCTTACTAATAGAATAGGTTAAGCATAGATTTTAGTCTCATAGTAGAATTTGGCTAATGAGGACTCATCATCTACCAAGTTCTTGAGGATTGGTGCCATGTTAAAATCCTTGATTTGATCAAGGGTCATCTTGAAATAGTCCTTCAATCTTACTTCCTCTTCATCTTACAAGTCCTCCTAGTAGTCTTCATAGTAGAGGACATGGGAATAAGTTGAGACTCCTAGTGAACTAGTATTATTGACATTCACATCATAGAATGATCTTTCCTCTGGATCCCTCAAGGTCATTTGGGTCATTTCAACATATGCACACTTGGCTTTGGATAAATAATGGAATGTGTCCCTCTCTATGCTGCTGGGGAAATGAATTTTGGTCTTGTGTTTGATAGATAATAACTTGTGAGTTTCTACCATTTGTCTCAGAAGCTCTAGTAAATCCCATTTGTCACTCACATACCTTAGAAGGGTGTAAGGACAATCATTGAATCCTCCTACTCTAATGTATGATTATGTGGGGAATTGGATTAAGTAAGATCCCCAATTGGTAATATTTGAAGTGGTAGCATCAAAGAATATCTTCTTCTCTATCTCTTTACCGAACATGACTATGGTGTAATAGATGAATGCATCATTTAATCTTCTAAATTATTGCCTACTAGCCTCAAGAGTGAGGTCGGGGTAATATTTGAAAACTTTGTTTACTTGGTTAGCTATTGTGTTCAGTATTGGGAAGGCTCTCCCTTTGGATAATATATAAACTAGATAAGATGTCATATAGAACTTCCCTATATTATGGACTTCTATCAATTGATTGTGGATGGAGTCACTTATCAACTATGCTTAGTGGATTTATTACTTGTTATAGTGGATTATGTATATGTATTGGTACATCCAATCTTGGAAGTTCCTTACATCAGGGTTTTAGTGATTTTATGCAATAGTATGATCAAATCACCTGCTTCATCCTTAAAATCTATTCTTACCAATGTTTTGGGCAATTTTTTAGATGTATCCCTAGGGATCCTTAGCCATTGTTTATTCATCACCCTTTGACATATAGTGTTGTTGTCCTGATAGAATTTCTTTGATGATTCAGGATTTATATCAAGATAAATCTCATATTCAGGTATCAGGAACACTAAGTCCATAAATTTTGGGTCCAAGTTTAGAATTAATTTTCCATTATCATGTTGGGGGATCAAACCAACAATAGATTACACTTGTGAAAGCAATAAACGCGGAAATAAATCAGATAGATAAGTAACTGAAATGATAAATAGCACAGAACAAGATATACAAGAAAACACCCTGAAAACTTGTATTGAAACTCTTTACAATAGGAATACAATATGAAGAAGCTTCGTTCTTCCACACCTCTCTCAGATGCACACAAGATCTCTCACTAGATCTCTATTCCTCAAGAGCTCACTCTCAAGTACATTCAAATCCAACAACCTGGATTGATGCAACTCTATACTGTCCTTCAAACATTCACAATGTTCTACTCTTACAGTTCTACACACACACTACAATTCTAAGCTAAGAAGATCTTCCTACATATAGAAATAGGGAAACTTGAGCATGCTCTTACAACAAACAGTTAAGCCTCTTGAACAAGGGCTCTAAAAAATAGTATTGCTAACAATAGAGACGCAAGCTTGAGTCCACGACTCAAACTTATCATGCAAACACTCGCTGCCGTCCACGAAAATAGATTTCTGGACACGTAGGTAACCGACATCGGTTCCTGCCTGTTCGCCTGTGACCGTCGCCGGTCGACCATATCGCCGACGTCGGCGCCTCTGCAACTGCTACTAACCGACGTCGGTCGCTCCTGACCGATGCCGGCGTCTGTGTAGACCCGAACCTGTTTAAGTATGCTCCTTGGTGAAGCTTTTAGCTCCACACCCTAACAATCTCCCACTTGGAGATAAACCAGCTGCACCAACCTGTACAGCATCATCTTCTTGCTCTTCCATCTTCAACTCAATCATGAAGACCAATAGAAGTTGAATGAAGATTCAACTTCTCCATCGTAACCGGCTTTGTTAGCATATCAGCAGGATTCTTGTCTGTATGAATTTTCTCCAGCTTCAACTCACCATCTTCCAATACCTGCCGTATGAAGTGGTACCTTAGCTGTATGTGCTTGGTTCTAGAGTGAAACACTGAGTTCTTGGCCAAATGGATTGCACTCTGACTGTCACTGTACAATCTGCAACTCCCATGCTCCCTTCCAAGCTCTTCCATGAACCGTGTCATCCATATCATCTCCTTGCTAGCTTCTGTAGCTGCAATGTATTCTGCTTCTGTAGTTGACAAGGCTACAACCTTCTGCAACTTAGATATCCAACTAACTGCCGATCCACCTACAGTAAAAACATAACCTGTGGTGCTCCTCCTGCCATCCAAATCCCCTGCCATATCTGAATCTACATAGCCATGTAGAGAAGTATCTGAACCTCCATAGCATAGGTGCTTGCTGCTGGTTCCTCTCAGATATCTAAGGATCCATTGAACCGCTTTCCAATGTTCCTTACCTGGATTTGCCATATACTTGCTTACTACTCCCACTGCTTGGGCAATATCTAGTCTAGTACATACCATTGCATACATCAAACTCCCTACTGCGGAAGAATATGGAACTGTACTCATGTACTCTACCTCATCATGTGAATTGGGACATTGTTCTTTGCTTAGCTTAAAATGTCCAGCCATAGGTGTACTCACCGGTTTTGCATCCTGCATATTAAACCTCTCCAACACCTTGTTCACATAATCTTCTTGAGACAATATCAACCTGTGATTTTTCCTGTCTCTCCTAATGCTCATGCCAAGGATCTTCTTAGCTGCTCCCAAATCCTTCATGGCAAACTTTTGAGCTAACTTCTCCTTGAGCTCAGAGATATCCTGCATGTGAGACCCTGAAACCAGCATGTCATCTACATACAACAATAGAATAATATATCTACCGTTATCAAATCTCTTGAAATATACACAATGGTCTGATTGACACCTACTGTAGCCATGCTCAGTCATAAACCTGTCAAATTTCAAATACCATTGCCTTGGAGCTTGCTTGAGGCCATACAAGCTTTTCTTTAACATGCACACAAATTTCTCCTTACCCTTGACCTCGAAACCTTCTGGCTGTTCCATATAAATTTCCTCATCCAAATCTCCATGAAGAAATGCTGTCTTAACATCTAGCTGCTCGAGATGCAAATCCTCAAAAGCAACCAAAGACAATACAACCCTTATTGAAGTCATCTTAACAACAGGAGAAAAAATTTCACCAAAGTCAATACCTGGCTTTTGTGCAAATCCTTTTACCACTAATCTGGCCTTATATCGCATCTGACCATCCTCACTTTCCTTCAACCTGTAGGTCCATCTGTTCTTCAGTGTTCTCTTACCAGCTGGCAATTCAACCAAATCCCATGTTTGGTTCTCTCTTAAGGACTCCATCTCCTCAACCATGCCACGCTCCCACTTACTCCTGGACTCCACCTGTAATGCTTCTTCAAAACTTTCGGGTTCTCCACCATCGGTTAGCAATAAATAATATAAGGAAGGAGAATATCTAATTGGAGGCTTACTTACCCTTTCAGACCTCCTGATGGGTGTCTTGGACTTGTTTTCAACAATCTGTCCACCCAATTTTTCTGACAGTGACCGACCTCGGCCACCTGTAGACCTGTCACTCGCCGTCGTCGATTCTTCCTGACCGACCTCGGTGCCTGGTCTGCCGACGTCGGTCTCTGTATGACCGACATCGGTTTCTGTACTGCCGACGCCGGTTACAATCCTGCCGACGTCGGTCTCTGTGTTTTCCTGCAAGTGATTATTTCTTTTTCCCGCGAGCTCATTTTGGACCATAACTTCGTCCAATTCACTATTGCTCTGCCCAGATTGATCCAGCTTCCTTATCTGATCACTGTACATCACTCTTTCATTGAAAACAACATCACGGCTCCTGATTACCTTGTTAGTTCCTAGATTCCAAAATCTGAAACCAAAATCATCTGAGCCATAGCCTATAAACGTGCACCTCATAGACTTAGGATCAAGCTTCTTTCTATTTTCCTTATCTATATGCACAAAGGCTTCACTACCAAAAACTTTGAGATATGAAAGATCTACCTTTTTACCTGTCCATGCCTCTTCTGGAATTCCACCATCCAGAGCTGTAGAAGGTCCTCTGTTAATCAGGTACACTGCGGTGTCAACTGCCTCTGCCCAAAACTCTAAGGGCAACCCTGCATGCAATCTCATACATCTTGCATGCTCCATGATAGTTCTGTTCATCCTTTCAGCAATACCATTCTGCTGAGGTGTCCTTCGAACCGTCCTTTGCCTACGGATTCCTTGTGTATAACAATACAATTTGAACTTAAGACTGCAGAACTCACCGCCATTATCAGATCTCAAGCACTTTAACTTTCTGCCTGTTTCATTCTCAACCATGGCTTTCCAAAACTTAAAAGTCTCAAAAACATCAGATTTCTTTTTAATACAGTAGATCCATACCTTTCTTGTGGCGTCATCTATGAATGTAACATAGTACCGTGATCCGCCAATAGAGGCTACCTAAGCCGGTCCCCACACATCTGTGTGAACAAGCTGCAACTTCTGCCTTTTCTTAGTAGACCCGGTCTTGAGAAAACTAACCCTTTTCTATTTCCCAAATACACAGTGCTCACAAAACTCTAGATCCATACTTTTCAAATCTGAAAGCATACCTTTAGACTTAAGTATTGACATCCCCTTCTCACTCATGTGGCCAAGCCTTGAGTGCCACAATTTACAATCCACACCTGAAGTAGATAAAACTGAAGGAGATTTGTTAGTAACACAATTACACAAGTAGAGAGTACCTTCTCTCTTACCTCTGGCCATAACTAGTGCACCCTTGGTCACCTTCCAAGAATCTGCTGTGAGAGTTACTGTACAACCCTCATCACCTAGCTTACCTGCAGAAATCAAATTTCTCTTCAAACTAGGAACATGCATCACTTCTCTCAACACCCATGTGTTGCCATTCTGCATCTTCAGCTGCACTTTACCTTTGCCAATAATCTTACAAGGCTCATCATCCCCTAAGTATATTATTCCAAAATCTCCATGGATATAGTCACTGAAATACTCTCTGTTAGGGGTAGCATGGAAAGAGGCACCAGAATCTAATACCCAAGATTCTATGTTATTATGCAAAGAGAAAATTAAAGCATCCTGTGCAATACCTGCAACCTTGGCTTCTTCCTTTCCTTCGTGTTGGTTGTCCTCCTTGGGCTTTGACCAACAATCTCTGCTTATGTGCCCCATCTTTCCACAGTTCCAGCATTGTGGCTTCCTGCCATTCCTGGATTTGGATCTTCCTCTCACCTTAGACTTAGATCTTGATCTCCTCTTGCTCTTTTCTTTTTGCCTTCCCCTGCTCTCAAAATTTAAAGCGTTCCCAGATGTCTCTTCTGTGCTTTTCCTGCGTATTTCCTCATTCAAGATAACGCTAACCACATCTTCTACTTTCAAAATATTTGATGCAGATGCAGTATTAGAAACTGCCATTACTAAGCCATGCCAGCTTTCAGGCAAAGAACATAATATCAAAAGAGCTTTTATTTCATCTTCAAATACAATATTGACAGAACTTAACTGATTAACAATTCCATTGAAATCATTCAGATGAGTAGAAACAGATCCACCTTCATTCATATGCAAATTAAATAATTGCTTCATAAGATATACCTTATTTGAAGCTGAGGGTTTTTCATACATATTTGCTAACGTGGTCATCAACTCTACCATTGTTTTTGCCTGTGACAAATTACATATCACAGTGGAGGCCAGACTCAGTCTTATAGACCCAAGAGCCTTTCTGTCAAGAACTTCCCATTCTTCATCCTCCATGTCCTTGGGCTTCTTTGCTATCCCACCTAACGGTAAGTAGAGATCCTTCTGATACAGATAGTCCTCTATCTGCATTCTCCAATGTTGGTAGTTCTTGCCATTAAACTTTTCCATTCTCAGCTTACTTTCTTCTGCCATTGCTTCTCCCACTCAAACAGAAATTCCTGCAGAAACACCTGTGAGCAACCTGTAATCTGTAACCTGTAACCTGTAGCCAAGGCTCTGATACCACTTGTTGGGGGATCAAACCAACAATAGATTACACTTGTGAAAGCAATAAACGCGGAAATAAATCAGATAGATAAGTAACTGAAATGATAAATAGCACAGAACAAGATATACAAGAAAACACCCTGAAAACTTGTATTGAAACTCTTTACAATAGGAATACAATATGAAGAAGCTTCGTTCTTCCACACCTCTCTCAGATGCACACAAGATCTCTCACTAGATCTCTATTCCTCAAGAGCTCACTCTCAAGTACATTCAAATCCAACAACCTGGATTGATGCAACTCTATACTGTCCTTCAAACATTCACAATGTTCTACTCTTACAGTTCTACACACACACTACAATTCTAAGCTAAGAAGATCTTCCTACATATAGAAATAGGGAAACTTGAGCATGCTCTTACAACAAACAGTTAAGCCTCTTGAACAAGGGCTCTAAAAAATAGTATTGCTAACAATAGAGATGCAAGCTTGAGTCCACGACTCAAACTTATCATGCAAACACTCGCTGCCGTCCACGAAAATAGATTTCTGGACACGTAGGTAACCGACATCGGTTCCTGCCTGTTCGCCTGTGACCGTCGCCGGTCGACCATATCGCCGACGTCGGCGCCTCTGCAACTGCTACTAACCGACGTCGGTCGCTCCTGACCGACGCCGGCGTCTGTGTAGACCCGAACCTGTTTAAGTATGCTCCTTTGACATATAGTGTTGTTGTCCTGATAGAATTTCTTTGATGATTCAGGATTTATATCAAGATAAATCTCATATTCAGGTATCAGGAACACTAAGTCCATAAATTTTGGGTCCAAGTTTAGAATTAATTTTCCATTATCATTCAACACTTCTCTATTCTTAAAATCATAGTGCTTTGTTAATGTGAGCAATAACTCAGGGCTTTACATAGTCAAGGGGAAATCTACTGCTTAAGGTAGCCAATAGTTGTAAATGATTTGAATCTAGTCATTTTTGAATTTGGCATTTACTCTAGTCCAAAAATCAACCAGGTTAATATGACCTAGGTTTGTGTCTATAATCTCATTTGTGTTGGTTTCCAAACTGAGGGGGACATCAAGTTCCTTGGAATTGTAATTCATCTATTTTACAGACATAAATTCTATAGAAATTTCTAAGGAAAAAGCAACTATAGATTTGGGGGATTTTGAAGGTGCAAAACACAGGTGAAAGCTTTGGCAAAGAATGTGTTTGCAATTATAGGTAGAAATATCTGACAGAGATAATAGTTGCGAGATACACTTGTGATATTTGGTGAAAGCTTTGATGGAGATTGGGGTTGCTTTGTGCATTGGGAAAGTCTACAAAGTTGTGAGGCTATAATTGCAATAAAAAATCCCATGGGTTTTGGAATCTAGGGACTATTTAAGGAATGTGCAAGGGAATATTTGATTGGGTAGGGAATCCTCAAAGAATATTTGACTAGTTATACAAATTTTTAAGAAACTCTAGGTTTTTAATTGGCTAGAAAACACTTAGAAAGAGTCAACACAAGGTGATTTTTGAAATGACCCTAAATGAAACCATGAAAACTAATAAAAAAACATATCGACTCTTAAGCAAGGAAAAACCTAAATTGTAACTAAATCCACTTAAAAAAGAGTGTAAAAAATTAAAAAAATGACTAAAGCAAGCTTTGAATGTGGAAAATATAACTTGAAAAAACATAAGAGTTTAATCAAAATATTGTGCAAGGGGGTCAATGGCATCGTGTCTCAAATTTTGTGGCAGTATGGCTTGATTGCATGGCTTAGAGGGTCAAATGCATGGCTCAAAGTTAAAATCAAGGTCATAGAGATCCAAATATAATTTAACAAATAAAAAATGAATTATGATAACCCTAATTTCATTTATATAACCTCTACAATTACCCCTATCTTAATGGTTGGTGGGAGATTACGAAATCTAAAGTCTACAAGTAAATTTACAACTTTACATATTTTCTATTTGCACTTTGGCCTCCACATTCTATAGGATAGTTTGACTCTTTTGAAATGGTAAGGCACAATTTAAATTGAAATTCACAACTTTTCATGTTTAAATTTATAACTGGACTTTTGGATTCCTTAAGAAGGGTAGTTGGTAGGAAGCAAAACTCCAGAGTTCTAGTTTTCAATTGGAGTGATGCATGGGAAGTGAAGGTTGTGAAGCAATTTGTAAGTTTGCAAGTTGAAAATTGCATTAAAATCTCTAGTTTTTTCAAGGCATATGTTTGGCAGGAAATGAAACTCCATTTACAATTTGTAACTTTACAAGTTAAAAATTACAAGCAAGGTTCTAATTTTTGGTGGTTATGGGTTTTGTAGGAAGTAGAGGTTGGGAAGCATGCAAGTTTACAAGTTGCAAGTTGCATTTAAATCTCTAATTTCTACTAGCTAGGTGTTTATCAGGAAGAATAGGTTGGGATATAATTTGTAAGTTTACAAGTTGTAAATTGCATCCAAATCTCTAATTTTTTCTAGCTTAAGGACATGAGATTCCTAGGTCATTTTATGGCATTTTTAAAAAGAAATAATGGGTCTCCCTTAGGGTACTTGACATTTTGAAATTTTTGGGATAAAAATATAAATATAAATATCTCTAAGGCACTCCCCAAGATCTGAATGAATTGAGTGATCTTAAAATGACCTTAAAGTCCTATATTTATTTCTTACATCTTGACTTGTGAGTGGGAACTCACTTATCCCTCAAAATTTATCTAGGGTTTCATTTACTTAGTGTTTCATCTCTAAATATCATACCAACCCCACTCTATAGTAGGGTATATAAATTAGGGCATGAATACTATGATCTCTAGGGGGTTGAATGGCTAGCCTCTCTGATCATAACAAAAACCTGAGTCAAGTCTAGCTAACTAGGGGACTCCACTAAGAAGTACAAGGATGGAGTCTCTAAGCAAAGGAATAGATCCTTGTATAGTAATTTATTTGATATGAAATAAATTGACATGTTCTCATCTATAGTGTTAACCATACTTGGGACCATTTAGAACATGAAAAACTTATAGTTTTAGATAAACCCCACTTGTTATGGAAATATTGTCAATGCATGGAAAGTAACCCAAAGTTCCATGTCACCATATGAACTCTTGAGAGAAGAGGGTGCCTAAAAACCCTAATTTTCATGCACATATAAATTTTTGGATTAACAAATAATTTCCTCTCAAGAAGGAGTATATAGATAGAATTTTACAATATGAAGCCACCTTGTCAATTTTTAAGAATAAGACAATACACTTAGGTGTTTTTGTTATTTTTCATTTAATTACATTATTTTTGAGTAAAAAGCTATTTTGTTTATCAAAAACACATTTCTAAATCATGTCCAAATCAAATCATGTTTATACACTTATTTTAGCCTAAAGAGGTGGTATTCCACCTATTTGATTCCATACTTTGACTTATTCATTTTACAAACCTTGTGTGTGTGTGTGTGTGTGTGTGTGTGTGTGTGTGTGTGTGTGTGTGTGTGTGTGTGTGTGTGTGTGTGTGTGTGTGTGTGTGTGTGTGTGTGTGTGACTTGTTTGAAAGGGGAATTTTTATGCTACCCATTTCATTCCAAGTCTTTGATTTAATTTTTTTGAAACAAAATATTTGTCATACCTTCTGAGCAAGGTAGTATTGTTACTCTACTCACATTTTTTCAAATACCTTTGCCTTGTGTCCATTCAATTTCAAAACCATGTGTGCCTTTTTGGTCTATGCTTAGTATCATTATGCCATTTGTTTTGGTCTAGTTTGATGTCCATTTGATAAATTGAGTCTTTTAAACTAAGTTAAAATCCAAACATTGATCGGTTTATGCCTATGCCTCACTTAATTTTGGTTTAGAGGTTTACCTCTCA
The DNA here is from genome assembly GCA_037957365.1 of Torreya grandis. NCBI lineage: Eukaryota > Viridiplantae > Streptophyta > Pinopsida > Cupressales > Taxaceae > Torreya > Torreya grandis. Next base: position 6,194,174 of record JARHVA010000113.1, on the reverse strand, counting down.
CTTTTGGATTGTGAAACTTAGACTAATTCCTTGATTACTTTGAAGATATTTTATGTCTATATTTTGAAAGTGGTCTTTTATGTGTGCCTCAAATTTATTTGGTTGCTTAGAACTAAGGTTAAAACTCTCTCTCCAAGTACAACCTTAAACATGGTTAGTTTACATTTGAGTCTTGCTCATCACTTGGTTTGAATGTTTTACTCCTCATACTTATTTTTTATTTACTTGGAATTGATTTTCCTAATTATTTTTATGCATATGCCTAAATTCCATTGCCTTTTACCAATGGTCAATTTTATGTTTGAAACTATATGCCTAGTTTGAGTCCAAGTGTTTCAAATTATTAAATTAATGGTCTTGTCATTTTTACCTCGACCTAGTGTTTATTGAAGTCTAGATTTTGTGTCATGTTTCCAAAAAACCTAGAATTTTACCTTTCATTCTTAAACAAAATTTATTTTCAAGTATAGATTTGTGTCGTGCTCCCAAAGACCTAATGTTTTGGTCTAGTTTGATGTCCATTTGATAAATTGAGTCTTTTAAACTAAGTTCAAATCCAAACATTGATCGGTTTATGCCTATGCCTCACTTAATTTTGGTTTAGAGGTTTACCTCTCACTTTTGGATTGTGAAACTTCGACTAATTCCTTGATTACTTTGAAGATATTTTGTGTCTATATTTTGAAAGTGGTCTTTTATGTGTGCCTCAAATTTATTTGGTTGCTTAGAACTAAGTTTAAAACTCTCTCTCCAAGTACAACCTTAAACATGGTTAGTTTACATTTGAGTCTTGCTCATCACTTGGTTTGAATGTTTTACTCCTCATACTTATTTTTTATTTACTTGGGATTGATTTTCCTAATTATTTTTATGCATATGCCTAAATTCCATTGCCTTTTACCAATGGTCAATTTTATGTTTGAAACTATATGCCTAGTTTGAGTCCAAGTGTTTCAAATTATTAAATCAATGGTCTTGTCATTTTTACCTCGACCTAGTGTTTATTGAAGTCTAGATTTTGTGTCATGTTTCCAAAAAACCTAGAATTTTACCTTTCATTCTTAAACAAAATTTATTTTCAAGTATAGATTTGTGTCGTGCTCCCAAAGACCTAATATTTTCCATTTTACCTCTTATTTTAGACCTAGTTATTTTGAGCCTAACTTTGTGCCTTATTCCCAAAGACCTAGTAATGTTTTTTTTTATTAGACCTAGATTAGAGTTGTTTGAAACATGCTTTACCAAGTTAGGATTTTGATTCACCATTTACTTGACCATATGTGCAAGACATTTAACATTAGACAAATTTTAGATCAAGTTTATCATTGATCAATTTTGATGAAGAGATCCATTCTAGGCCAAGTTTAAACCATTTTTAGCAATAGATCTAGTACCTATTAAAAGTCTCATTATAACCAAGACCTATTCTAAGACTAATTTCACTTTCAAACCTAGACCTAGACCAAGACTATTTTCATATACCAAGACTGCCCTCATTGGGCTAATTTCTAAACCTAGTCATGTCGATTATCATATACCATGATCACCTTTATTTGGGCCATTTAAAATATCAATTTCACCCTTGTAATGATAATGGTATCTTCTCTACCACTTATGCAAGTAACTCTCCTGGTTTGTGCTAATAACCAAGATTTGTAGCACCCAAAGGATTACCATTCCAAGCCCTCATCCTTTAGCCTGTGCTAGTAACCAAGCTTCATAGCACCTATTTAGTACCATTTTATGACCTCACCCTTAGTCTTAACTAGTGACCAAGCTTCACAGTGCCCAAGGATTACCATTTTAGGACCTCATCATTCATCTTGCATTAGCAACTAAGCTTTATAGTGACATTTCAATACTATTCTAGGCCCTCACCCTTCAGTTTGTGATAGCGACCAAGTTTCAAAGTGCCCTTTCATTACTATTCTAGGCCCTTACCTTTTTGTTTCCACTAGCGACCAATCTTCATAGAACCCAAGGATTACCATTCAATGCCCTCATCCTCTAGTTTGCATTAGCAACCAAACTTTATAGCACCCTTTCATTACTATTTTAGGTCCTTACACTTTGGTCTATGCTAGTGACCAAGCTTCATAATGCCCAAGGATTACCATTTCAGGCCCTCATACTTTGATTTGCATTAGAAACTAGGCTTCGTAGCACCCTTTCATTACTATTATAGGCCCTTATCTTTTGGCTTGTGTTAGAAACCAAGATTCATAGTGCCCTTATAACATCCCCACTAGAATCTACCTAGAATAACATGATTTATTTTAATTTAATCAACTTATTCTTTCATTAGATTTTACTACAAGAATCTAATTAGTGATCTAGATAAAACACTCTAAGTATATTACCTATAAAATAAGCATGTGACATCTATTTGTCACTATTCACTATCATTAGGTGAAACACAACATAAATGAATATAGAAAGTAAATATAGATTTTCAGCCATGACTGGTACAAACATACAGTCACTATTGTCATGGTACAATAAGTAAATAATTACATCTCATCAGTAATAATGTCTAATTAATCATAAATACAAATACAAAATACAAGATACAAGGCTCCATGAAGCATGAGTTTCCTCAAACTTTAGTATCTATGGTAATCTTCAGTGTTGTATCTAAAGAAGTACTATTGTAGGGATGGAGAGCATCATCCAAGCACTTTTATACACTAACCATAGACCATCGATCCCCCACACAATCCCTCATGAGGTAGTGTCCCTCCCATTACAAATCAATGGATAGTGATGGTGTGAGAATCTAAAAAGACAAGCTAGTACCTGTGTGCTGTATAATTTCTAATAACATGCAGTGTACCATAAATAAATTCATTCTAACATGATATCACACAAGCATGTAAATCATACATATGAAATGACAATGTTTAAATAAACATTACTTTGGCCAAAGTTTTTAATAGTTATTGATCTCTAGGATCAATCAAATTCATATACACCACTTGATCAAATTACCTTCATCTGGCATTGGTGATACTAGCAAGTTAGTGAAGTTCATCTCACTACTTACTCAATATCAACAATGTGATATTTGGTTAATAAAAATATAATCAATGGATTCATACAAATTACTTCCTACTAGTTGACATAAAACATGTGAAACACATGAATAATCAAAATGCATACCTTTAATCCATCAAATGTATGAATTAATCTCCATAATATTATTTATCACATAAATAATAAGCATACAAGAACAAATTATACCAACCGGGTATCATATATATTAGACTGCATAGTCTAATTTTCGTAAATAGATTCAAATATATAGTGAAATCACTAATATCACAGTCCATCATTTTTTATGTTCACACTAAATTTTAAATAGACAATCATAATATTTCAATTGAATCAGATAACTCATAAACCAACTCATGCCTCATATGAACATAATACAAACAAATAATTACAATTCTAAGAGACCATATTCATATGGTTATAGATTCATGTTCCTCAGAATCTTATGACTTATGTTAACAATCCATTAAACTATAGATATAGGAATATGACCCAATACACCTATATATGTTAAATATTTATATGAATACTTAAATCCATATGTAAATATATTTCTTATAAATACACCTTTATACATATTAATTGTATTCATACTATATATCACATACAAGCACTCAATAATATATAAATACTAAAAACATCAACAATCATCTAAATTATGATTTCAACATAAATTTATTATTATCAAAATACTTTGATGATTTATTATAATATATTAACATTTCAGACAGATATGAGTAACTAACTTCCAACAATGGATCTACATTGCCAGATACTCAACTTACTATAATATAGATAAGTTATTAAATGTTATGTGCTAGTGATATAATACGAAATAATAAATGCTATATCACATTATATATTTTTATATTTCTATGTTATGTCAACTTATTCTCTTTAGATCAATTATACTACTTTATATCTTTCAGATCTATGATACACTATAGTTTTACTAACAATTTTTACAACAAATATACTTTACACCTAAGTGCTATACTCGTCATACACCACTCATATAGGTATATGAGAATTATATTTATTTTATTTTTAAATTTTAATTTCTAATAAAGCTTCCACACATACAGGTAAGTTCTTAGACAATATAGTTAATCTAATTAGTATAGATATGACTATATTTCACTAATAAAAATGAATTCTGTATATACTAGATCCCCACCTACACAGATTACATCCCTTATCACACTATGAGTTATATTAATTTATAGGTGTGATCTACTTAGCAATATAATCTATGATATATAATTCATATACATTTTTACTATGAATTATGTATATCCTATTATGTATATTTCATAGCATGCCATTTATTAGATTTAATTGGGCTTTAATTTTATTCATTTATAAAATTGGAGATACAAGCTCTAATAATTCCAAATATTCACGTCAAACTATAAATAAATAAAAGGCATTAAATATATGGTGAAATTTATTCTAGGGCCTTTATCTTAAAATTGCCTTCTTGTGTGCACTAAGACACGAACTTATCATACTCTTGTATGAAGTTTAAGTAATCGGACCATAATCCTTGTTTCATAAATCAATCTACTTTACAAATCTTTCAAAGTGTGGAGAGAATCAAATATAAATCCACTTTGTCCAAACCCACACTAACTATGGAGACAATATCAAACTTTGGAAGTGTGTTGATTAATGTTTACCCACTATATGAATTGAATCATTGTTCTTTTGTTATTGTAACTAGATCATTGTAATATCTACTTAGAAATATTAAAACATTATCTATGTGAAGTATGATACTTAGAAGTATCGATGTAATATATATCATTATTTTGATTTCATAGCGAATTATATATAAAGTTTTGTTGTAATATCCATGTAACATTCCCACTATATATATCATTGTAATAACATAACATGACAAGGATATATCTCTATACTACCCATTATTGAGGCAAATTGTAGGTGATATATGGGGCATATTTGATAATTTAGGATATTATATCGGATTAAATATATTGTGGCAAATATATCTACCCCTTCCATAACTAAGTGGATCCATTAGTATTTAGAGATTCAATATGTTAACATATTGAATTTATAGAGGATATTGACTTTCACTTATATTACATATTTAATACTGACTTCCATACCTGCCATAGATTAGATCCATTGGATTAAATATTTTAGGATGTAATAGGAAATATATAAACATGATACAAAGATTAAATATAAGTGATACCTACCACTTCCATATCATGGCAAAGATATTGCTATACAATCAATGTTCTTTAATAAAAATTGTAATCATATTGCTATACAAGATATCTAAATATTATAAGAATTATATCTACTAACCTCATATCATTCTTAATACACAGATCAAACCTACAAAATCCTATGGTCACACGATTCTCACAGTTCACTGCATACATTCACAAATTTCTTATTAAAAATTTAATATACAATAAATTTTTGTTCACTATATACTACATTATATACAATATACAACAAACCTTTAATGTGGTATATATATAACATTATACACCACATATTTTTTCACGATGGTTTTGGCTCCGGCGACTGTGCGCGCAAAGCCACATTTGAAATTGGATGCTGCGATCCGAGTGGCCGACGAGGCAGTGGCTGCAGCTACGAAGGAGGTTCTTCTTGTTGATAGAGGAAGGAACCAGAATACCCGCATAGGGATTTCTGCTGCGGGGATTGAAGAATCTACAGTTGTGTCGCCGGTCAACGTTCCTGGTTTAGGGCATGGAGTAGGGGGGCATACCTATGCGGATGTGGCAGCCTTCGAAGCATATTTACACGATGCTTAGCCTCATACAACACCTGTACCTACCCGTGTAACGCCTGTAAGTGCTTTAAAACCTATAAGGGTAACTCTAGACCCTGAATTAGCAGAAAATATCTTTCAAGAAGAAAAATGGTTTTCCTCGTGTTGCCATCTTTTGTTTCCGTGGTTTCTGGCCTTCTTTTGTAGATCTATAGAACTGGATTGCTAAGAATTGGCTGCATATCAAAGATGGTCAAATACAGCCCTGTGCCAGGGGTTTTTTTATAGTAATATTTCAAAGTCCTGAAGATAGGAAGTCTATTCTGTGCCACAATAATTTTTCTTGGCAGGGCAGATTTCCCCTAATGGCCAAACCTTGGCACAAGGATTTTAATCCTCTCTCGGAATCCTTTAACAAAATCCCTATACGGGTGCGGCTCCCTTATCTTCCGATACATTTGTGGCAAGAGGCGGTTTATAAAACCATTAGAAATGCTATAGGAGAGTTTCTATATGAAGAAGACAGTACTAAGAGCCACCATTCAACTTGTGCACGATTTTTGGCTGACTTGGATGTTTCAAAGGGCCTTCATGAGGTGATTTGCATTGATTCCCCAAGGGGTTCCTGGACACAAATCTTGGATTATGAGGGGATTCATTTTAGGTGTAGGAAGTGTCACCAGATGGGACATATTGCTGCCCGTTGTGGTGATGGGAAAAACAATCCTAGACGTTCACCTTCTTGGTGGCCAAAGGATTTCTCTGATGATAGCATAGACAAACAACCTTTGGAGATAACAACAGATTTCGAGACTGAGAACGAGGAAAGGTTGCAATCTGATTCGAAAGATGAAGAGGAATCTCTAGAGAAACAATCAAATGTAGCCTCTGAGGACGCTGAAGTTAAAGATACAGCTGAACCTGAGGAGGAGGTGGTGATCTCTTCCCCTGTTTTGGAGGATCTTTCTAAGAGCCAGACTGTATTAGACTGTCACAAGGAGTTCATGCCTTCTGGTGTCCACAGATCAGTGTCTTCTGAGGCATGGGTTGCTAAGGCAGCTAAGGTAGAAGATGGTTGGACAACAGTCAGAAGAAATAAGGCTAAGCCTTTGGTCCCTCCTCTAGAACTGAATCTTCGGTCATGCATAAAGAAAAATCCGAATTTAAAAGATTCATCCAAAGTTCCTTTCTGTTGATTGGTTTTTTGGGGGCAGCAAATCGGTCATTTTTATTGGTTTGGTGGTTACAGATCTGGATGTTTGCTAAACCTTTTGGTTTTCATTCAGTTCAGTGTTTTGGCAGTTGTTTTTTCTTGTTCTTATCTGTCGGTAACAGGTCCTTGTAAAACCTGGTCTTGGCTCTTTTTTGATAATCAGGTTCTTGTGTTAACCTGGCTATGATTAATGTATATCTTTCTTCTTGTTCAGGGTTTCGGGGTCCCTTCAAAACCTATTTTTACCATAATCTAAAACATTATACACCACATTATATACCTTTAAAGGTAATATATATAATATTCATAGAGGTATACACCACAGTTCACTAAGAATATACACACACACACACACACACACACACACACACACACACACACACACACACACACACACACACACACACACACACACACACACACAATTTGGTACACATAGGTTACTTCAATTACATAGTCATATGTTTTACATCACTTTACTTCTATATGAATCACTGTGCTAAAATAGATTGATATACAAAGAAATTCACACAAAACTTCAATAACATCACCAACATTTTTGATGGAATCTAGTTGGAACCATATGGATTAATCCTTTCTTTCCCACTATTGTGCTTCTATCTCTTCTTCCTCTGCTCACTCCTCATTCTCCACTCTATGTTGTCTCATCAAGTTGTGCTCTCATATATCTTTTTCTGCTCAATTTTTATTCTTTTGATCTTTCCTTTTTCCATTGTATAAATAATTTGCTTTATTTAAATCTACCTTCCTTTCTTTTATTTATTTTATTCAATGATTTTTCTTTTATTTTGTTCTTTTTATTTTCTTTTTTCCTAAATATATTTTTCTAAGAACTCCCAAGTCACAAACTTTTCCTAATTATAAAAAAATTACTTTATTTATATTTTTCAAATAACTTATTAACAATATGTCTTAAAATAAATAAATAATCATAATGACTTGACCAATATAAGGTCAATAATATTCTTTTAAATCAAAATGATAAATAACACATTATTATCCAAATCTAAATTATAACAACGTATTCATTGTTATCACTACACTATCTAGATTATCTATGTCCTTTTGTCATTTATAAAGTCACACAATGATATTTTTGATATCATAAAAATAACTGACTAATGTTCTCAACCATTACTAAGACAATATGGTTAGTCTACATATGGTAGGACCAACATAATTCACACAAATTTATATTTTTGAAAACATAAACAATCATGAATATAATGACATGACATAAATACACAGTAACATTTACTATGTAATCACATGAAATTAATTCACTTAAGCATAAATATGAACTAACACACACATATGCAATTATCTAAATACAAATAACATAAGCACCATATTAACTCTAACCATTCAAACTATGCATATAATGAGTCTCATTAACTTCATGTGTGTAAAGGTTCTAGCCTTTCCTCTATCATCCTCAAACACCTCCATCTATATTACCCTCTTTGATGATGCTATCCCTTTGTCATGCTCTGAGAGATGAATTTCTCTTGCATCTAACTCATGACAAATAGGCAGTTAGTCTATAACATCATGACATATATCATAAAATATTGTTGAAATAACAAATCAACATGGTCATAATGTAAAAATATACGATATAGCTAACTTATAGCAATGCAATCATGAAATAAAATAAATATTAAACTATCCCATAATAGTAAATGACTTATAACTTAGTTAATAATAATCAAATCAAATTACCAACTATAAATGTCTATAGATAATCAAGTAAGTTTGTTTAGCGAGCAATCAAGATGTGACATCTTTTCGCCCTAAAAATGATCATCATCCTGATGACACTTATTCAAACATAAATTTTGAATTAAAAACATTATTTAGAAAAAAAAATCATATAAAGTATCAAATAAAGCAAATAAATATAAAAATCACTTGTAAAACTAATAATAGTCCTCCCACGTAGCTCAGAGTATTGGTCCCACAAGACCTTGTATTATGACATCTTATTATTATACAAATGAAGTTTTTGAGTATCAATTACTCTGATTAGTTCTACCATGACTACCTCAGGATTTAGAACCTTGCAAAGAATTCCAATCCAACACATGTGAAGGATCAACTATATACTTTTTAGGATAAGAAACATAGAAGACATTATGTAGTAGATCGAGAGATTATGTAAATGTAAGCCTAAATGTTACAATATTGATCACTTTTAACACCTTGAAGGGTCAAACATATCTTGATGATAATTTCATTGATTTCCTAAATTTAATATTCAACCATAAGCACATTAAATCATCATAAAAGCCAAAAAAAATGGCTAGGGAGAGTTCCAAAAATCCTCCCATCCGCTCTATACACCTTTCTAACCTAGAGAGTGTTTTTATCATTCTTGGAAAAAAATTTAGATAACCTAGCAAGAATGATATATATATAAGTCAATACCATCATTACTCCGTGTATCTCCTAATAAGTATGACATGCCAATACTACTGCTATTCCATGTAAATCCTGATAAGTATGCAAATGAATAGGAATTATAAATGTATATAAAATTAAGGAATAAACATTCTTTAGTATACATGCGTATAGCTATACATCTAAATTTGAAAAGTTCCTCTTAACAAATCTTAGATTCGACAAGCTCCCCTTAATGGATCTAAAATTAGTAATTACTGAGTCAATATAAGACTAACTATAATCTAATATAATCTCTTAGTACTCACATTCCTAATTCAAGACTCATCCCTTAGGTCTCCATGACCTAATGATCTCCAAAATGTGCACATGGTTTAATGAATCATAAAAACATTACATAATTACATTAAGTTGCCATTATCCAAACATAACTAGTATCAAATTTCATAGCTTAATCCATCTCTATTATAATCATAGTTAGGAATAAATAATGTTAAAATTAACATAACAAATAAAGGCCAAGGATCACACTATCCATACAACCTTATAAATGGAATAAGTGACACAATGCCTCCTTACTTGCTTGTCTAGATACACAACAAGTTATAAGCTTTTCTCAACCTCTTAGACTAACAAGATGTTGTACACATATTATTCTATACTCACTCTAGGTGAAAGGTACATAAATGACTCATAAAAATAGCATGTTCTAAGCAAGATGAGAATAATACCAATCTAATCAAGGGTGAAACATAGCATAATGATTATAATCAACTTATTAATCTTAATCCTGAACCAATATAAAGTCAAGGTTCACCATTCCACGTGGTCAAAGTTCACAAGTTTAGATAAAATAGCACTAAAAAATGTGATTCTAAAAATCCATAAGTTAAAATTAGTGAACTAACATATCCACAACAAAAGTCTTAAATACTCTCATATGGTATGATGAAAACACTGCAACCCAAGTTGCCAAAATCACTACACACTTACCAAACCTAAAAGTGTGTTTCATAACCTATTTCCACAATCGAAAGGAAAAATATTAACCACATAGATGCATCAATCCATTCCATTTCTATAAATTTTCTATCAACAAGAAGTAGAAGACACTATTCCATGAACTATGGGTAATATTGTCAAAACAACATTTTAGAAACAAGTTTTTGATTAAGGAAACACTTAATCAAAATCATGAAAATATGAATCCACTTAGTGGGCTTATAATGATGTCAAATGAGGGTAAAAGAGTAAAAACTCACTCTATTTTATCTATGTGAGATGACACCTCTTCCTAATCCACATAAACATATGGGGTGCCAATCCATGAACAACTCCTAACACATAGGAATCCTCAACAAAGATAACTACACTCCACTATAAGGAGAATTACCACCGCACTAAGTTGTGCCAATCCATAAGTGGTCTTTTATGATTCCCTCCACTAGGATTAATATACATAAGACACAAAAATCCATCTAAAATGCAAGTATTCATAAGTGAGAAGCATCCCATGCTTTTTGAACAGTCACAATACAAAACACAAGTGGTGGAGGTGACTTGATTACCAAGTAAGGATGTAATCATTCTCAAAGTGTTTGATCTAAGTGATCAAAAATATTGTAAAAATATCTTTTTCATGACTCATTAACTGTGTTATGCACTCACCTACCCAAACATTGTATATAACCATCCTCATCGAGACACTTGATAAATTAATCCTTTAAAAACTCTAAGATGGTGCAAGTGCTCCTAAGGGTACACGCTTAATGTACCACACACCATTTCATGGAATAAAATATCAATCCTCATTATAAAATAGGTCACATATGATTATGCCTTATTCTTGCCAATAATTCCTTTATGTTATCTTGATGTTCCACACATCTGATGTTTCATTTAAATAGGTTCTTAAGCAAACCAAACCAGGAATTAAGGATGCATATTACCTACAATAGTCATCAAGCCATACATGAAGATCTAATAAATCTCACAACTCCAATCATGGTGTAGGATGATTATACACTAAGGCACTACAAGTACAAAATACACTTCACTTAACTAGTACAATACATGTCACTAGGTTCTCCATATATGGGTACAACATGTCTAATTCATGATTTATCTCTATTACCCAAGATAGTTCCATCAAAATTAGGTGGATTCACCTTTTCCTTATCTCTATCCAATTTAGCAGCTATTGATGTTCTCACATCCTAAGGGTTTTCATGCTTAGTGGGATATTATTTAGGCTCATCTTGGTGTTCTTCCTCTTCATGGCCATGAAATTCCTATTTTAGGGCTAAAATTTGGTCTCTTATTTCATTCATGGCTATGAGAAGATGATCCAACTTTGTTGTTTTCTCATCAATAAATCAATTAGGATCAAATGGAGGGTTTTCATTGACATTTGAAGGACACTATTTGGATCCTCTAGTTTATACTCTAGCTTCCACCATTCTCTTTTCTGATAAATAGAAGAATTTGAAAACATTAATGGATTCATTAGGTCTTAGAGTTCACACTGGAGTTTTGATACCACATGTAACATCCCCATTGAGATCTACTTAGAATAACGTGATTTTTTAAAATTTAATCAGCTTATTCTTTTATTAAATTTCACCATGAGAATCTAATTAGTGATCCAGATAAAAAACTCCAAGTATATTACCTATAAAATAAGCGTGTGACATCTATCTATCACTATTCACTATCATCAAATGAAACACAACATAACTGAATATAAAAAGTATTTATAGATTTCCAACCATGGTTGGTAAAAACATACAACCACTACTGTCATGTTATAATAAGTAAATAATTACATCTCATCAGAAATAATGTCTCAATAATAATAAATACAAGTAAAAATACAAGATAAAAGGCTCTATGGAATATGAGTTTCTCCAAACTCCAGTATCTATGGCAATCTCAGTTGTCATCTCCAAAGAAGTACTACTATGGGGAGGGAGAGTATCATCTGAAGTATTTTTACACACCAACACATGGACCATCAATCACCTACATAATCCCCCATAAGGGAATGGCCCTCCCTTCATAGATGAGTAGATAGTGATGGTGTGGGAATCTATAGAAATAAGTTGGTACCCACGTGCTATATGATTTCTAATAACATGTAGTGTACCATAAAGAAATATGTTCTAACATGATATCACATAAATATGTAAATCATACATATAAAATGATAATGTTTAACTAAACAATACTTTAGATAAAGTGTTCAATAGATATTGATCTCTAGGATCAGTTAAACTCATACACATCACTTGATTGAATTATCTTCATCTAGCATTGGTGATACTAGCAAACTAGTGATGTCCATCTCACTACTTACTCAATACCAGCAATGCGAGATTTGGTTAGCAAAAATATAACCAATAGATTCATACATATTACTTCTTACTAACTAGCATAAAACATGCTAAACATAAGAATAATCAAAATGCATAGATTTAATTTGTCAAATATATGAATTAATCTCCATAATATTATTTGTCACATAAATAATAAGCATACAAGAACAAATTATACTAACCAGGTACAATATATATTAGACTGTATATTCTAATTTTCATAAATATATTTAAATATATAGCGTGAGTAATAATATCATAGTCCATCATTTTTTTATATTCACACTATTCAATTTCAAATAGAAAGTCATAATATTTTTAGAGAGTCAGAGAACTCATAAACCAAGTTATACCTCATATGAACATAATACAAACAACTTATTATGTTTCTAAGAGACTGTATTTATATGGTTATAGACTCATGTCCCTCAAAATCCTAAGACTTATGTTAAAAATCCATTAAACTATAGATATAGGCATATGACCCAATACACCTATATATGTTATATATTTATATGAATACTTAAATCCATATGTAGATATATTTCTTATATATACAGCCTTGTATATATTAACTATATTCATACTATATATCACATACAAGCACTCAACAATATATAAATATTAAGATCATCAAAAATCATATAAATTATGTTTTTAAAATAGCTTCCTTATTCTCAAAATACTTTGATGATTTATTATAATATATTAACATTGTGGACAGATATGAGTAACTAGCTTCCAGCAATGGATCTACATTGCCAGATACTCAACTTACTATAATATACATAAGTTATTGAATGCTATGTGCCAATGATATCATCCAAAATAATAAATGCTATAACACATCCTAGTTTGTTATACTTTGTTAAAGTACTATTCTATGTCAAATTATTCTATTTAGATCAGTTATACTACTATATATCTTTCAGATCCATGATACGTTATAGTTCTACTAATAATTTTTACAACAAATATACTTTACACTTAAGTGATATACCATCCATACACTGCGTATATAGGTGTATGGTAATTCTATTTATTTTATTTTACAATTTGAATTTATAATAAATCTTTCACTCGTAAATGTAAGTTCTTAAACAATATAGTTAATCTACTCAGTATAGATATGACTATATTTCACTAATATTTAAATGAATTTTATATATACTAGATCCCCACCTACACAGATTACATCCCTTATCACACTATGAGATATATTAATTTATAGGTGTGATCTACTTATCAATTTAATAAATGATATGTAGTTCATATATATCATTACTATGAATGGTGTATATCCTATTATGTATATCTCATAACACTCCATTTATTAGAATTAATCAGGGTTTAATTTTATTCATTTATAAAATTAGAAATACAAGCTCTGATAATTCTAGATATTTACGTCATATTGGAAATAAATAAAAGGCATTAAATATATGATGATATTTATTTTAAGTCCTTTATCTTACAATTTCCTTCTTATGTGCATTAAGACACGGACTTATCAAGCTCTTGTATGAAGTTTAGGTAATTGAACCATAATCCTTGTTTCATAAATCGATTTGTTCCACAAATCTGTCAAAGTGTGGAGAGCATCAAATCTAAGGACAAATCCAATTTTTCCAAACCCACACTAACTTTGGAGATAATCTCCAACTTTATAAGTGTGTCAATTAACACTACACTATCCATCACAATGGTATTACCGACCACTTCATGAATTGAATCATTGTTCTTTTGTTATTGTAACTAGATCATTATAATATCTACTTAAAAATATTAAAACATTATATATATGAATTATGATACTTAGAAATATTGTTGTAATATTTATCATTATTTTGCTTTCATAGCGAATTATATAAAAAAAATTGTTGTAATATCAATGTAACATTCCCACTATATATATCGCTATAATAACATAACGTGGAAAGGATATATCGATATACTACCTGTTGTTAAGGAAAATTTCAATGATATCTAGGACATATATGATAATTTAGGATATTATATTAGATTAAATATATCATGATACATATACCTACCCCTTCCATAACAAAGTAGATCCACTGGTATTTCGAGATTCAATATGTTAACATATTGAATTTATAGAGAATACTGACTTCCACTTATATGAAAAATTAAATACTAACTTCCACACCTACCGTATCTTGGATCCACTGGATTAAATATTTTGAGATGTAACATGAAATCTATCAACATGTTGTAAAGATTAAATATAAGTGATACCTGCCACTTCCATATTGTGGCAAAGATATTGCTATATAATTGCTATTCTTTAATAAAAATTGTAATCATATTGCTATACAAGATATCTAAATATCAGAATAACTATATCTACTAACCTCATATCATTCTTAATACATAGATCGAACCTACAAAATCCTACGGTCACACATTTCTCATGGTTCATTGCATACATTCATAGATTTATTATTATAGATTAATATACAAAAAATGTTTTTTTGCTATATGCTACATTATATGCAATATACAACAAAAATTTAATGTGTTATTTATATATACAATAAAAGTAATATATACACACTAAATAGAGGATATTATATACCACATTATATACATTTAAAGGTAATATATGTAATTTTTGCAGTGGTATATACCATAGTTCGTTGAGAATATATATATATATATATATATATATATATATATATATATATATATATATATATATATATATATATATATATATATATATATATATATATAATTTGCTACACACAGGTTGCTTCAATTACATATTCATATGTTTTACATCACTTTACTTCTATATGAATCACTATGCTAAAACAAATCATTATACATAAATATTCACACAAAACTTTAATAACATCACCAACCTATTTGATGGCATCCGGCTGGAAGTGGATGGATTACGCCTTTCTTTCCCACTGCTCTACTTTCATCTCTTCTTCTTTTTCTTGTTCTCTTTCTCCACTTTGTGCTCTCTCCTCAAGTCGTGCTCTCATATATATTTTTCTTCTCTATTCTTAATCTTTTTATCTTTCCTTTTTCCATTGTATGAATAAGGCACTTTCTTTAAATTTGCCTTCCTTTCTTTTATTTCTTTTATTCAATGATTTTTCTTTTGTTTTATTCTTTTTGTTTTTATTTTGTTTTTAAAAAATGCCCAAGTCACCAACTTTTTCTAATTATAAAACAATTGTGTTGTTTATATTTTTCAAATAACTTATTAATAATATGTCTTAATATAAATAAATAATCATAATGAATTAACCAATATAAGGCCAATAATATTCTTTTAAATTGAAATGGTAATTAACACGTTATTATCCAAATCCGAATTATAACAACATATTCATTGTTATCACTATGCTATCTAGGTTATCTCTATATTTTTGTCATCTATTAAGTCACATAATGATATTCTCGATATTATAAAGATAACCAACTAATGTTCTCAACCATTATTAAAACAAATTGATTAGTCTACATATGGTAGTACAAACACAATTCACAAAAAAACACATTTTTAAAAACATTAACAATCATGAATACAATGACACAATATAAATGCACAGTAATTGCTATGTACATAGGGATATGATATATTAATGTATATGGGTTGATGGAGATGATGACATGTGGCACACATCCCTCTTAGTTAGTTATATGGATCTAATTTATTAGGATAATAGAGTAACTAGTGGAATTAGTGTATTGGGTAATAATCAACCTACATTGGGATTAAGAGGTTACCCATCCATTAGAGGTCTATATAAAAAAGGTGAATATCATTTTAAATGTATCAATTAGGCATTGAGTCTTATATTGTAAGAGGATATTGGAGGTTGTCTCCTCGAAGAGACATTGTGAAGTTATTCCTTCCTAAAGGAGTATTGTTGGTGTTGCCTTACCTTAAGGGTATTCTGCATATATTGAATATCTGCACATCTTAGTCCACCAATATCTATTTTGTTTAATTGATCTACATTTATTTTTCATTATTTTCTAATATTATAAGTGTGGATCATAATAAGTGGTATCAGAGCTTTGATTTGGGCAATTTATGTGGAGTGAGACCCTTGATTTTTAGAATCATCAATATATTTTGGTTGATTCTAAATTTTGGCACAATTTTTTTCTTAGATATGGAGACTATTTTAAAGAAGTGACAGTAAAAAAATCAAGATTTTTTTATCAGTTTTGAAAGAGTTATTTTTATTTTAGGTTTTTTACTAATTTCATTATATCTTCAGAAATAAAAAATTCAAAATTTTTACTAGAGCTGTAAGAAGATACAAAATAATTAATCAAACTTTCAAAAAAATTCAATTTTTTTTGAGTGATTTATTACGATTTTATTATTTTTCGTATATTCACTCTACAGGGCAAAATTTGTGGATTTTTTTCACAATTTTTTTTTTGAAATTACAATATCATAATAGGAAGCTATATTAAAAATTTGAGACTATTTTGATATGTTTTGAATGAGTTATTGACATTGTAGGGTTTCACAAACCCTAGTTTTTATTTGTGAATCATGAAGTTGCAAATTTTTTTAGGGGAGGACGACATTGATGCTAGAGAATGGTGGATCCTTTCTAAAGATCATACTAAAAAAAAGTTTGGTCAAATAAAATTATCCATTTTTCTGTCTGGACCTGCATTTCATTAGTTTGATCAGTTGAGCTTTTTACAAAGGTTTTCTTCATGGAAATAAATGGAATAGATCTTCCTATATCATTGGGATATTAAAAAAATAAGATGCAGAAGAGGAAGAAAATAATTTTGGTAATGAAGAAGAGAATGAAGCTGCTAAAAAATAAAAATTAGTACAAAAAAATAATGACAATGAGGAAGAACATCCAAATAAAGAAGAAGAACTGGATGATAAAGGTTCAAATAATTTGGCTCCAAAGAAATAAGAGTCAATTTTTCAATTTCATGGATGTATTCAAGAGAAGAAGGTTGTTGTGTCCATAAAACCCACCAGCAAGTATAACTTCATCAATATGAATGTGGCCAAGCATCTACATGTTCAAGCAAAGAATAACTGGGAGGTTCAAGTAGATGGTAAGAATATTTCAATGTTTGAAGATCATTATGGAAAAATATGTTTGTATTCATATTTTTATGCTTTAGATATGGATGATACGGATATAGTTCTTTGATATCCATGGTTAGAGACTTTGGGAACAATTAAGATTAATTTTCAACAAAAGTTCATGAAGTTTTGGTATAGAAAAAAGGAGGTCACTTTACAAGATATCATAGTCAGAAAGACACCAATAACAGTTATGGAAGATCATGAGGATGAGATTGAAATAAGTGATGATGATCATGAGGAAGATTTAGGTGACATAGATAAAGACACACTACAATCAGAAATGAACATTTCATCTACTCAAGAGACAAAGAAGGAACAAGTGGAAGTGGTAGAAGAAAAGGTGGAAAAAGTTGAGGTATATAGACACCCATATCATCATGAGAGGAAACAATCATGGAACCAAGTAAGGAAGTGTCACATCAACAATCATTTTGGTTATACATGAAATTAGATTCTCAATTAGTATGGCTATGTATGGAAGCCAAAAAAGAATTACTATGGTTAGGTATGGAATTAAAGTAGCATACTAGAATATAGTACATGGAATCAAAAGAGAAAAGATTATGTATGGACACCAAAGCATCATAATTATGATCATGAATATAATCAGAGGAGCATAATGGCATTTGGTAATAATATTGGAGAGATATCACCTTCCAAGATCACATATGGATGGCTAGATGATCGAGATTGGTGACAAGTGTGTAATGATTTGAAGCACACTCATTATTTAGTTTATTTTAGTGTTTTAGGGATGAAACATGTCAAAGAGGGAATTAATGCTATGTACCTAGGGATATGATATGTTAATGTATATGAGTTGATGAAGATGCTGACATGTGGCACACATCCCCCTTAGTTAGTGATGTGGGTCTAATATATTAGGATAATGAAGTAACTTGTGGAATTAGTGCATTGGGTAATGGTCAGCCTACATTGGGATTAAGAGGTTACCCCTCCATTAGAGGTATATATAAAGGAGGTCAATATCATTATAAAGGTATCAAATAAGCATTGAGTCTTTTATTGTAAGAGGATATTGAAGGTTGTTCCCTTGAAAAGACATTTTGGAGTCATTCTTTCCTAAAGGAGTATTATTGGTGTTGTCCTACCTTAAGGGTATTCTACATATATTGAATATTTGGAAATCTTGGTCCACCAATATCTATTGTCTTGAATTGATATACATTTATTCTACATTATTTTTTAATATTATAAGTGTGGATCATAATAGTAACATTCACAATGTAATCATATGATATTAATTTATTTAATCATAAATATGAACTAACATACACATATGCAATTATCTAAATTTAGATAACATAAGAAACGTACTAACTCTAACCATTCAAACTATGCATATAATGAATGTCATTAATATTGTGTGTCGAAGGGTTTTATTCATTTCTCTATCATCCCCCAACACTTCCATCTATGTCACCTTTTTTGATGATGTTCTTCCTCTGTCATGTTCTAAGGGATGAATTTTTATTGTGTCCAAATCACGACAAGCAAGTAGTTAGTCCATAATATCATGACATATATCATAAAATATTGTTAAAATAATAAATCAACATGATCATAATGTAAGAATATATAATACAACTAACTCATAGATATGTGATCATAAAATCAAAGCAATATTCAACTATCCCATAGCAAAAAATGACTTAAAACTTAGTTAATTATAATCAAATGAAATTACCAACTATAAATATCCATGGATAATCAAGTAAGTTTGTTTAGTAAGGAATCAAGATGTGAAAGCCCTTTCATTACCATTCTAAGACCTCATCCTTTGGCCTATACTAGCAATCAAGCTTCACAATGCCCTTCCATTTCCACTCCAATCCCTCATCATTTGGCTTGCATTAGAAACCAATATTTTCAATGTCCTTTCATTACCATTCCAAGCCATTCCAAGTTTGATAAATCACTATCCCAACAAAGTTGTGCAATCATGACTCAATGGGTCAAATTTACCATCCTAAACCAATAGCCTACCTTTGTTGATCCCATATTTGATGAGCCCATTTACAAAGAGATAATTATCTAAATACCAATCATTCTTTATACAGCGCAAACATTCCCCCACTTTAGAAAACTCATGCTATTCTTTGAACCACAACAAAACCAATCATTACCTCTCTAAGCGCCATAATTTGAAGACCAAAATGTGTTTTAAATTGACATTTTACAACCAATTGTAAACCAAGGCCAAGAGAACTAACCAATCCACAATGTTTTTGTTGAAACACCTATGTATGATGAGTCAATCTGTGATGAATCACCTTTTGATCCTTTCCCTATTGTTGAGGAGTCTCTCTCTAGCAAGCTAGTCTTTGCTGAGTCATGTCTTAATAATTATAACCACCCTTGGAAAAACCATTTTCTTTACTATTATCCTATTTTTAAAGAGACCCCCTTTGGCAATCTAGTCTTTATGAAATTGTCTCTTAACCTTTCCCCCCTTGCTACAGAGTCTCACTTTGACAAGCCAGTCTATGTGGAGTCACCCCTTGAGTTATTCCCTCTCTTTGGGGGGTTTTACCTAGATGAGATAGTATATGTTTAATCCTTCTTAGATGAATATATTTTTGAATATCCCTTATACCATAACATGCCATTACTAGTTTGCTACCAAACATTTAATGAGACATCATTTTAGCAACATCCACAATTAAAGAAGAAACAAGATTAAAGCCAAGTTCTATTTTTGAACTAATATCAGATTTAACATCAGAAGAAGAATCAACGTCAGTCTCAACATCAGATTTAGAGTCCCTTGAGTTAGATTTAAATTCATAATCAAAATACATTCATGATTGTTATAAAATTAGTTACACATGCCTTTCAGATCAATTTGAATACATATGTGATCCTTCCATAATTTATGAATATGATTACTTCAGCATCAACACAAGTTCTCCTAGTATCTTCTATGATGATTGTGATGCCTTTTACCACTCCACTTACCATCAACACCACTCAACATAACTATTATATTGACATTCAACCTCACATAAGTGTTGATTGGGACCGATAGAATCACACCTTGTAAAACTACATCCATGATGACATATCAATTGAAGAATATTAAGGGGACCAAGACCACATTCATGGAAAATAAAAACACTCTCCTAGTGAAACCTTTTCAGAGGCATTAGGGGACAATCAAATTCCTAACTCAACATCTTCTAGTGAAACCTTATTTAAGGCATTAGAAGATAATCAAATTTAAATGTCAACATTCCTTAGTGAAACCTTCTCAAAGGTGATATGGGACAATCAAGACAACTTTATTGGTGAAAATTCTTTGAGGTACCAATAGCTGAGCACAATAGTTATTCACTACTTGATGAAAACATTATCAAAGTTAACATCAATATAACTTCCACTCTACAACATAATCAGATGGTAAATACTCTTAGGCCCAAATAATAAAAAAATATGGTGGTCCTATCAAAAGCATATTCAGAAGTATTTGACCCTAGCACAACTAAAATTATGTCAAATATTGAATCAAAAATATTGTGTGTGCCTAAAAATCCCATTCTTCATTTATTGTCCAACCATTATACATTTCATTATAACAATAAATCAATGTCTTAGCCTCCATTATTGATTATAACTACCTTTGGATAAATTAATACTTTTAAATAAATGCAATCAAACATTATCTCAATTAGATTAATCTCACCCATAGATTAATTTCATTCTTATTCTTGATTCTTTTCAAGGGACTATCCATCAATCATATGTGTTAGTCACTCCCTCGAGTGGCCATCATCATAGGATTCCCAAACTTTGTTTGAAGCATCATTCTTAAATCATTATCTTCTTTTTATTTTTAATAATTTTTTTATTATTTGAAAAGATGTTACTTTGCCTGTGTCTCACAACACCTTCTCAAATAAGGGCAAACTGCAGACACCCCATTCTGACCATAACTAGCTTCCAAATAGATCTCAAGTTGATTTCTACCAAATAGTGTAAATTAAGCCTAGAAATTATTGAATGTTCTAATTTCATTCACACATCAGATATTAGTGCTTAGAATCATGCCGAGGTATCCCTAATTGGGTCATTATCCTGTATATAATAATAACCTCTCTCTAATTCATCTCTAGTTAAATTGTGACCTAGAAAATTAACATTTTCAACTAAGGGTGAGGAATAACCTTACATAAATTTAGCGAATACTTTTAACCTAATCAAAATTGCTTAATTGATTAAACCTAATTAAATGCATCGTTAAAAAGTCTATGGCTAATTAGTGAATTTTTATGTTTATAAATTCATAAATCTAAATTTGATGAAATCATCATGATATCACACAAATATCTAAAATCCATAGCTTTTAAAATTACATATTTTATAAATTCACTGATTAAATTTATTCTTCCACTCTCATGACAAGTGGCCAAGTGGATCATGGAGAATTAATGAATTTTTATTTTTGTAAATTAATAAATTTAATTAAAATATCTTCTATGAGTTGTCAATCCACTTGTAAAATTTTTAGGAATTAGGCAGGAGACAATCATTCTTGACCCATGTCTCTCACGTGGTCCTCATGATTATATTTGACCCAACCTAGGGTTAGCCTAATTCAACTAAGGGTTAGACTAACTCAACCAAGGTTAGTTATAAACCTAACCTCCCTAGGGTTAGAGTTAGTTTTGAGACCTATAAATACAAGTTCCAAAACACCTATAAACCAAGCTTGTTAGTGCAAAGAGCTAATATAGGATTGCCTATAGGAGAGCTTCACATGCCAAACCAATGCCAACCAACATTACCAAGGTGCCAAGGAGAAGTGGAGTAATAGAGCTTCATTGAAACATATTTCTTGAGCACATAGCTGAGCACATCATTTTATGACCAACTCACAACACTTGCTCTTATGGAAGGTAAGATCTCTTATTTTTGCTTTCACTTGTTAGTTATTTGTGTAGTTCTCTAGCTCCTTGGGTGTCAAGGTTAGAGGTGTTATTTTTTAGTATGTTTGTTTTGATTTGATTTATTGACTAACACGATACTAATCTCCCCTTTGCGTCAAACTCCTTGTTCACAGAATGTAGTATTTTCACTTGGCTCAATGACTTGTAGGAATGGAGATGGAGTAGGATGCTTGACAATGAAGATAATATGGCAACTTGATAAAATTATTGTACCAAAATTCTTAGTTGTTAGTTGCATGTGGGTGTACAAGTTTAAATAAGACGTGGTAGAGGAAATAGATGTCTATATTTGATCCATGTTGGAAGAGGATCAATGGTTGATAATAAAAGAGAGGATTTGATAATTAATGAGCAAGGAATTAAAAAATCTTTAAAAATTCCTAGTAGGTAGAAGGGGTGGTGTGGAGCTCAAGGAAAGTATTAGGGGATTCTAGATGTGTTTAGACTAGCTAATGGAGGGTAGGTGAGATATTAGTGGGAGATATTTTATGAGAAGTTGGTTAGATAGGTGAGTTTAGAAGTAAAAAATCCAAAATAATGTAACGATGTGTTAGTAGGTTAAGTGTGATATAATAAAAGTGTAATAATATAATTAATTGGTATGAGATGAAAATAAAATTACTGTGTGATATGAAAAGTGTAATGAATAGTTATAATAATGACTATAAAGAATTAGTAATGTAATATTAAAATAAATTATAAATTAATTAATAGGTGAAGTTGTGATGTTAAGTAATATTAGATGTGAGCTATATACAACAAACAATCAAATCAAATAATTAATTGCACTCTGGATCCATCCTATTCATAAGATAATCAATAAAATTGCATTTTATGATGAATAACTACACGAAATGAAGTCTAATTATTGAATACTTGTGTTAACTTATCTTTGGAAAAATGGAAACAAAAAAGATTTGTGTTTATCTAATATGAGGAGAGTAGTGTCTCATTGAGCACCTTTTCAATAAACTTAGAAACTTTTTGTAGTAAGCAAACAAAAGTAAGTGTAAATATGGGTGCCATTACAATTCCCAAGCTTCCTCGACCCGTCGTCAAAGCCTGATAAATAATACATAGTGAGATTATCCTATAGATTGATTGGTTTAATGGCAATGTAACAACATTAATACTTCACTCGCTATATTTTTCTAATTTCAGTACGAAATGACAACCGATTTAATAAACTGAATTCACGTGTATGTTGAAATTGATGTGGAATTTCATAAATTGCATGTAAAACCGTAGTGAACATGTTTCAACTTATTTGGTAAATCTAAGCCAAGATTAGATTAATCGAACCCTAACCATGCTTCCAAAATCAACTCTTCTAATATAGTGGTTACAATGCCCTAATTCACATTTTGGTTTTGTATCCTCTGTCCTCTTAAAATGTCTAGTTTGTGGCATCTTACTGCTAATATTTTAGTGCTTGTATTTATGATTGACCTATGCAATTATAGATATGATATCATTTTTTAATGTCAGTGTATCATTTACAGAAACAATATCTTAGTATTGGTCCATGCACTTTAAAATATTATGATGTGAATGTAATTATGAGATTAGTTTGTCCACAATAAAATTTATGATGTCTTCAATATGAATTTCAAATATTTATTATTATATAATTGTTTTTTCTCGTTGGTCATGTCTTATGTAATAAATGTGTTGATAATATTAATAATTGATATATTTTTAATGATGTTAACTATTTTGTAATGGGTAATAATATCCCAAACTTTTCTATTAATAAATGTATAGATAAATAATTTTATGAATAAGTTTTGTTGAAAAATAAATAATTTTGGACATTTTAATATTTTAAATATATTAATATAAAAAACTACAAAATAATGATTGGTTTAAATTATAACACTTTAATTGTTATTTAACACAAACTAATTTCTATAATATTTTATTTTGGCACGGATTAATAAATGCCTTTCTATAAATTTTTTTTTGGATGAAATATATCTATATATTTACTTAATAGAAATATATTAATAATTCACAAAAAAATATAGACGGTGTGAGAGCACCACACAATCATATTAGGTAGAGCCTAGGAACCATAAACAAAAGTATTACAAATAAGTAGGCAAAGCCTAGGAACAAGTCACATAAAAATAGAGAACTTTAAGTAGCAAGAGCAAGCTCAGGAGGCAGTGGATTCATATCATCTGGACCCTACCCTGAGCTTGGCAAGTCATTGTCATTTGGAATGGGCTCCCAGCTAGTAGCTTGAGCAGTGTCCCTGTCATATTCTTGCTATTTCCAAGTGGGCAAAATGGCCAAAGAGAGCCTGGATAACTTGTCTATCACATCTGATCATCCTCCAGGTGATGCCCCCAAGCAGCCAGGCTCAGAGGAGGAGGAGGAGGAAGAGTAACGTCCCAGCCATCCTGCCTAGTAGGGGAAGGTGGCAACGGCTACCACCCTCGCTATTGCCCAGGGGGGGACATGCACTAGTATAGGGTGCCACTATGAGAGTGACACTGGGAATGACTGTGACAATGCCCACCATGAGGTGGCATAGCCACGTTATCCTCTAGTCTAAGATCCCTAGGCAAATATGATGAAACCCAAACCATCGCACAAGGAACATTTCCCCAGTGGGAGAGGAGATCCTAAAGGTGGGCAATCTCCATAGCCACTTTATTGGCTTGAACTTGAATCTGCAAAAGAACATTGGATATGATAGAAGAATTATTAAAGCATACAAAAGTACCAATACCTTAAATGATATTATAAAGTATACCTCCTTTAATGATAAAATGGAGTGAGTTGTAAGTTGGTAATGTAATCTTTTTCACAAATCTTTTTTTAGTCACAATGAGTTGGTTTAATGGTGAATAATTTGTATTCTTGAAAGAAAAGTCATACATTCAAGCCTGGTAAGTTACCTTCCAAACCATAAAAATATCCCCTACATGATATACCTTAAGAATAAATTTCTTTTCCTAATGGAATTTCCATGTTTCTAAACTATAAAAATGTCCCTTTTATAATATCCTTTCAACATTTATAAACTATAAAAGGCCCCTTTCTTAAAGGCCTTTCCATGTTTCCAAACTATAAAAATGCCCCTACATTGTGCACCTTAAAATAAATTTACTTTCCTAATGGCATTTCCATGTTATCATATATAAATATCAAATTATTTTTATTCACATAAGTATTTGTGCCCGAAAAATTCAACCACAAACTCACAAATAAGGTTAAGTATAAATATGCCCCACACCCACATTGCACCCTGGCCAATTTGGATAAACCTTCACACCATAAGCTCGTATAGAATTTAAATATCATTTTTGAAGGTTTTGATGTATGAAAGGAGTGTATATAATATTTTATTTAATCTAAAATTGAAGCTATGTATTAACCAATCTGCCCTAGAACTACTAGTTGTGTTGTAAGTGAGATTGTTGACCAAATATTGCACTAAATAACTTCAAAATAGAAAACATATGCTTGCTTATGTTTATTACTAAAGAATTGAAACAAAATTAGAGATTAAAAATAATCAAATATATTTTTCAAGAATAATTATGACACCACACTATTGCACCATCTTTTATCAATAAGAAAGGCTAAAACTAACCTATTACAAGATAACTTACATGATGAATTTTGTAAGAAAAGGCATAAAGTATAAACAAAATTAAGAACTTTACTTAGCCACCATATAAAGTAAAAATAGACTCAGATAAATAAAAATAGGTTCAAGAAAATGAGGTCGACACATTGATAAGATAAGGTCAACATGCAAGAAGCCTTTCTTAACCAATAAGCAACCCAGGCACACTCAATAAGTTAGGTGGCCCAAATCCTTATAAAATAATAAATTGATTAAAATAAGATTAATTTTAGTTAAATCATCTCTAAATAGTGTGCACAAACTATTTTTTATGAATCTATAAGTTTTGAATCTCAGTTAAGTACACATTTAATGAGCTACACTCTAACATATTAGGAAGTTCCTGGGAAGTGTCTAAAATCGAACACAATTAATCTAAAAAAAATTAATTAAATAAAATTAATAAAATAATAAAACACCAAATAAATGTAAGTTGACAAATTTAGGGGATAAAAAGGGGCCTACCTGTGAACATGTTTTCCCTAAAATTTTAAAAATCTGAACTTCTATAAATAATTTGAGATGGCTACACTCAAAATTCGAGGATGGTGTAGGAACCTGAGTTGTAAAATTTTGAGTGTAGTTTCCAAAACACTAATATTTTTTTTAAAATGGTTAAGTATAACTAATTCAAAAGTCTAAAATTTTAATAGTAAATTCTATTTTTTAGGAAAACATAATAGATAGCTAGTTGTGCGGCCCCTCATTTTTTGAGCATTGTTTAATATTATTTAAAACCATTTAGTAAAACTTTAGATAAGATCATCTACTTTGTAACCTATATTTTTTTATAATTTTTTTATGAATATTTTTTTTTCTTAATTTTACAAGTAAATATATCCTAAACACTGACAAAAATTGGATATCCAGTCGTGCGACCCCTAACAACCTCAAATAATGAAAACTAATTTTTTATTTGAATGCATGTAGAATTAGGCCTAGTTTGTAACCATATATTTTTTTGCATTTGGATCAACAATAAAAAATATATATATACAAGCATTTATTGGCATGTATATTTGAGGCATGTAGTGGCCTAAAAAAACTATAATTAGAAATCAACATAGATTGAAAACTTAAAATAGTCCAAAAATTATAAAAATCATATATTTGGAAAGCAGAGAGTGTGCTTATCATCATGGTAATAACTTTATAATTTTTTTCATTAAAATTCATAGTGTATTTAGTGATGGAAGTTGAATTTTACTATTTTCTATAAAAACTCTCAAATTCAATTGTGCATTGATAGTTCTAAGCCTTTGGCTCGGTAATCCAAGCGATTTCTCTACCAAAAGGCTTGGTTTTTTGAATTCAAATAAAAATAGTGTGCACGTGTTATAACATGTATGTGTTCTTTTCACATTGTAGTAAAAAGTAGAAAATATCAATGGGAAGGGATATCTACTTTATTTCATGTAATGTGAAAGGAACACGTACACATTGTAAAATGTACATGTTATCTTCACATTGAACAAAAAATAATAGAAGATATATTGGAAGGAGAAAATGTTTACTGAAATAAATTTTAATTATAAGGAAAATTCTTTAAATTTATTTTATTAAATATAAAAAATTATGGTTACTTTATATCTAATAGAGTTGGTATCATAGTTGCACGCCTTATGATATAGAAGATAGTTTTTCAAAATCTAATATGGTCAATATTTAATAATTATTTCAGGATCTCAGTATCAAACCTGAGGATTTAGAGGCATAAATTTTACAATTTATGTCCATTTTTGGTAAATATATAGTAATTTTTAAGGTTTTATGCCTTTTGTGTTATTTCCTAGCATTTGTAGAAGTCTTAGATTTGTCAAAATTGAAGTTTACAAACCACTCACTTTAAACTCAAGACAAAGTGGTTTGATTTAGGTAGCATAGGTCACATTGATGACCTCCACACATAAAATAACCATTTTTTGTTAATTTCACTTAATCTCTTCCCTCCCTCATCCCTAATCACATCCTCTTCATCCCTCATTGCCCCTAATCAATTCCTCCTCATACCTCATCACCCCTAATCACTCTCTCCTTATTCTTCATTATCCCTAATCACTACCTCATTGACCCTCACCATCCCTCATCATATATAATAACTCCATCATCATCCCTAATCACTTCTTCATTGACCCTCACCATCCTTCATCATCCTTAATAATTCCCTCATATCTTATCATCCCTAATCACTCATTCCTCATCCCTAATAATCTCTAATCATTCCATCTTGTTCTCGTATTATCCCTAATCACTCCCCCATTAACCCTCACCATCCCTAATCACTTATTCATCATCCCTTATCACCTCCTCAATGACCCTCACCATCCCTCACCATATGTAATCAGTCCCTAATCAACCCTAATCACTCCATTGAATCTCACCATCTTTAATCATTCCTTTATCATCACTAATCACTCCCTCACCATCCCTCACCATCCCTAATCACTACTTCATAAACCCTCATCATCTCCAATAACTTCCTCGTTGTCCCTCATCATCCCTCATTAACCTTCAACATCCCTTATCATCTCTAATCACTTTGTCATTGTCCTTAATCACTCCCTCATTGATCCTCATCATCCATCATCATCCCTAATCATTGATTCATCATCCTTAATTGATCGAGATGACTATCTCTAATTTAATTAGAGTCTAATTTTATTTTTTGTCTCTTCATCTAATCCATATAGAGTATATATTTGTTTAACCTAACCATGACCATATGTCTGACCATGCCTATCTATCTAACCTTTCTTACATCACTAGTCCTAGCTAGACCAACTTGAACTACATGGGTAAGGTAGTGCTCTAGTCTATCAACTAAAATATTTTATAGGGTCTATTGATATGGTATATAAACTATTTAACAATAATGTTCACCCCAATTAATCAACCATTTGGCCACATTTGGGGGGACCGACATTCATTCTTATTTGTCCTCGAGGTAGTAAAGTTTAATCAAGCATAAGGTGTTTTCTCTCTACCCTTCTCAACACCTCACCCTTTAGGTAGAATTAATTTTAGAATTTAGTTTACCTCACCCTTCAGGTGACCCTTTTCAAATAACATGACTGGATTGAATGCATAGAGTTATAGGCACACTATAGACTAACTAGTGACATGAATATATGGGTAACATGACACTATGGGATGGGTAACACAAATAATTTAACTATATACATAACATGACTATTAAAAATAGGAAACACATGTAATTAAATATGATATATGTAAATTTATATATAATATATACACATAAAATAAATGTAGGGCTCATTATTTGACTTGATTTCTTCTAACATTTGATTCCCTACATCCCCTCCTTGAGTGTTTGGGTCAGTTCTCAATCAAGTTATTTGAACCCAGCTATAGGCTCAAGATATATAGTGGAGCGGTAAGCCCTTTTTCATGTGATAATTATCACTATATATGTACTTGACATTACATCTATATCAACTTGATTGGATATAAGGATATATATATATATATATATATTTGATTAAACCTATCGATCCATTGAGATAGATATAGATAGATATGTTTGATTAGGATTAAGAGAGATAGACATTTTATTATTGATTTGGATTAACCAACTATGAGGCTATATAATAGACTAAAAAACACAAAAATTGAAGTTTAAAAACCACTTAATTTGAAATCAATCCAAATTGATCTGATTTAGGTAGCATAGGTCACATTGATGACCTTCACACATCAAACAACCACTTTGTTTTAATTTCACTTATTCATAATCCCTCCCTCATCCCTAATCACTTATTCATCATCCCTCATCACTCCTAATCACCTCTTCCTCATATTTCATCACCAGTAATCACTCTCTCTCCTCATTCCTCATTATCCCTAATAACTCCCTCATTAACCCTCACCATCCCTCATCAACTATAATCACTCCTTCATCATCCCTAATCATTCGCTCATTGAGCCTCACCATCCCTCATCATCCTTAATCACTCATCATCCATAATCACTACCTACTTATCCCTAATATTATATAATCACTCCATCCTCTTCCCCCATTGTCCCTAATCATTCCCTCATTAACCCTCACCATCCCTCATCATCCCTAACCACTCCCTCATCATCCATAATCACTCCCTAATTGACCATCACCATCCTTCACCATCCCTAATCACTCATTCATCATCCCTCATCACTCCATCAATAACCATCACCATCCCTTATCATCTTTAGTCAATCCCTCATCATCCCTAATCACTCCTTCATTGACCATCACCATCCTTAATCACTCCCTTATCATCCCTAATCACTCCCTCATTGACCCTCATCATCTATAATCATTTCTTCATCAACCCTCATCATACCTAATAACTCCCTCATCCCTCATCATCCTTAATCACTCAATAACCATCAATATCCCGTAGCATGTATAATCACTCCATCATTGTCCCTAATCACTCCCTCATTGACCCTCCTCATACCTCATCATCCCTAATCATTACTTCATCATCCCTAATTGATCGAGATGAACATATATAATTTAATTGTATTATAATTTTATTTTTAGTCTATCCACCCAATCCATATAGAGTATCTATTTGTATAACCTAACCATGCCCATATCTTTGACCATGCCTATCTGTCTAACCCTGCTTACATCACTAGTCCTAGCTAGACCAACTTGAACTATATGGGCAGGGTAGTGCTTTGGTCTATCAACCAAAATATTATATATGGGACGGTGATTTTTTCTATCAAATATTTAATAACAATGTTCACCCCCATTAATCAACCACTTGGCCACATTTGGGGGATCGACATTTATCCTTATTTGTCCCCAGGGTAGTAAAGTTTAATCATGCATAAGGTATTTTCTCTATACCCTTCTCAATATCTCATCCTTTGGGCAAACTTACTTTTGTCACCTAGTTCACCTCACCCTTCAAGCAGCCCTTTTCAAATAACATGACTACACAAAATGTGCAGAGTTATAGTCACACTATATATTAACTAGTGACATGACACTATGGGATGGGTAACATGAGTAACTTAACTATATACATAACATGACTGTATAGGAAGGGAAACAAAAATAATTGGATATGATATAAGTAATTTTATATTTTATGTGTGTGTGTGTGTGTGTGTGTGTGTGTGTGTGTGTGTGTGTGTGTGTGTGTGTGTGTGTAAAATGAGTATAGGGATCATTATTCAACTTGATTTGTTCTATTAGTTGATTCCCTACATCCCCTCCTTGAGTGTTTGGGTCAGTTCTCAATTAGGTTGATCAAGCCCAACTATAGGCTCAAGATATCTAGTGGAGGGGTAGTCCCTTTGTCATGTGATGAATATGACTATAGATTCACTTGAAATTACATATATATTGACCTAATTAGATATGAGGATATTTATAGTTGACTAAACTTTTTGATTGATCAAGATAGATAAAAGTATATATGTTTGATTGGGATTAAGAGCGACAGATCATCTATTATCGATTTGTATTGACCAACTATGAGGCTATATATAGTAGACTATAAAACA
The DNA here is from genome assembly GCA_037957365.1 of Torreya grandis. Lineage (NCBI taxonomy): Eukaryota > Viridiplantae > Streptophyta > Pinopsida > Cupressales > Taxaceae > Torreya > Torreya grandis. The sequence continues at coordinate 6,162,096 of JARHVA010000113.1, read as the reverse complement.
TAATAAATGAGATGAGATAATAACATTATAAAGTGGGATAGCCTAGGGTAGAATTGATCCACTATGAGGATAATATTATATGGAATATCAAGGCAAAGAATTGATTGTCTAGCTATTTATTCCCTATACCACTAGTGACCTACTCCTTCATATAGAATTTAATATTCTATTATATATGTGTTATTCCTATCTCTAATTTAATTTGAGCCAAATTTAATTGTGTGGCTCCCATCCAATACATATAGAGTATATGTTTGTCTAGCCCAACCATGCCCATCTATCTGACCATGCTTATATGACCTACCCTACATACATCACTAGTCCCAGTTAAGCCAACTTGAACTACATGGGTAGTGTAGTGATATGGTCTATCAACTACAATATTTTATAAGGGATAATTATTTCACTACCTATATCCAAATGATTAGGCTATTTCTATAAATAAGATGTAATCAAGGTATTGGATATTATATGAGGGAGAGTCAGGTGTTGATTAGGCCCTCCTCCCCTAAGATAGAGATAATTGAACTTAACTTTATATGGACCTCCTTCCTTGAAAGGGAGATGAGGCATGTCAATCCGATCATTATGATAGGCTCTTTAACCTTCCCCTCTCCCTCTCCCCCTCAGGCCCTTTAAGTAATTACCTTCATTCTTTGGATTAATGCTCATGGTTGATTAACCCATAGTTATTTTATCTTCAAGGTTGATAGCACTCCTTTGGTATTCTCCTAAGACCAAGAACCTACCCAACTATTAAACTAACATACTTTCAGGTATAGAGTTAATAAAGATTGATCGGGGTCTAGGGATAAGTCTTATAATCAAGGGATCAAGGAATCCTAGGATCTCTTCTCTAATGGTCATCATTCATTTAAAAAACTGAACCATAGAACACATATGATTGATTTATAGGGCATGTAGTCTTAGAGCATAAATTCCCTAATAGGGGAGGTAAATTCCATTGAAGGACCTTTCCTTTTATTATACCATATATAGATAGGGGTATCTACACTCTTATGACTTATATAATAGAATATTATTTATTGGTTACTCTCCCTCCCCTTTCCTTTTCTTTCCTTCATCTAGATGGGGATGGGCATGGGGAGCCTACTAATTTAGACATAATAGATGAGACTAGCCAACATATTTCCTTTACTTGATCGAGTTCCCTCCCTCGCATTTCCTTTCCTTTATCTATATGGGTATGGGGAGCCTACTAATTTAAGTTGATCAATATTGATAGGCTATGATGATCTAGTTGGGCCCTCTCCCTCCCCTTTCCTTTCCTTTATCTAAATGGGGATCGGAATGGGGATCCTATCGATTAAGATAAATGTACCTTTTATGAGTGATTGGAATTTGAGTGATAGATAAGGATTGATCAACTATCTATATCTAGTTCTAGTTGGAATACCAAGGAGATTAATTGACCACCTTGTTATCTATATCTTGATATCAATAATGACCTACTTCTCCATATAGAATCTCATATTCTATTATATTCATCATCTTTCATCATCCCTAATCACTCCCTATTCATCCCTTATCATCCCTAATCACTCCCTAATTGACCCTCATCATCACTCATCATCCATTATCACTATTTCCTTATCCCTTATTATCCCTAATTACTCCCTTCAATGCATTTATGGTGAGTGTAATGGATTTATTCTTGTGTCAGATCATCCTTAGTCACTCCTTTATCTAAATATGTTATAATTCCTACTCTCCTTTCAAGATATGCCTTGAGAATTCAATTAGGTATTAAGTATTAAAAATATGCTCAAGTAAGATATTTATAGTCAGAATTAGATATGGGTATTTAATATCAATATATGGCTTGGGTATTTTATCATGTAGGGAATACTCAATTAGGTATGAAAATAAGGATAGGTAGGTAGGGAATACTTAAGTACAAGTGGGTAGGTAGGGCATAATAAAGTAGGTATGGAAATAAGTATAGGTAGGTAGGGAATACTCAAGTACAATAAGGTAGGTAGGGCATAATCAAGATCAATATATGGCCTGGGTATTTAGGTAGGGCATATTAAAGATCAAGATATGGCTTATATATTCAATCAAGTAGGTAATACTCAAGTAGGTAAAGTATTTAGGGCATAATCAAGTCGGTAAAGTAAGTAGGGCATACTCAATGGTATAAATCTATTATATATGTAATATGATTCAAAACTTCATTTCTCATTCTATCTATCATAAAGTAAGCTTCCATTGCCAAAAATATATATATATAAGTAGGTATGGAAAGAATATGTGGAAACTATAGATCAAGAAGCAAGCTTCCATTGAAAGTTAGGAATCTATTCTAGAAAGGGAAAATAGGTATGATAAGAACAAAGCTATATATTAGGAAAGAAACTTCCGTTGCCTTATTGGGAAGGGAATAACTAAGTAGGTGGGGTAAGAATAAAGATATCTATTAAAAATTAAGATTCCCTTGATATACATGCCTTAATCTATAATCAAATCAAAGCTAGATATTGAGAAGGGAAAGTTTCCTTGATAGTTGTGCTTTATTCCCTTTTTATCCATCAAGAAATAAATCTTCCCTTGATATGTTATTAGGTGAAGCAAAAGTAGATGTCAAAAAGGAAATATTCTTTTACCTTAATCACTGGCATAGATGAATTATGTATGGAAAGATTCCATTGCCTTAATCGGTATGGAAAGTTTGAGATCAAGGCAAGGCCTTCAAAATGGTACCCCTTATATATCTACAATAAGACCCCTATTCCTATGCTATATTTTGATATATTATATTGGAGAATAAAGAACACTCATAGTATGATAAGGTCTTTGTTTGGCCTTTAGGGCTTATTGGGCCATGCCCAAGCTCTAAGTGGCCCCTTATCGATACACTAGATTAAGGTATATGCTCTTCATTCCCTTTATATATCAATTTTGGTATAGATCATGATAGGTATAGACTAAGTTTGGGTGGGAAACACACTCTATTAGCTACCAAATTAGAACACACTCTACTAAATTAGTGGCCACCTATTTATCTATCTATAAATCTAGTCTACTATGGATATACTATGGAAAAATGATCAACTATGGGGTTGGGATTATAATTCTCAACTAGTATCCAATCACCATATCTATATAGATATAAATTTGGATTCTCAACTCTAGGATTAGGATTCTTAGATGCCCAAATCTCAATCTATATACTAATTAATATAATTTCATTCCACCCCTTGCTTAATTTTTTTTCTTATTGATTCTAGTCTAGGGCTTTGGATGCACACTCTCTCTATGGTGTGGGTATGGATCATCATATATATCTTTTAATACAACTAGATAATAAAATGATACTATGAGTTTCTAATTTGAGTGAAAGAGGATGAGTGAAATAAGAGTTTCTTTAGACTTTATTTGAGTAGTAAAATTTAGAATTAAAAACTAATCCAATCCTGCACAAGTGATAAGCTACTACACCCATCATCAAGGTATTGGATGGAGTGATTAAATATGAGGAGGGATGAGGAGGAAGTGAGTAGACATGATGAGGGATAATGAGGTAATCATTAAGGATGATGGAGTGATTAGGGATGATGAGGGATAGTAAGGGTCAATGAGGGAGTGATTTGGGGCTATTAGGGATGAGTAAGGAGTGATGAGGGATGATGAGGGATGGTGAGGGTCAATGAGGGAGTGATTAGGGATGATGAGGGAGTGATTAGAGATGGTGAGGGTCAATGATGCTATGCTTAGGGATGATGAAGTGATTATTAGAGATGATGAGGTATGGTGAGTGTTAATGATAGAGTGATTATGGATAATGAAGGAGTGATTAGGGATGATGAGATATGGTGAAGGTCAATGATTGAGTGTTTAGGGATGATGAGGGAGTGAATAGAGATGATGAGGGTTGGCGAGGGTCAATGGAGTGATTAGGGACAAGGAGGGAGTGATTAAGGATGATGAGGGATGATGAAGTAGTGATTAGGGATGATGACTGATGGTGAGGGTAAATGATAAAGTGATTAGGCACAATGAAGGAGTGATTAGAGATTATGAGGGATAGTGAGGGTCAATGAGGGAGTGATTAGGGATAATGATTAATGATTAAAGAGTGATTAAGGGTGATGAGGTATGAGGAAGAAGTGATTAAAGATGAGGGAGGGATGATGAGAAAGTGAAATTAAGTCAAAGTGGTCATTTTATGTGTGTAGGTCATCAATGTGACCTATGTTATCCAATCACACAAATTTAGCTTGAGTTAAAAGTGAGTGGCTTTTAAACTTCAATTATGATAAACCTAGGATTCTTAGAAATGCTAGGAAGCAATCTGGAAGGCACAAAAACCTTTAAAATGACTATATGTTTACCAAAAATGGACATCAATTGAAAAACTTATGTCTTGAAATCCTTAGGTTCAATACCAAGACCCTGAAAATGCCTAAGTAGTGACTAGATTGGAGTTTGAAAAACTATCTTCCATATCGTAAGCTGTGAAATTATGAGACCAAATCTATCAGATATAGAGTGACCCTAATTTATTATATTTACTAAAATAAATTTAAAGTGTAATGAAATACTTATTTATTTTAGTAAACAATTTAACCCTTCCAATATATCTTTAATGTTTTTTATGAAAAGTGAAGATAATGCATATGCACTATAATGTGTACACATTATTTTTACTAGACTAAATACGTACACATTATAATGTGTATGCATTATATTATATTTGGTATTTTTTAGCCTAGATTTAAATAACACATAAGTGTTAAGGACATTATATGTGTGTGATGTCTATAGTGCATGTGTGTTATGGTACATGTCCAAGAAATTATCCCCCAACTATGTGCACTTACTCATAAACTAAATCTAACATTGAAAATCAAGTTCTCATATTGGCATCATAATCAACATTCCTCCTTTGATGCAAAGATGAGAGATTCATATCATCTCCTTGAGTCTTCCATGAATCTTATTCAATAATCCCTTAGTGAAAACATTAGAAAATTGATATTCAATTCTCACATACTCAAATATAATTTTTTTCAATGACCAGGTCTTTGAAAAAATGATGTTTAAGTTCAATATGCTTGGTTATATCATGGAAAATTAGATTTTTGAACAATTGTACTGCCCCATTGTTATCAAAATAAATGTGTTGGCTCAAGTTGAGTTATCTGAAACAAGCTAAAAATATTCTCAGTCATAGTTATTGTGTAGACGCTGATGTAAGGGTTGCATATTCAAATTCAAGATATGATAATATAACTTTATCTTATTTATTAAAATACCATGAAACTAACCCACTTCCCAATGTGAAGTAATACCCTGAAGTTGAATTATTATCCTCAAGAGATCCTCCCAAATATGAATATGTATATCTAATTAGATACAATGAATTTTTTGGTATGAAATTGATACCATGATTATAAATACCTCTTAGATATCTAAAAAAAATCTTTACTACTTGAATTTTTTTGAGTAGTGGTTTACCCATCAATCTAGAAACTAGTGAAACGTCGTAATTGCTATCGGGTCTTGTCATAGTGAGAGGCATAAAACCTATTACCATGTTTCTAAAAGTTTTTAATCATGTAGAGTACTTTCATACTATCTTATTATCTTTTTTCCACTTGTAATTGGAGTGTACATTGGTTTAGAATCATGAAGATTGAACTTTTAAAACATGTTTTAAGAATATTTATTTTGATAAATGAATACTTCCTCTTTTATTTGATGTACTTCCATTACAATAAATTACTTTATAAATCCAAGATTAGTCATATCAAATTCTGATTTCATATCTTCCTTGAATCTATTCAACATTTTTATAGAGTGTAAATGTCAAGTCATCTACAAAGAGACAAACATATAAAACATTATAAATAAATTCTCGTATTAAAGAGTTGGTTCATTTTGATTTATTCTAAATCCTTGTTATAATAAATAGATATAAATTATTGATTACAAGGATATAGTATATTTATTCATCCATAAAGAGTTTTCTTCAAATCATATACCTAAAAAAATATCTTTTACTTTAAAACCTTATGGCTGCCCCACATAATTTTCTTCTTCAATCACTCTATTTAGAAATAGACTTTTTACATAAATTTTATGGATTTTACATCATTTATGATCATATATAGTAATCACTAGTCTTATATTATATTAACATGACACATTTGCATAGGTTTCCCCTTATTCAACCCCATATGTTTGTGCAAACGTTGTAGCAACTAGTCTAGCTTTTAGCTTGTCAATATTACCATCACTCTTAAAATTATTAATATATACCCGCTTGTTTTTAATGAAATATTTAGTTTATATAGGCTGAAAAATATTCCATGTATCATTCCTCTCTATTGAATCCATCTCAAATTACATAGCATCAACCCATTCTTTCTTTCGACTAACTTATGCATAACTTCTAGCTTCACTAGCCACATATGACAATGTAAACATAGTATTTTTATCATAAGCATCATACAAAAATTTACCTTTCTGATGTTGAATATTTTTGATATTCCTCTCATATTTTTTATCTAACATTTTATTATCTAGATCTAGATTCAATTTTTTTTTGTTCTTGCTTGGAGTTGATGAAGATCGATTACTAGTCTCTTGGGAAGAGCTAGTATTGTTTCCTATTTAAATAGAAACATGTGTAGGAGTTTTTAACCCTAAAATAAATTTCAAAATAATTTCCCCATTTAATTATTACCTCTTTATTTATAAGATCAAAATCAACATACATTTCCTTTTCAAAAGAATTATAATCCCTAGAAACAATTGTGGATTTACAGTAGGATTATAACACTTTTATGATTTGATTTCATCACTATATCCTATGAAGTTATGATCAATATCCTTAGGATGAATATTTGGAGAAAAATAACCATAATTTATTTCACCCTTACCTTGAATTTTAGAGATTTTTATGTTGTCATTTCCTTCAATTTGGATAGACTTACCATATCTCAATTGTACTTGGCTTTTGAAGGAATCATCTAAGTTACTAAAACAAACTTTGTGACTTGTCATTTGATTTGAGAAATATCAACCAAGAAAAAAAATATTTGATTCATTTATTCCCACATTACATGTGAGACAATAACATGAATGTTCTTGAACATCACTTCATTCATCTTGGAATGCCTTATTTTCACCTTTTTGATTAGCTTAATTATTAACTACTAGTATCCCATAATATTTGATCATGTGTCATGTTTTTTTTCAATAATATAAAGTAATTTAATTATTACTTTTACATGTGAAGTTAAATTCATCTGTGCCCTTTGAATTTTAGTTTTTTTAACTCTCATGATTTTTATTTTTATTTTTTTGTTTGGTCATTGAAACCTTTGCCTTAATTTTAAGTGATTGTTCTTGATCTCGTGTGTATAGTCTCATCTTATCCTCATATAACAAAAGATAACCAACAAACTCATAAATACTAATAGTGTTCATGTTCTTACACTCTTCAATAATGATTACAATATGTAACTAGTTTTTAATATTGAAAAGCACACTTTATTATATAAAAATGACTTTACAAAATAAAATATAGCTAGTCATACAAAAAATATAGGTGGAAAAGTCACACCTCAAAAATGACACTAGGCTAAAAAAGCCCTGAGAAAGTAGCAGAAGTAACTAAAAGGCCATACCAACTAACAGATCTAATACGTGTGCACTAACAACAACAACAAAAAAGATAAAGCACCGCAAAACAAAAAATTCCTTAAGAAATAACAACAAACATGGTAGCAGGTAGTAGAGGTGATATAGGGTCCTAAGGCTTCCCTCCCCACCTCCCATTAGTAGGGGATCCTCATCCAAGGTAGGAGGTTCCCACCCATCATATTTTTGCTCTTGAGTTTGTTACAGCTACTCAGAATTTTGCTGAGGTGGAGAAATGGCAAGAGCCATGCACAAAAATCAACCAATTTTTACTTAAATATCTCAAAAATTCCCTTACTATAACACTATATTGTATATTTTATACATGAACCCTCATTCTATGCACTAAGTGATTTACCCTTAAGCAATATTCTCTAACTTCTTCATTATCAAAAAATCTCAAAATTTGAAAATTTATTTTAAGAGTTTGGAGTTTTTCTTACCTTACTTTATTAGATAATTTATATGAAGTTTATAAGGTATTCCATGCCTCATGGGAATTTATGCATCCTAAAATTCTTGGATAGATACTTAGGTCTATGGCACTCTGAAGAAAGAAAAAAGTTTGTGCATCCACCTTTTATTCATCCTTTTTTGTTCTTTTATGATATTGAGTCAAGTATTTTAGTATTGTGGTGGTGTGTACCCATGGATAACATTCTCTCAAAATAATTTTCATATAAGAATTATCATCAACTAATCTATATAATATTCAGAGTTGTCACCTTTGAAGATGGGAATATTCATGTAAGTAGAATTCACTGAAGCCATTGATTCTCTTGATAATGACTTAAAACATTTATTAAAATTTATTGAATGAGGTTTTGATAAAAAAATTAAGGTTTTGAATGTATGAATAGAGAGTATATAAAATTTTATTTAATATAGAATTAGAATTATGTATCAATCAATCTGTTTGAGAATTACTAGTTGTTAATATACTTATGTTATAAATGAGATTGTTGACCAAATATTGGACTAAATAAATTTAAAATAGAAAACACATACGTGATTGTTTTCATTAATAAATACCTATAATAAATATTTTTCAAGTATAATTATGGTGCCACACTATTGCACCATCTTTTATTAATAAAAAATGCTAAAGCTAACATATTACAAGATAACTTACATAACAAGTTATGTCAAGAAAAAACATAAACTGAAAACTAAATTAAGACCTTCACTAAAACAATAATTAAACTAAAAATAGAATATAAGATAAATGAAAATAGACTAAAAAATTAATGGTGACTCATTTATAATATAAAGGCGACGTGCAAGAAGTATTTCTTTGTAAGTAAGCAACTCATATACACTAGATAAACTATGTAGCCTAAATCCCTATAAAATATGAAGTTGATTAAATAAGATTTATTTAAAGTAACTAGGATCTTATAAGTTTTCCTCATCTATTAAGGATGAATGGATAAGTATTCTATCTCAATTAAGTACACATTCAGTCAATTGCATTCTAACTGACACTTCTATCTATTTTTAATAAGTTCTTGAAAAGTATTCAAAATTGACCACATAATTAATATAAGACATATATTAATTAAATAACCTTATTAAAATATTAAGATACTAAATAAAATAAATCTAACATTAATACTTAAGTTCCCATATTGGAATCATACTTAATAGTTTGTTCTCTACTACCAAGTATGGTTAAAACCTCGTCAAAGCATAAATATGACAATCCACTAAAAAACATCTTACATAGGACACAACCACCTATCAAGGGAATCTGAATGGAAATGGGTTTCATAAGTTACAACTCCCAATTCCACTAGTAGAATTTGGTTGGGGCTATATGATTCCATTGAATAGGCCACTCATGCTTATGATTATGCATTCTATTGCCTTAGAAGATGTAAAGCCAAATTAAATATCCCATACTTTTTTTTGGACATTATGTCTACATCTTCACTATATCCCACATAAATTCAAGTTATCACAACCAAGTTTTCCATGGACTAATTTCAACATTCACTGGAAATGGATGTTGCATTTTCTATTTCAAAATCAAAATCTTATATAAATAACAACAAAATTTTGGAGGAACAAAATTGTAGATTGTTGAATTCGATTCTTGAGGGCATAGAAAATTACTAGTTTGTAAGTTTAGTGGATTATCCTAAGGAGAACATACAGGGTTAAGATATATATATATATATATATATATATATATATTTTTTAAAAATTTAATGGAATAATAAAGAAGACCTATTCTCCAATAGAATGAAGACATGCAAAAAATTGAAGTTTATATGAGTTAATGAGCTGAAGTTTTTGTGGCACTCTAAAACACTAGAATATTTATTATTTTTTAATATAACCTCCAATTAATTATTATCACACAAAGTGAGATAATGTTGTGATTTGATCATTGGCACTTCACCCCTACTTGAGAGAATCAATTATCTTCCTTTTTAATGAATTGAATTCACAAAATCATATATCCACCATATACAAAAGCTTCTTAAAGAATACATGTCACTACTTTATTACATATAACTCCTTTTGGAAAAGCTGATTTTTTATCATAGAACACTTTAAATGTTATTAACAACTTAGTTTACGAAAAGGTCTAGTGATTTTTTCATTGATGAAATAATGGGAGGGACTAATTTTGTACCATGAAAATGATTGATGGTATTTATTTATTATCTTCTTGAATGTATGTTATATAGGATTCAACATCTTAAATTAGTGCCTTTTTCTATTCATGACAATTTTCAAATAAAATGTTTGAGATATAATAAGGGTGATATGTACACATCTATTTGTTAGTCCCTACCAAAGACATGGTACTATAGAAATAATTTGAGCAAATAATTTTTATGGTGTATTCAATGATAGTCTTTGATGAGATATATCACTTTAGAAATTCTAAAGTTTAACACACAAAAATTAAAGAATAGAGAATATTGGAAGAAATATGTGATATTTCGGGTGTTGGGATGAATATGACTGATGCTCTACATTAAAGAGCCTCTAGGTTTTTCTCAACCTACTACCACACTAGCGATATGCCATAGATCTAGTCATGGTATAACTTTATTTGGCATTTATTACTAATTTTGATCGGTGATTCACCCTTGGGTAGTAGAGTGTACCCCTATTTTTAGTCTACTGCCACTCTCTAATAATCTTTGGATGTAATGATATTTGGTATGATCACGAGTGATCATAGTGCTAAAATGAGTGAGGAAGTTCATTATAAAGGTTTTTCATGAGGTAATGATGTTAACCCAAATACTCATTTACCTGATATTGTTCTTGATCTGCATGAATTTGATAAAGCTTGTAACTTTTTTTTATAATTACACTCTAATTACTTATTTTGTGGGAAGGCTCCCCCCTGAGAGCCTTTTAAACAAATGGGTTCATAGCCATTTGAAAGACCATGATGTGAAACTAGAAGGAGTTCAAAACCTTACCAAGGGTTTCTTCTCATTTCATTTCACCAGTCTATAGTAATGTAAATTTATTATTAATCATGATCCTTGGTTCATACACAACATGTTGGTGTTTTTTTGCCATTGAAATCGATACTTTCAAGTTTTGCAGCAAACAAAACTAAAAATTCCAGTATGGATTAAATTTTCTAGCTTGCCTCTCCCCTTTTGGGGTTTTATCGACCAACTCATAAAACCCATAGAGCTATTTATATGCCATAAACAAGCAAAATGTTTTATTTCCATCCCTCAAAAAGGGTTTGTGTGGAAGTGGATCTTTCTCAGGGTCTCAAAGAGTTTATTGACATTTAAATAAAAAAAATTGATTTAATCAATATGTGTTTTACATCAACTTAATGAATACTTGATTTAGGTGTTAATCCTTGGATCATATGATACATGAGTGTCCCTTAATGGTGCATGATCATTTTAATCCTCAGGAAAAGGGTGGACCTAAAGCCAATTCATAATGAAAATGTTGATGGTTGGATCATTATCACTAATAAAAAGAATAATTCAACAAGAAGTGCTAAGCCTTAGCCTTCTACTTATCACTTGGTCATGGATCATAGCATCTTGGCCCCTATTAAAAAATCTTATATTTTTTGCCTAAAAAGGCTTCACCTCCACTTATGCACACACTAAAAGTGATGGCTACCTTTGTTGATACTCTGTCTTCAGCTCTGCATGCCCAATTGTCTCAACCCGTTCTTGGGGTGACCTCATCAAAAGAAGAGCATAATACCATTACTCTAGACAATAAATTTGTCCTCTATCACTCTATAAGTCCCTCTCATTCTCATGAGGATTAATATATGGCACATAAGCAGTAGCACTTTAAAATTTGTGATTTATGAAGCATAAATAGTTTTCAATCAATTTTCTACTCTTGAAGATCTCATAGAGGGAAATGACATGAACCTCAATGTTTACTAGTGTTAGTCTATTTATGGAATGTTTATGGCCTTAATGATCTACAACAAAAGTATGCATTTAGGAATAGTTGTCATTTTTTTAGTAATATGAAAATTATTTGTATACAAGAAGTCAAGATCTTTGGCTTTATCCTTTAAAATGTAGCACAAATTATTTGGCTTGGGTCCTTTGTTAGAATGCCATGCATAAATCTAATTGTGGTGGGTCCATCACTCTTTTAGATCAAGATATTTCTCAACACAATGTTTCTTTGGGACCTGACCCCACTCATCATGTTGTTTGGACTAGGTTTGAATTTAATAATCACGTCATTGGGTTAGTAAATTTTCATTCCTCTAATGATGCTACGAAATGGGCCTTGTTTTGGAGATGGTTGGTAGACTCTCTTCTATATGCTCATTAGATCCTCTGTGTGAATTTTAACATGGTAGAATCTCTTTATGATAAATATGGTCATCTTCATATGTGTTGGTTTGATAGAAAATAGGAATAATTGATTTATATATATATATATATATATATATATATATAATAGACTTAGAGTGTTTGATCCAAATCACCACTAGAGGAAGGATTCAGACTCTCCCTAGTTTACTTGGTCCAATTTTCAATAAAGAGAGGATCAAGTTCTTCAATGTTTAGACCATGCTCTATTAGCTAAATAAGATCTTTTATTCTTTTCTCTTGTTTAAGATAAGCCCGTTTATATGATCCTTGACACCTTCTTATTGGATCACAATCCTATCTACTTCAATATTGACGGGTATACCCCTCTAGTGAGGCCTATTAAAACCCAATTATATATCAATATTTCTCATCTTAAGCATGAGATAACTATTGGGAACATTTTCATAATTGGGAATTTGGTTCCCAATCCCAATGGGGATTCGAGCTGGATATATTAGTGGATGGATTCTCTTATTTGTACTACTATCTTTCGTCATGTTTATGGTAAGCAAGCCTTTCTTTTTCAACATCATATTCATAATGCTACAAACTATGAATACATAGAGGTTTCATAGGAACTTAATCCTTCCTTTTTAATGTGTATTTATAAACCCAAGTAGCTCATTGGCATCACAAGCTACAAGTTGAGGAGCCATATAAGTCTAGATTGGCTTAACTATGAACTTAGATGCATTGGCTAAAAATTGGGTACAAGGTCAATAAGTACTTTTTTTCTCTTATGCGTTCTAGGAGGGATGTTGATTTAATCAATGATGTCAAGGAGGGATATGCTAGACTTACCAAACTCCCTGATATTCTATAAGATTTTGTTCATCATTATCATAGAGTTTTTCAACCTAGCCCAACTCTCCCAAGTGTGAAGTTGTTCTTGCTTAGTTATTTCAATCTATCCCTTGTAAAGTTTTTGATTCTTATTGGGTTGTATATGATACACCTTCAACCCTCAATGATCTTAAAGAATCAATTATGAAAATGGATACTAATAAAGCTATAGGAATTGATCGATTCCATTGTGAGTTCTACCAGACCTTATGGGATAATGTGGACCCATATATTTACAAGGTTTGTTCTAAAGCAATGTTGAATAATTCTATAAGACATATTATGTATCAAGGTAACATCAATTTTATTCCCAAGGTTGGCTATTCTAAGGTTATTACTAACTAGAGACTTATTACTCTTCTTGATGTTTCTAATAAGATAATCACTAAGGTGTTGGTTCTCAGACTTAAAAATCTCCTTCCTTTAATTGTTATAAGTGAGAAAACAAGATTTATCCATCATAGATACATCTTAGACAATGTCATTATTGTTTGGGAAGGAATAGAATGGGCTTGTGTTTCTATTCAAAAGGCCCTATTTTTTAAGATTGATTTTGAGAAGGCCTATGACCACATTGAGTGTCCTTTTATTTTATCCATGATCCAAGCTCTTAATTTTGGTCCCAAGTTTTTTTAGGTGGTTAATATGCTTTTTAAATATGCTGGGGCATGTATTACTATTAATTAAGACCAATCCTCTCAGTTTGAGCTTCATAGATATATTAGATAAGGGTGTGCTTTAGATCCATCACATTATGTGTTATAAATTTAAGGATTTAGTTATTTTATAGACAATTTTGCCTCCATAAGCTTGGTTAAAGGAATTTCTCTCCCTAATTTCTACCGCTAATTAATAAATTGTCACTTTGTTGATGACTTGTTTCTCACTCTCTAGGAAGAGGATGAGTCAGTTAAGAATGTTATGGATTATCTTCATATTTTTTATTTGGCCTCTGAATCCTCCACTCAATGGAAAAAACACAGTGATATCACCACTCTCTGTCTCCTAAACCTTTTTGGCTAGAGGGATATCAATGGTAGTGGATTATTTAGGTGTTCAATATAAGTTTCTTGGCATTTCCTTTGCTTTTCAGGCTTCTCCTACTGAATTTTGGTCTTATGTGGTTCAAAGGGTTGAGCAAAAATATTATTTTTGGATAAAAAACCCATTGTCCTTGGTGGGTAAGTTTCATATTTTATCCAAGGTGTTGGAAGCTACATATGTTTACTATTCTTCATGTTTGGATCCTTCTATTGTTGCCTATGGTAGATTAGAGAAGCTTCTAAGATATTTCCTCTCAACTATTTCTGAAGGGAATAACAGTTTTCACTAATTTTCTTGGAATATTTGTTGTTGGCCTAAAGAAGTAAGTGGTATAGGTCTCTTAGACATTAAGCTTCAAGTCCTTACTCTCAAAATTAAATGGGTTATCTATGGATTAGGAGGTGATGAAGCCTAGAGGATCTTGCTTTGTCATTGTATCTCTCAGGGGGTTCCTTATGACAGACATGCTTAGAAAGGCCTTGCACTACATAATATTCTCATTACCCCCTTTTTTAAAAAATCATGTTACTTTTTTCATTCAAAGCATCTAGAAAGCTTGGGAGAAACTTAAACCTCATCTCATTTGGGTAGGGGAAGGTTTCAGGAAAGGTCTTTCTCTTAATTTTCATTCCCATTGGTGGTATCCCTATCTAAATTTCCATAATCTTCCTTTTTATTTTGTCTCTTAGATTAAAGTCTTAAGGCCATTTGAAAAAGGTGTGAAAAACATTGGATATATTTTATGTAAAGTGAGTTAATAATTGATTCCTTAGCAACAAGTTTAGAATACATTTAAATTAAATAATGTAGATGTTGAGTCTATTGTAAAGATTCAAGGATACATACCTGATGATTATCTTCATAATATTAGATTGAAATCACTTACTCTATGGTGTAAGGATTGGCATTGTCATGTGACCACTCCTTTTACTCATTATTCTCCTCATCTAGGGTATAATATTTTAACTCCCTAGCATATTTAAAATGATACTCTCAATCACTGATGAAATCTTTGGTCCAGCCGTGCGGTCTAGTCTAGAAGGTTTAACACCATGTTGGTTACTCCTATTGAGCCTAAGAAGGCTCATTTTATTCTGTGTATTCTCTATTAGGGTTTTCCAATGGGTGACTGGCTTAAGCACATGGGGGTTACAAATCCCATTTAACAGCATGTCATCAACCTGATACAGTTAAAAATCTTTCTTAGTTCTATTCCCATGATAAGTCTATGTGGAAATGGATCCATACCCTCTTTTAGTCATTTACGCTTGAATTATTTATTTGGAAGATGGTTCTATTTGGGCACTTCACCCTTGTTATTACAAGATACAATATATTTTGGCAGTTTGTTTGTGCTGATAATCTTTTTCATATCAGGAAAGCTAGAAATTATACTTAATTTAATCATGAAGAAATAAAATGTAGTGTTTATATTATTAAAAAGGTTACTACAATTTCTAGTGTTACTCTTCAAATTGAAATTCAGATTGAAAATTTTTACCTGAAGCATAACCACCTCTAGCATTTTCTTGACCATTGGGGGAATGCCTCATGTGTGGTTAGCCAAGAGCCTCTAGATCTTCCACATTTATAGTCACCTCCTCATGGGTGAGGACATGGTATGTGCTATTAGAATTCCAAGAATATGCACATGAGTATCTCTCTTATCTATTCATCCCCTCATCAGTCCTCTTCGTAGTGTGATTGGCCTCATGATTCCACCAAAGGTGGAGGTGATGGAATTAGTTGGGGCCCTCCCCTACAAGATAAATATCCATGGTTGTATTTTGATATTTCACCTAATAGACTCAATAAATACAACAATAATCTTCAACATAATGATGGTTGGAATCCCTTACCTATGGATGAAGACCCCATGCTCAAGGGGGATGGGGTGACAAGCCACAAGATCTACCTCCTCCACCAGCTCATCCAGCCACCATGTTCATTGCTAAAGCATAATTATTTTCTTTAATTGCCTATGATTTTAGGTGCATATTTTTTTGTTGTTATGCACATTTGACATATTGATGTTATGGTTTTTTTTAGTGGTCATTTTTTACCCTCTATTATACTTGATCTCTTCCAAGGGTATCTGACCTTGGTTTGGCTATGCTTGTGGGATGTGATTTTTTCCACCTATTTTTTTGTATGACTAGCATTGCACCATTAATTATTTATATTAAATAAATATATTTTTCAATAAAAAAATAAAGAATATTTATCTATATGTTCTCATAAAATATTCTATTTGTATCAATATAATAATTATAAACTCATTTGAAAAGTGACAATTTTAATAACATTTATTTAGTCATTCAGTAAAATAATTATTTATTTAACTGTTTATTGAAAGTTTAATTATGATGTAACTAAATTATGAAATTAAAAGTCAACATGTGCCCTTCCTTTAATTAATGTTACCTTTGATACATGTGCATAAAATCTTCTAACACCCACATGTATTTTTTTTGCATGCATCTAATTTATTTGTCTTGAAATTGTTTTTATGAATTTTTTCATTAAGGCAATGAAAACTTCACTAAATGATAAGATCTATTGAGGAAATATTGGTGCTCTTATTGAAAAATAAGTAATTTGTCAAACTTATTAAAGTCCTCAAAACAAAATGTAAGCAATACAATTGTTTTCTCTTTTTAAACATTAAAATATTTTGGGAAAAATGCTCAAACTATATATAGTATCATGTTTCTCCCACCTTCCAACCATAATAATAATTTTCACTATTTATTGCTTGCAATATAATTTTCTAGAATGAATCCATTCACACTCCTCTTTTGTACTAAGTTGCATTCCCATTTGGCAATTTAATTATTTGCCACAAATGATAAATAAATAAAATTTTAGATATTTTTTATTTAACAATTAGCAAAAAAGTAATCAACAAAAATATTATGCCAAAATATATTTTTAAATACCACTAATGTTACACATTTTAAAAGTACTAATTAAACATAAAGCTTTTGAAAATTCCCCCCATTAAATACAAACAACACCTAAAATACTTTATTGGGGTTTTTAAAAAACATTTTGCTATAATTTGATAGGATTATTCTATCGAGGTTTTTAGTTGCATCAATACAAATTCTTCAGCAATAAAAAGTGGAGAGATATTGTTAAATTTTTCTACACTATTTTCAAAATGTTTAATTATCCAAGCTGAACACTCAAAATGAAAAAAACTTGAAAGTTGTGTGGACAATGAAACTTGGAAAGTACTCTGTATTCAAAATAATGTTGATCCATACCATGTTGTTTCATGACTTTGTCTTGATTGTTTATCCACCTCGACGTCAACCACATTTTCCAAAAATAAGTAGTGATGCATGAATCTAATGAAGATTGATTCATGCTCTCTATAATGATTTTTTCCCCGCCACACAAATATTGAAAAATTCCCTATACTTTGGAATTTGTTATATCTGCATATAGTTATAAACACTAATGTTGTTCTTGTCATTGTTGTTGTGATTATTGTGGACAAGGATTTAACAAAAGTTGTTCCATTTATTGTTGTCTTAGATATTAATAAAACACATATCAATCTAGAAATTTGTAATTTTGTATTATTATTATAATCACTTCTTAAAAGACAACTTATAAAAGTAATCACATGAATGCGATGATGGCTGAAATTTGATGGTATCATTGAATGATATTTATTTATTAGCTTGGTAAAAGGCAACTACTATTGCTTTCATTTTTATAATTATTTTCCCACAAAAATCATAGTTTTAATTTTTCCATAACTATAATTAAAATTTATTATATTTTCAATGTAACTGATTTATAATTGTGAAGTTGAATAATATTTTTCAATTTGACATTTACTTTATGTAAAAAAAATCTATTGAATATTAATGACATCATATAAATTTTTATTTGAAACAATTTTTACAACCATTTTTATTAAATATCATGAATAAATATTATCAACGTTACACAACTTAATCACATGATATTTCGAAGATAATTACTCCAAAGTTATAGAAGGTACATGTGCTATGTTAGTTACATATCTACAAACTAGATTTAATTACATCAATTCTCTGTAATTTAATAGAAAACATTTAATTGTAGGATATTTTTTACAATGGTATTGCACTACATATTTATTTTATGCCAAATTTTTGAATTAATCTTAGATTACAAATTTACATACATAAACTCACCTATAAACAAATTTCAATACAAAAGGCATATAATAGCCATTGTGCATCCCTTGTTTTTTATGTTTTAATGAATAAAAAATAATTTCCTAACCAAACAACTAAATTTTCAATTAGTGAAAAAAAGATATTTCTTATTTTTTCAATCAAATGCTACCATGAAGAATTTTTTTCATAAGATTACAACTCTAGGGAGAATATATATATATATATATATATATATATATATATATATTACACACACACATATATAAATATATATATATATATATATATATATATATATATATATATATATATATATATATATATATATATATATATATATACACATACACACACACACACACGGACACACGGTACACTAATATTGCATCCCATATCTTGGCATTTATAAGTTTTGAAGGTTAAAAGACAATTAATGAACTAATTGAAAAGGTTGTAATTAATTTTAGTAGTTGAAATTTTTGTGGAAAGAAAGAGATTTTAGTCATTTGTTTTAAGTTTTTGCCTTGATTTTCTCACACATTCATGTCAAACCCTTATACTACACCTTAAGATCCCAAGTTTGAACCTTACCATAGTTAAAATATTCTTATTCTTATTTTAGAGTTGAAATAACAAAAAGATATTAGATGAGTGTGTGGTAGGAATTGGGAGAAACATGATTGGCAAATAAAGCAATGGGTTTTCTCTTGTCACATATCCTAATAAGGATGATTATGCACATTTATTTTTTATGCAGAAGAAATATATTTAATTGGAGTGTTCAAATTGCATTAATGGAGGACACACGTATAGAGATCAAAGTATGTGTGACATGGAAGGGCAAGACCTTGGAATTGATACAGAAATTAGAATGCAATGTAGGATAATTAGATATGTAACTCAAAGAATTGTCAAATGTTGTGCATGAAGCCATGTTGTTGTTTGTTCCCCAGAATAAACATTCTGATGTATCCCTTGTTACCTTCTCAAGTAACCATTGAAAATTATGTCTAGAAAAAACAAGTATTAGTGAATTTTTTACCTTGAACCATTAACAAATTTTATAAACCAACTATTTATTTGTTAGGAAAATAGGAAAGTGCATTTTGAAATACATGAAACCTCTTTCACAAAAAATCCACAATCAAAGGGTATATTTAATGTCAAAAATCACTTAAAACTTATGTTTTGCCTTATTTGATGGTGCAAGAAACTAAACTCTTGTCAAAAATATTAGAATTTATCAAATGTAGACATGTTGTTGGAGGCTATCGCTAAGGCACCTCAATTCTAACCTTGTTTCTTTAATAAATCCCCAAGTTTATTTAACATAGATTTTTTATTCTTAGATTTTGGCATGATGTTGAAATCATCATTCATGAGAGATGAGAATCTCATCTTAAGAACATCAGAGTCTAATAACAGAGAAATTTATCTTTTCATTACCTTCTCATTAAGTTAACCACTATAGGTAGCAACCAAAATAGTTGTAATTGCATCAACCACCTTTTTCCATTAGTTAATTTGTATCTTTAATCTATTCATATTTGATTCCATGGCTAGAAATTCAACCTTTATAACCTTGAGATTATCTATGGATTTATTCTCTCTCTAGCTAATATTTTCTAATTTCGATTCATAATCCCTTAATTTATCCAAGGATTCCTTCTCTACCATTTGCACTCACAACTCTCTTAAGGGCCTATATAATTTTTTCCTGTGCAAGAGCATTTGCCCCCTAAACATGACATTTGGTATTAGTAATCCCATATGCAACAATGTATCCATAACTTAGAGACCCTAGTAAAAAATGCATCATGCATAGTAGGCATGTTTTCGGTTCAACCACCATAACCTAGTGGATAAGGAATCTTTTTATTTAGATAGAAAAGGAGTTGTTAGTGTTCCATTGTCTATTTATCATTTTCCAAGAAAAAATATTGAGAGTAAGGCACTGATAACCAAATGCACCAAATCAAGGGAATAGAGACATCCCAATTCCAATATTTCCACCATTTAGGAGTGGATTTAAGGCCAATATTGAAAAAAGCATCTTGAGGCACATCCACTTGGACTTCAATATTAGAATCAAATTCTTACTTGCACTGAAACCATAATTTTCTTTCAAGAAGGTCCATAGTTTCAAATACCTAAGTTTATATATATATATATATATATATAAACTTAGGTACTTAAGTTTATATATATATATATATATATATATATATATATATATATATATATATATATATATATATATATATATATATATATGCAAAAGTATGAATTCCTTTTCTAAAAAGTTTAGGATATTTAATGTTGAGCTTCTACTAAATGGTTTTCATGGTGATCGATATTAAGAGACCACTACAGAGCAAGGGTGTTGATAGAAAACTCAATTTTGAACTAATACCCTTTCATAATAAACCAAGGTTTGAAAATTTCCCAAGCTTTCTATATGGTCTTAGCAATAAAGGTGCATATAGTCTCAAAGAAAACATATGGAAAGGTTTTAGTGTAAACCAATAACAAGAATGAAAAATTAATTCAATTTGTTTGCATGAAACTAAAAATCCATGTTATGATAAATAACAAAACCATAAAAATGACACTTTTAAATGAATATAAATCCTTGAGTTCACTCTGGATTAACTGACCTAGACCTTACAATGATTCCTCTAATAGTTGATTTAGTGTAGAAGAAAATTTCATAAGAAATGTATTGAACATGCTAATGTGAGTGCATGGGTAAACAATTGTGGTGCTTTGGATTAACAAACCTAAATCTTACATCAATTGCTCAAAATATAAGTTTCAATGTAGAGGAACATTTCATAGGCAATGTATTGAACATGCTAATGTGAGTGCATGGGCAGACCACTATGGTGAAGGGTAAGTGCCATATATCATGTAACATGTAAAAATTAGCTCGTATACAAATGAAGATAATTTGTGTGTTACATGTGGGAGGTCTCAAGGTCCATTCCCTTGGGATGGCCATTTAGGTATACATCAACTCTCAGATACTTGTGTTCCCATCTAGAGTTAGGCACCGTAAGAGTTCGTCAGAGGTGTGTGTGTGGCAATA
Source organism: Torreya grandis (assembly GCA_037957365.1). Taxonomy (NCBI): domain Eukaryota; kingdom Viridiplantae; phylum Streptophyta; class Pinopsida; order Cupressales; family Taxaceae; genus Torreya; species Torreya grandis. The sequence goes on along the minus strand of JARHVA010000113.1, from coordinate 6,140,425 downwards.
AAAATGTGTAAGACCCACCCTAAGATCTATTCCTAAAACTAGCGCCCTAAAAAGTGTGGACCCTTTTTAAAGTGTGTGTGTGTGTGTGTGTGTGTGTGTGTGTGTGTGTGTGTGTGTGTGTGTGTGTGTGTGTGTGTGTGTGTGCGTGTATATATGTATGTATACACACATACACATAAATGCATGCATATATATAATTCTAAATTTGATATATGTGTGTGCGTAATTTTAAAATTATTTAATATTTAAAATATATTTTTATTGTTATCTACCTCGTTCAGATTCAAATTTCTATTTATAAAGATTCCATGACAATATAATAAAATGTTTTTATATTTAAAAATTATATATATATATATATATATATATATATATATATATAATTTTATATTAAATATTTTATGAACACTAATTATATCTAAACAAACTTAAGATAATGATTTTAAAAATTTAATAATTAATTCAAAAAATATATTTAAATAAATAATAGTTTTTAAAAATAATAATAATAATATGCTTTCAATCAAAATATTACATACATTTATAATAAAATTTAACAAGAGCCACGTAGTGACCAATCCCTATTTTAATAGGAAAAAGTACTAACAAATATTTATAATGATCAAAAATAAAATTGAAAATAAAAAAAAGAATTTTAGAAGCATGTGATTGAGGATATTGTGAATAAGATGATATAAGGAATTTTATAAATTTTTGTTTAACTAAATTTGTAGCAACTATAAGGGATGACATGATTAGGAAAGTACATATATATCTTATTTACAATTAAACTTAATATAAATTGAAATAAGAATGAAAATAAAAATAATATTTTTATTTAATTAAATAAATATATCTCATTTACAATTAAATTTAACATGAGTTAAAATAATAATAAAAATAAAAATAAAATATTTATGTGATTAATTAAATTTGTGCTTAATATGAGTTAAAGAATAATATTTTAAAATAATGAATAGAAAACTGAGTGTTGAATTATATTTTACTAAGTATCAAGTCTCTAATTTTTGGAAAGGATGTTAATTCCAATAATTTAATAATTGAAAATTATTGCCTTTAATTAACACTTAAGATTTTGTGGAAGTTCTCCCTAGTTTAATGTTAATAGTTAATGTTGTCGGACACATGTTATCATTAAAAAAAAATGTTTAAAAAAATAATTATTTGATGATTTATGTAGAGAGAAAAAATGCTTGTTTAATGCTAGTAATTATTGTTATTATATACATGTTATCATTGAATTTTTTATTTTAAAAATTAAAACAATTATATATAACGAGAACATGAAAAATTCTCATATCAACAAATAAAATGATAAATAAATAATTTTAAAAGTTTTATTGGATCTAAAAATTATAAAAGTTAGGTAAAAACTTAAAAAAAAATTAATTTAAAATAAAAATTCTTACATTTTATTGATCCTTCCTACAAAATAAGGACTAAAAACACGTTAATAAAAATTTGATTGAAAAACAGACGTAATGACACTATGGAATAGAAATATCTGACAAAATTAATAAAAATATAAAAATAAAGATATAATAGTTATATATTTTTATGAAAGAAACGGAGAAAAAACATGTTTTCGGGCACAAAGTGGAATCAGTTGCCAAAAATATTAGAAACATGAATAGCATTTAGTTTTAAGATTAATTTGTTCATAACGTAGTAATGAATAAGATTCTTCTAGATTAAACTGAGTAAAATTTTTCATTTTTTATGTTCAAGATCATTAAATCCATTTTTCTTGAAAAGAAGATTGAAATCAATACTCAAATTTAAATTTATTTTTAATTTAGATTCCATTAACTCAAATTTTATGCAATGGAAAAAATGGTAACGCTGCTATTGTTGACTGTTCCAATCTTTTTTTAAATTTATGCGGGTGAATATTTTTGCAGATTTGTAAAAGTTTAAAATATCTTGAATGAAGGCAATAATATTATCTCAGTTTGTTTACCCAATTACTGATCTGTTAAATCGTTTTCTATATTTATTTAGATTTAGGTGATAAAATTATAAGTTTAAATTAACTAATATTACAGATTTAAAAAAAAAACAATAATTTGTTTATTTTAAAGTAGTAGTTGAAAATTATGGAAATCAATTACGTGATAAGAATAATTCATTGCAATAATACTCTTAAAATGGGAATACTAATTAGTGCCTTGCTATTAATGTATTGGAGAAAAAAATTACAATATGAGAATACATAGTCATAAAGTGTGAGATTCCTCAAAATAAACCAATGCCCATACAATAAGACAATATTGTTCAAGATAATTACAATGAACCAAACAATTGAACTTTCAACTAGAAGGTTGCCATATAACCGTTTGCAATCTTTTATTTTTTTGGAAAGGTCTTCATTGTTGTCCACAAAGAGCTTCAATTAAATCTTGACGTTCTTCATTTGTTTAACTAGGTCTTCATTAGCAAGAATCATAGATTTGATAACTTATTTCATATAAAAGAACATAAATAATAAATCATAGGAAAGTCAGTGAATAACAATTGTTTGAGGAGTAATACTATCAAAGAAGAAAGAATGACATTTATTTTTCCAGATATACTCAATAGTGATCTATCTAAAAGTTTTAGAAACCACCTTAGTGGACATTACAAATCCAAGAAGAGCTATTTTCTAGAACAATTTACTAGTAAATAGGTTTGGCAAATCATATTGAATTTGATTCCAAATCGATTTGGCTAACTTGGATATACAAAAAGCATACACGATGGTTTATTTCTTATTACAAAAGGGACAGGATAGATTAAGCCCTCGTAGAAACTCAAGTCTATCAACAATAAGAAGCTTATAATGAATTACTCTTCAAACAAAAATTTGGGCACTAGACTCAACTTTTGATCTCCAAACATTATTGCATACTTGAAGCTAACTGCATTCAGTCATCTTGCAATTCTATTTAAGATTTAATATTTTATTGATACAAACAACATGCAATAATTTAAGATAGGATATTTTAAGAGGGAACTAATTAAGTCTAGTGCCATTGAGCCACCTCCAATCCTTAATAAAATTACACAGAGTTTTTGTATACATCTTAATAAGAAGATTATCTTAGACCAATGAAATAATGAAATCTATGATGTGCTTGCCTTTTTCAACAAGATGAAAAGTATTTTTAATAGTTGGCCAAGATAGTCATTCAACATCTAGATAATTCCAAAGGTTCTTAAAAGTAAAAATTCATTTATTAAAAAAAAAATCACGTGATGCTTTCTTAGGAGCTAAGGGATAGCCATTGATAGATATCAAATGGTTCCACCAAATTGAGGAGTTAGAGAAGCTTATCCCATGCCTAAAGGAGGAGTCTTTCCAATTAAGTAGCTAAGATGTTTATTGCCAAGATTTACACAAGATGATCATTTCTCGAGACCCTTCGATTTAAAAAAAATAGCATTCAAGATTTTATCATGTAAATTGATATGTTCCCATTTGGCTTTAGCTAAAGCAAGTTGAATTTTATGTCTAATAAGAATTTACCAAGGCTCATTGCCAAAAAGAGCCCTAACTATCCTCTTGGAGATAAGACATTTTCATTGGGTCTAAGGATCTATGATACCCAACCCACCCTTATGTTTGGGTTGTGTACAAATAGTATGAGAAATAAAAACTACACCTTTTCAACCATCCCATTTAGCCCAAAGGAAACATCTCACATTTTGAATCAACTTAAGATAACAAGCTTTGGAAGGCATCCAAAAAGAAGAATAATACACACGAGTGGTTAATAAGATGTTTTTAACAATTTGAACACGCCCAGATAATGACAAGAACTTAACTTCCTAACTATCAATCTTTCGATTGAATTAATGAAGAAACCAATCCCACATCTAAGGAATGGTTAATCTAATGCCAAAAAGGATGTCTAGGTATCTCATGATTTACCCATATTTTGGTTGTTTACATTCTTTTTGAAACTAAGAAGAGATTTTTTCCATTCATGTAAAAATAAATTATATTTTATGCATTGCAAGTTTAGACATTGAAGCTATGAAATACAAATCTAAGGCTTGCATAACATTGTTAACCTCTGATTTGTCTTTATTCATAAATAACATGTCATCGACAAAGTGAGAATTGAGCACAAAATTTTGATGTGGTAAAGCTATTCCTTTGACTTTCCAAAGAGAATGAAATAATTGAAACATATATCCTATAGCATCTTCTAATAGTACATAGATTAATATAGCTAAGAGACAAGCCCACCAAATTTATCATTGAATATCAAAATATTTAGTGCGAGATCCATTAACAATAATTTTGGCAAAAGGTATCAGTAAAGAGAAGTTTGATATGATTGATTGATCATGTTCCAAATATAAGCCAATGAAGCATTTTGAGAATAAAAGACCGTTTGATCATATCATAAGCCTTATCAAAATCAAGATAATAAGAATGGAGTCGTATACAAAATAAGAGGCCTATTAAGTTGTTTCCCAAGATAGGATAAGATTATCAAGGATGAATATTCCTCCTAGAAATCCAGTTTGTTCAAGTCTAACAATATATGTATCCACTAGTTTTATCCTTGATTTTATTATCTTGGCTTTAATTTTATAAGTAATATTAAGCAAAGTGATAGAGCACCAACCAACCAATGAATACTTATTGTTTCTTTTAGGTATTGAATTTATAAGACCATTACTAATAACTTTCCCCAATGAACCATTATGGTCAACATCCAAATAAAGCTGATAGAAATCATTCTGTATGATTAGCCATAGAGTTTGGAATAATTTTGTCAGAAGTCTATTAGGTTAGGGATTTTGTATTTCACCATTGAAAATATATCTCTTTCGAGTTCCTCAAGAGTGAGGAGGTGATCAAGCCCTTGGTTGACTTCATGAGATACCTTATGGGGAATGCAACTTTGAATTAATTTATCAAGCTCAAATTGAACTATATCTTCAATCGGTCAATCTTGAAACAAAGACTAGTAATATGAGAAAATAATATGTTTGATACCACTAGTGGAGGACTAATTTATACCTTTTGAGTCATGCATAGTAATAATTCATTGATTTCTATGTTTGTGCCTAAGGAATTGAAAGAAGAATTTATAATTCTTATCTCCTTTTTTGATCTATTTTAGGAGAGATATTATTTTATCTTATTTACCTTTATATAGTTCAAACTCTCTAATATTGAAATCAATAGATGATATAGTTTATTGAAGGCTGAAATTTTACGAATTAAGAAGGCAAATCTCTTATCAGATATTTGTCTCCTCAAAGTTTCTTTTTCATTTTATCTTTTTTGGCCATCAATCTACCAATTTATTTGAGAAAGATAGTACGCTTAGAAAGCGTAAATCACCACCATTCAATCCACCTTTATCCATTATTGGGCTTAGGATTAGAACCCCAAATGGTATAAAGAGCATTAAGACAATATAGATTCTTAAGATGATAAACATTTAATTTAAAATGGAGATCACAAAGTGATTGATTATCAATAGACAATGGTAAATAAATACTAATTGGAGATTGGTCAGAAAGGGTGGTAGAGAGGTCTTGAGTAACCGAAATTCCTTGAGGTGAAGTTAGAGGGGATAGATTGTGATTTAAATAGAACCTAACTAATCTACTAAACCTTATTTTAGATCATGTTCTATTCTTAGACAAGGTAAACCAATAGGCTTGATGAGTAGAATATTGATCCACTAATAGATCATAGATTCTAAGAGTGTTCTAGCAAAGAATCCATGTATCATGCTTGAATTGAGAAAAATAATGATTACCTCCCCAAGATCTATAAATAGTTAATTCTACCATGTTGAAGTCCCCACCAATGATCAAATCAATGTATGGAAAGTGATTTCCTATCCAATTCCAAAGTTTGATTCTTTAAAAATTATCAATAGGTGCATAAAGAGAGTATATGCCAAAGATTTTATTTTTTATCATCAAGGTGACCCAAACACATCGATGTAATGGATCTTCTCCTTTATCAACTATAAAGTTTTCAAGCCAAGGTGCACTAACCAAAACTACACCTCCCCCTCCCTCAAAATGAGAAATTTTCAGAAAAAGAAACTCTTTTTCAATACATTTCAATGTATATCAAAGTCTAACATCACTTATTATAACCTCCTATAAAATAAAAATATCAGAAGTGTGATCGATGAAAGTATACTTATTTTATATCTTATTTTAGATAGGCAAAAACCCCTAACATTCCATGACAAAAGTTTTCAACTCATTGGGACAAGTCAGCAATGTCTTTTCCATCTGTGAGTGTAATAAATCTATTATTCAATGAAATTGGTTGAATCAATCCTTTATTAGAATTAAAATTTAGCCGATCATAGATCTTGACCTATGCCTTGAGATCTGACTAGATAGAGACTCATTGTAATATAAAAGCACAAGGATCCAAGAGTTCTGGCCATCTACAACAGAAGAAGATAAAGGGGAGTTTAGAGGAGAGATAGTTTATTTACATTTATGAATAGTATGCCATTCATCATCAATGTTAATGTTTGGATATTTGTATTTATCATGGATTGATTGTGTAGAATTAGTTGTATGAAACTGATGATTGACTATGATTGTAGATTTAGAACCATTGAGTAACAAGACCAATAATATGTTAGCACATGATTAAATCTATGTTGTCAAAAGGTGTTGAGGCTTTAGGAATAGGGTTGGGGGAGGAAGAGTGTTTTTTGGGTTGCAAGTTAGTGGAGGGGGAAGAGTGTTTCTTGGGTTGTAAGTTAATGTTAGAGTCTATTTGAGAAGAGTTCATAGTAAGAGTAGATTTTTTGACTTAAGGGTCTTCACTATTTAAATTAGGGTGATGGGGTTTCATTATCAGATAGTCCTTGATTAGGTGGCATTCTTTTCTACAATAAAAGCATGTATTTGGCTTGTTGAAAAAACTAACAGGTTGCATAAACTAGATCCAATAAGTTTAGTGACTTCTAATAAAGGTTGAGTGAGATCTATTTAAACACATGTCCTAGGATGATCACAGAGGTTGAACATTTTATCAGTGTTGTTCTTGCACTAAATAACATGCACAAAATATCATGCAATATCTTTTAAAAATTCTATAAATGCTAGATTAATGAAACAAAACTCAACCCAGATAGGGTATTTCAATCTAGAAGGACCCTTAAGATGAAAATCAAAGCTCCAAGCCTATAAGTAGTAAATATATCCACAAATGACCCAAGTTCCTTATTTAAATAAAACTTGAGTATGGTCAAGGGAGGTAAACATACATAAGATATATCCATTCCCTATACCTCTAATGGAATCAATAAGCTAGCCTCTATTTCCTAGTTAAGTTTTGGCCATTTGTAAAAATATTGTTCAAAAGGGACTCCACTAAGGATAAATAAAATAATTTTTTTCTTATGACATTTGACAATAACATTCATTATCTCATCAATCAATTGATATTCGTAGACCTTACCTTCTTTGAAGCACATTGGATCACTTGAATAATTTGTCATTATCTCTTACTAGCTTGGTGTCCTAGAAATTCGTTGTCCATCACATGCAATATCATTTTGGTTAAAGGTAAGTGCATAAAGTTAGGGGACAAAAATGTGCCTACTTGTGGATATGGTTTGCATAAAATTTGAGAAATCTAAACTTTTATAGATAATTTGAGAAGGCTACACTCAAAATTTTAGGATGGTGTAAGAACATGAATTGTATATTTTGAGTCTAATTCCCAAAACACTATTTTTTTTTAAAATGGTTAAGTATAACTAGGTCAAACATCTAAAATTTGAATAGGAATTCTTGTTTTTGGTAAAATAGAGTAGATAGTCAGTCGTGCGGCCCCTCATTTTTTGAGCATCTTTTAATATTGTTTAAAACCATTAGGCAAAATTTTAGATAAGATCATCTAGTTTATAACCTATATTTTTTATAATTTTTTAATATATATATATATATATATATATATATATATATATATATATATATATATATATATATATATATATAATTTTAAAATTAAATAGATCCTAAAAACTGATAAAAAATGGATAGCTGGCCATACAACCCCCCAACTACCTCAAAAAAAATGAAATCTAGTTTTTTTGAATGCATGTATAATTAGTCATAGTTTGTAACCATAGATTTTTGTTGAATTTAGATCAATGAAAAAATACATACAAACATATATAAGCATGTATATTTATGACATGTAGTGGCCTTCAAAAGATATAGTTAGGAATCAACATAGATTGGAACCTTAAAATACTCCAAAAATATAAAAATATTATATTTGGAAAGAGGACAGTGTGCTCCTCATATTGGTATTTATTTTTATGGTTTTTATTGTTGAAATTCACAGTGAATTTGGTGATGGAAGTTCAATTTTTTTATTTTATGTCAAAACTCTCATATTGGACTGTGTGTTGACAAGTCCAAGATTTTGGCTTGGGAATCCAAGCCATTTCTAAGCCAAAAGGCTTAGTTTTTTAACTCAATAAAAGCATAACATGTACATGCTATAACACATATGTGTTATAACATGTGCACATTATGTTGACATAGCGTCAAAAAAAAATTAGTCTACTCATATGTGATTATACTTATCTATGTATCATAATATACACTTATTTATACTTAGCTTACAGTTATACTTATTTAGTTCACATTTATACGTGTTTATACTTATTTAGTTCAAATTTATAATTTGTATAATTTTATTTTAAAGTGGACTGTGTCATGATATACACTACCACCAAAAGGACATCATGGATAAAGTGATGTGATTTTGGTGAGTTTATGCCTGTAATTGTAAATTTGACTATATACAACATGATTTAGGGTTAAATTAGGATCAATTTCATTACAAAAAGAATGAATGAGTCAATTATTTTAATGGTGGAGGAAATTGTGATCAATTTGAATCCATTGAACATAACTACATGTATATGATGTGATTTAAGGCTAGATTAGCTTAGTTTGAGTGAATTGGTGCAATCAGTGATACACTGTAAGCAAAATTCAGCCTCATGAACCTAATTTTGATTATAAAGGATTTAATTTTAGCCTATCGACCCTAATGTCATAACTAAATAAGCTAGATAGTCCAAATATTGAATTTAGGGGAAATTAGAGCTAATTTGAGCCCCTTCAACCTAAGTGCATGACTATAAAATGTGATTTAGGGATTGATTACATGTAATTGCATCAGAGAATGAAGCAAAGAATCATTTGGTTCAAAGGCATATGCAAGTTTGATATGTTCAGGATTTGGTTTTGAGCTCAATAAACTTGAGTGTCATAATGTAATGAATGAAATAACTGATTGATTCAATTATGGAGGAAATTATAGTGAATATGAGGCCCGTGAACCTAATTACAAATATGGAATGTAATTTAAGGCTAAATTGTCTTTGATTTCATTATAGATTGAGCTAATTAGTCAAATAGTGTAATCAGTGACATGATTTTTAATAAATTGAGCCACATGAACCTATTTTCAATTGTATATGTTGTGATTTGGAGTGAAATTGACCATAATATCATCATATAATGAACCAAATAGTTGATTCATAAATAAAAGAGGAATTTGAGGCCAATTTGAGTCCCTTTAGCCTAACTGCAAGAGTATGATGTGATTTGGGGATAAATTAGGTATAATTCTGTCATGAATTGATCTAAATAGTAAATTGGTGTAATTAGAGACATAATTTGGTCTAAATTGAGCCTAATAAACCTGATTTATACTCATTTAACCCTAATTTTATCATAAATGCAAACATGGAAGAAATTGGGGCCAATTTGAACTTGTTAAACCTAACTACATGTCTAAGATTTGATTCAAGGGGCTACATTAGCTCATGTTTCCTAACATGTTGACCCTAAACCATAAACACTAATTTAATCTATACCTTTATTTTATCACAAATATAACTCTAAGCATTTATTTTATCATAAATTCATTTATATGAAGGTAATTTGGGCCAATGTGAAGTTATTGAACCTAATTATGAGTCTAAGATGTGTTTTGGTGCTAAATTAGCTCATATTTCTTTACATATTGAGCTAATTATTTGATTGTTAAAACCATAAACATTAAACCCTAATTTTATCAATAATATAAACATGAAGGTAATTGGAGTTAATCTGAACCCATTTAACCTAACTATGAGTCTAGGATGTGATTTGGGGTTAAATTAGCCCATATTTTCATTCTAGGGTTCATTTTAGTGGGCCATATAAAAAAATCCATGGAGGTCCTAAGGTGAATCAGATTCACAATGATGGTGAATCGGTTTGGAAGGTGTATCATTACATAGGTGAATCATGTGATGCCCAGGTTTCTCTAAATCTCACACAAATGTAGATGAATGCCCAGGAAATGTAGACATGAAGGCATCCAAGGACACCCTACGGGCATCTAACAATACCCAACAAGTGCAAGCATTTGATGATAGCCTATGGGTGCATGACTATAAAATGTTGGCATCTAATGGTAGGTTATAGGCAATTGATATCAATTTATGGGTACATGATAATAGGCTACCTATGGGTGGATGAAGGTAGGCTATCTATGCCCACCCATAGACTATTGGCGTCTACCCATAGACTATGGGAATCGATTTGTATTCTACTCATACCCACCCATAGACTGTTAGCACCCACTTGAATACTGCCATCTAATGGTAGTCTATAGGTAGGCACTATTAGTCTGTAAGTAAGTACTAGTAGTATGTAGGTGGATGCCCATAGTCAAGGGGCAAACATTGGCAATCTATGAGTAGGCACCAATAGCCTACCTTCATCCACCCATAGGTAACCTATAATTATCCACCTGTAGACTACTATCATCCACCTATAGCCTGACATCAAATGCTAGTAGTTTGTAGTCATGCACCCATAGGTTACCATCAAATGCCCATAGGCTGTCATCAGATGCCCTCATTTTCCATTATCATGATGGCATTTAAAGAGTAGTAAATGGAATTACAATGAAAAAATACTAAAAATTATATTGTAAAAAAATCATTGCATACCTTGTTGGAAACTATTGATTCTTGAAGCCCTCTTGGGACCTAAAATATAAACCACCAAAAAAATTCCTAAAGTTGCCCAACTATATGTGGTGAATTCCTCAAGATTCTCTTTTGAGGTGTTGATGAACTATATTTATATGAGTAAATTTATATTCAAATGTAGGCAAACCTTTCCTCAAAATTAAATTTGACCCAAAAAATTTAGGTGATCCTGCCTTGTTAGCCACTCCATAAAAATTGCCAAATATCGACTTCAAAAAATGGAATATTCATAGATTAACAAAGATTCACCACACACAAAAAACCCCATTCCCTACATATTGAGCCAATTAGTTGATTATTTGAATTAGAGATACAATTTAGATGAAATTGAACCTTGTAAACCTAATTTTACCTATACAAGATGTAATTTGGGGGGTCAATCGACCCCAATATCATTAAAAGTAAACAAATAGTCCACCAATTCAATCATGAAGGAATTTGGGGCTAATTTAATCCCCTTCAACCCAAATAGAAGAGAATGACATGATTTAGGGATAAATTAGGTTTGATTATGTCATGAACTAATGTAATTAGTCAATTAGTGTAATTAGGGACATGATCTAGGCAAAATTGAGCCATGTGAACCTAATTTATGGGTTAATTGATTATATAGGATACAATATATGGCTTAATCAACCTTAATTTTATTACAAATGTAAACATGAAAGTAATTAGGACCAATATAAACCCATTGAACCTAACTGTGATTCTACAATGTGATTCAAAGGGATAAATTAGGTCATGATTCCCATATATTTACCCAATTTGTCCATTGTTACAATGATTGATGTAAGATAGACTAAATTTAACCCTATGAACCTAATTTAGAGTATATAAAATTAATTTGGGGGTTAATTAACCCTAATATCATAACAAAGTAAAGTATAATGTCCACCAATTTAATCAAGAAGGAGATTGAGGCCAATTCGAGCCCTTTCAACCTAACTAGACAAGAGTAAGATGTGATTTGGGGATAAATTAGTCATGAATTGATCTAATTAGTCTATCAGTGTAATTAAATACATGATTTAGGCCTAAATTAGTCATGAATTAATCCAATTAGTTAATTGGTGTAATTAAGCATGTGATTTGGGCCAAAATGAACATTATGAACCTAAATTATGGTTCAATCGATTATATAAGTTGCAACATATTCATAAATTGACCCTAGAATTATATCGTAAGTTCACATATAGAGGTAATTATATAATATTGATTTAAATAATAATATTTCATGGTTTGGCCTTAAGGCAAGAGGTGAGGGATAAGAATATGCAAACAGACTAATATTATAATCCCTAATAATTTTATGATGATGAAGAATTTGTGCCTTCTTACAAATAAGGACTATCTAACTATATTGGAAATGAATCAATGGGGGTAGAGGTGAATTTTAGTCTATAAACATTAGTGAATCAACTATGGTCAAATAATATTGTGGTGGAGAATAAACATCATAGGGTGTTGCCCTATCTTTCTACCAAGATGAATTTGCAACAACCCTTTAATCAATCTGGTGTGCCGATAAGCATGATGGTGGGGAAAGAGTGTGTGAGAGTGGCAAGGTAATTATCCAATCCTATCAATCAGGATCTGTATGTAACTAGGGCCTATTTTATCACTTTGGTATTCCATAAGGAGTAGCCTAGGGTTTTGAATGTGGCTAAGGTTTTTCCAGTTGTTAACTTTGAGAAAGAGGCACTTGAGGAGGTGATGGAGAGTGAAGATTGGTATATGGAAAGGGGTCTGGTATGCTAATTTGATAGGTTTTAGATTTACCTTTCTATTTTATGTTAATGGATTTTGGATTCTTGGCAACCCATTTTGGAGGGTAGTTTGGAAATTTATCCCTATGCAAGAGGTTTTTTATTGTGGTTTTTGATTGTCTTGATGATTGTAATAAAATTCTTTAGGATAAATCATGGATCTATGATCACCATATTCTTTTTTGAAACCTTGGTTTCCAGATCTTAATCCTCTAACTAAAAACTTCTCTCTTAGACCCATCTAGGTATGGTTATCGTATCCTCCTCTCTAGTTTTGGTCGAAGTTTCAGTTATCGACTATTGGGGGATCTTTGGGTGATATGATAGAAAGTGATGCTTCTTCCTTGAATTTTTCACGGACTAATTTCACCAAGGTTATTATGTCTATGGATTATTCTTAGGATCTCCTTGATAAGATTGAGCTGAAAATTAAAGGTAGAAGTTGGTTACAAACCCTAGATTATGAGGTGATTCTCTTCAGATGCCAAAAATGTATTGAAATTGGTCATCTTTCTACTTCTTGTCATAACTCCAAGTGAAAATTGGAATATTCATGGTACAAGGAGGTAAGTGAAGAGATTATTATAGTTTCTCTAGATAGTGATCTAATTTTGCCTCCAAGAGTTGCTCCAGAAATCCTCTATTCTCCTCCTCAAGTTTTTGAGATTGCCGAGTTAGTTGAAAAAAGTTATGTGGATTTAGTTAGAAACAACAAGCCTTGTATAGGCCAATCAATGTAAAATTGTATTTCTCCTAAATCATATTTAGGTAATTTGAGTAAAGAATAAGAATGGATCATTTTAAGAAGTAATAAAAAATGACATCTCATCCTGAGTTCCCCTTTCAGGATTATTCGCTCTCACAATAGAGAGAATAAGGGTGAGATGTAGTATTATTTAGACTTTGGTTTTGGTAAATTATATAATTTGAAGTAAAGTGGAATTATTTTTAAAACTTTTAGGTAGTTTATTCTATTTGGAGTATGTTGGTCAGATGCCTTGATGGTTTTGACATAAATCCAAGCCTGTATAGTTTTATGAGTTTTATGTTATCAGAAAGGGGATCCGTAAACCATGATATCAATCCAAAAATATTTCATAGTTTAGATTACATCACATAATCATATAACATAAAAATATAACAGAGGTTTCCTTGAAGTAATATAATCATATATCATAAAATTATGATATATGATCACATAAACATAATATATATATATATATATATATATATATATATATAACTATGCTAACAAATTTTCAACACATGAAGTGAAGGATAAATAAACATCAAAAATCCTCATTTATGTCTTATTCATTAACCCATCAACAAATTCACCCTTTCCACTATCCACAAAACACTTCCTGATCCACTGATGCCAACATAATTTGATTAAAAATAATTTTTGAGACTGATGGTAGATGGTATTTGATTACCCACTATGTAAAAAACACAAGGTCCCATTATATTTTTTGAAAACAACTCTAATGTGAGGTTGTCTTCAATGATATTTCTAATTATTTTGGCTACTAGGAGTTTCAGAGCTGAGAGAAAGGCTCTACGAATGGTAGACTAGGTGCACTACCTAATTGGCTTGTAAGGGTCCCTACCCAAAATTCACTTCAACCTAAGATCCCCTTTACAGTATAGGATGCCATGGAGATTGACACTTTTCATGCTCTTAGTGTGTTTAGTGACACACTCATTCAACATATGAGTAGGATTTCTAAGACTGATGCTAGAGATACACCACCTAATGTGCATACCTGACCTCACCATTATAGATATTGTGATGCTATGTGCATTGTACCTCCAGATGATGATGGTGGTGTTTATGAGGGCTTAGATAATATACTTTTGAGAAATAAGTTTTTGGCATGTACATTTGGTGTCCACACATCAGTCACTACACATATGTAAGTATATTTTATATTTGAAATGTTAAATTTTAGTTATGTTTGTATTTAAAATCTAACAATCAATTTACACATAAATTGAATAATATATATTGAATTTTTTATGTTTTAAGAGGAGACATTTCCATCATCTTCATGGTCCACTACTCCAGTTTTGGGCCAATCGATGTGTATATATGCACAACTAGTTTCTGGGCCATCTAATACTACATATATTGATGTTACTAGGCTAATGTTCACATATACGAAGGTAATTTAGAGTTAATTTTATAATTTATATACATGTTTTTATTTATATAGATATATGGTCTTGATAAACAATAATACATGTTTTATTTTCCTGTTATTTTCAAATGGATTTTTATAAGGGATGGATCCTTAATAACATTAGTGAGGAGTTATTTGGGATCCAATGGTAGGAGATAACCCTAAAGTGGAACTTTACACTAACCTTAATCTCCATGAAATATCAATAGTGGTGACTATTCCTTCAACATTAGTCGTAGGAGTGCCGTATAGGACTTCATTACATGTAGGAGAGAATGCCAACAAGGAAACAATGACTGTTTCATTAGGAAATTGACAATAAATGTTTTTGGGTATGTTGTCAATGGATAATCGAATTATAGTAGTGATTGGTAGATGAAATTATAGAAGGTTGTGATATATTTGCTACAAGGGTAACTTAGACCTAATATTTTAATGATATTTTAGTTACTTCAGTATTTGTTATGGAAACCCTACATGAAATAAACACTCCTTATCATGATCTGGTAGTGGTAGAGTCTGGTATGGTAGCAACTTCTGTGATAGATGGATCTAGAAGGTAATAGGGAAGGTCATTGTAGCTTTGAATGTTTTGAAACCTACTCCTCCAAATATTGATCTGGATGTGATGGTGCTGATTGGTTATCTTGTGGGTGATGCAAGGGTGCCTCTAAGGTTATGTTGATAGTAGGAACTAAGAAGTTTACTGCCCTAAGATCAGTGGTGATGACTAGATCCAAAATAGGGGAGGCCCTTCTCAAAAATGAAACAACCCCTTTTTCATTGACGTTGTTTCCAGAAATATGTTGAGGCAACCTTTATCCCCTGTTAAGGTTTTCCCCACTCTTTTTTTTGTAGAATAAGAACTAATAGCTATTGAGAACAATGAATAACTCTTATCTACCCTTGGCTTGATCTGTCAGTTCACTGGATTTTGGCTAAGTCTACCCCAATTCCATGAATAGATTTTGAAGGAATGGAAAGATATGGTTACAGGTAAGATTCAAATCCATCCTTGTGAAAAGGGCATATTAATTATGATTTTTGATAATGCTAAAGATAAACAGGTAGTTTTTAGTGATGAACTTCACTAAGAATGGGGACATCATTTGCTTATGGCTTAGCCATGGAACTCAAATTTTAACCCTTATACTAAAATATTCAATTTAAAACCTCTTTAGATTAGGCTTCCCAATCTACCTTTTCAATTTTGGGAGCATTTTATTTTAGAAAAAATAGCTAAATCCATTGGAGAATTTTGGGCTATTGATCCCAAATATCCACAAGGGATTCATTCAACATATGCCCATATTTTAGTCAATGTTGATATCACTAAAGATTTACCTACACAAATAAAACTAAAAGTTAGGAACATAACCTAGATGCAACCATTAAACTATGAAGGGCTTCCCCTCAGATGTCATAGATGCTTCCAAACTGGCCATTTGGTAAATTCTTATCCTTTCTTGAAACTTAAGAAGAAAGATACTTGGTGGAAGGAAGATGGCCCTCAACACATTATTTTACAAGCTCTATCTGATAGAGAAGAAAATTTCACCTCCCCTTTTATGGTTCCAAAAACTCAAATGGATCAAAGCATATAATAGGAGCAAGGGCAGAAACCAGACTCAGGAAGTTTCATATTGGATGTTGATGGCCATTTGATGGGTTGTACCACTTCAAATAAAATACAATCAACCATTTCAAAGAAGGAAGGATTTTATTATGACTCACTGGATTTCTCTATTCCAATTATACCGATCTCTGAGGGAGGTTAAGATTGGACAATTCTGTGTAACAAAAAGAGATCTAAAGGCGAGAAAGAAATATATCCTTTGAAAATGACCCTTAGATATCAAATATAAAATATGTAGCATGGGTCATAGTTTTATTTTGTTTCTTTGTTTTTCAGTCATGGATTGATTGTTGTTGTTTATTTATTATCTTTGATAGTTTTTTATCTTCTTCTATTTGTTGTTCCTTTTGGATGGGTTGTCTAGTTTTTCTTTTTTTACTGGGTTGGGTCCCTTTTCAAAACCCTCTTTTACCATTAATAAATAAAATCATACATGTTCAAATTAAAATTTGACTGATAGTGGTGTGAATGCAAATTATATGTGTTGAAAGGTATATAGAAACAATCCCTAACCTATGAACCCATTATGGAATATATACCTTATAGGGTGAATAATGGATCTTTAAATACTTTTAATAATGATCAAACTTCTAGAGAGTCTCTTTCAATGTCTAATGATGTCTTTCTCCCATTTTTTTTTCAAAATATATTATTCCTCCTATTTCTTTTAATTTCATATTGTTGGTGTTCCTGTACCTTCTCAAACTTCCTTAAGAGTGTCACAAGTTTCTTGATTATCATCTCTTCTTCATAATGTTTCTAAAGTACTCAATATTTTTATTGTTACCTATAGTACCGCTACTTATCTTCAAAATATTCAAGCTAGTTCCATTGTGTGAATCATTCATGATATGCAATAGCTTAAGTTAAATTTATTTATTAAATATCTCAAAATTCAAGTACTTTGCAATTAAACATTACATTCTTGGTCTATTTTAATCTAATGTCCCTTTGACCATTTTTTCCCCTCATTTTGTGCTTCTCTTTTTCATATTTTTATTCTCTTTGTGTGTCTACATCCATGCTAATAGGGTCCTAAATTGAGATATATAAGTTTAGAAACAAGTGCACAGTGCATGTATATAGGATAAGGAATAAATCAAGAAAGTGAGTAGAGTTAGAGAGGTTCATAATGATAAGACCTAAATTGAAATGGATAGGGAAATTTTTTATTTCAATTCCTCAAATTACATCATTTCCATTTGATTATGCAAGTGAAAATTCATATAAGGACTAGGTATTACATCACCCCAAATTACTTTTTAGTAAATTACTTGGTGGTTTCCAATTTTTATAAAGATAAAAGGGTTTTGAAATTTATTTTAACTAATTATGGGTTTAATAAAGGAGATAAAATTTGCAATATATCTTCAATATTTTATAGAAAACTAAGCAAGGTAATTTGTTTATTTGATGACCACAATAGAGACTCATCCATCACTGCAATTTGAGATAGACATAAGCATTGCTTCTATAATTCCATATGCATAAGCACTCACTGAGTTACATGTTAAATTATAATTTTAAATTGTAAATATAGTTTTATTTTAATAAGTTGATTAGATATTTGAACAAATATAACTTATGTGAAAGTATTGTGTATAAAGGGTTATTTGATGACATGTAATAGTCTCATTTAAATGGTTAGCAGGGTACCTTCTAATGTTTTATCCCCATTTCACATGCATGTTCATGTACATTGACATATCACTAGCCCTATTGAACATCAGATGTAGATTGAGCATAACCACGAGATTGTTTTAAGTGCATGTTTAAATTATTTTTATATTCTTGTTTAAAATTAATTTCTGAATTTGGTTGCATGTATCATATTTAAATTTTATAATAATATTTGTATTTGAACATGTTCAGCTATAGGCAAGCTATGAGCGTAGGACCTAAAGTCTAACCTTGGAGGAATCCAAGGCATCTGAATGATCTCCAACTATAAGTATAGAATCTTAGGGAGAGTCTTCTTTGAGGAAGGGAAATAGATGGAGACTATTTGATGAGTAGGATGTCTTAGATGGTTTACTTCTTTGTGTGCCTATATGGTAATGTACACATTTTTTTCATTGTAGAGTATATGAAATTCACTTCAAATTATATTATGTTGATAGATGATGTAATTTTTTATATGCTTATATAGTAATGTATGTCTTATTGGCATCGTATGCATATATGGCATTCACCTAACATTCTATTGTATTTTTATTTTATATGCCTTTATAGCTTGTGTGTGTGTGTGTGTTTGTGTGAATCATCTTTCTATGTATAATTTGGCTCACATTATTATTGTAGAAATAAATTTGATGGTTGTATGGGTATATTTAGATATGATCATCTTTAATATTTACTTTATGTAATTTATTAAAACTAACTTACAATTTTTCAATATGTTTTGAAATTAAAAGTATATGAAATAAAATAGTATAATGTTTGAGATAGAGTCATATATATTACTGTGAAGTGCCTCTGATTATTGGGCTAAACCATTTATCACTATTCTAATGTGGATATACTTGTCACACTAGTTTTTATATCATTTGGGACTTGATATTCACATTTTTTATTAATTAAATTCATATACATAACACATTTATATTATAATTATAATTGAAATAAACAATAGAAGATCTATCTCTTGCATACCTTCTTTGGATGCCTTTATACATTTTACTTGTGCAAGTTTGATGAAGTGGTTATGTTCTACCTCCTCTTTTGGTATGTTATCTCTTTGGAGATGTTTATAATTCTTGTATTATTCTTCCACCTTTATTCAAAGGTTATCCTCTTCTTGGAGTCAACATACATTCACCCATGTAGCCATGAAATGATGTTGTGATATCTCCTTCTGAATCTAGTTGTTTACATTATTTTAGAGACCCATATTTGGCCCATTGAAGTAGTGCAAGATTTTAATTATCATGTCTCATAAGGCATTGTAATATTTTAGTGGTTATATATATTTTGTTTCACTTCATAAACTTTTTTTCTCCCTCTGCACTACACTTAGCTTGGCCATTTCTTCTCTTCTCATCATATATATATATATATAATTTGAGCTAAGAGCATGTTGATGGAACCTTTCAGACCAATCTAGGGCACAAGTTTCAGTAATGGGTCCTAAAATGCAATTTTTTGTAGTGAAGAGATAAGTTCTTGAGCTCCAATTAGAATTTATGCCTCTCAAACATCTAGGTGAAAATACATCACTTAGAATACATACATATATGTAAAATATGCATGCTACCATGACATAAATATTAAAAACCACCATGAATCATGTTCTCACTATTGTTCAGGATTGTAGAAACACTGACAACAAATATTGTTAAAGTTGAAGTGTTAGTTAGATAATTCCACTTCCAATGCTTGTTGGTTGGAAATTGGTGCTAAAAACATGTTTGGGGTGGAAGATAACATCTAAGACTAATTTATTGGTCTTTTATCATTCCTTTTAAAGAGACCTACCACTCATTCCAACCTGAAGAATGCCCTACCTAATTAAAAAAAAAAAAAAAATAGGCTAATTTCAAACGTGCATACAACATAAATTGTAAGTTATTTGGATGAAATAGAATAAAATTAGCATGCATGTATAAGGCATATAATTTCAACATATATAGTTCAATGAAACCTTTGATACCAATATGTGGCATAAGTTGCAATAACAAATCCTAATATGCAACTTTGATGTAGTGAAGAGACATGTTCTTGAGCTCCAATTAACATTTATGCCTTTGGGACCTCTAGTTGTAAATACATAACTTCATGCACATATATAGAGGTAAAATACATGTGATCTCATGAGCTCTATTTCCAAATCCACCTAGAAGCATGTTTTCACTACTATTTAGTAGCACAAAAACACTTACAACAAATGTTGTCAAAGTTAAAGTAGCAATTACAGAAATCCATTTTCAGTGCTTCAAGGTGAGAAATTGGTGATTAAAAAAAATTATAAGTGGTGGATAAAATATAGTACCAATTTATTGGCCTCCCATCATGCCTACTCGAGAGACCCACCACTCATTTCAGCCTCAAGAATGCCCTTCTCAATACAAAAAAAATATAGTTTTTAACCTAACCTTAAACATGCATAAAATAAAAACCATAAGTCATTTAGATGAACTAAAATAACCTTCATGTTCATGATAAGGCCACATAATTTCACCCTAGTTCATGTTAATGTAACCTTCATGACCAATCTATGGCAAGATTTATAGTAATGGGTTCTAAAATGCAACTTTTTTGTAGTGAAGAGACAAATTCTTGAGCTCCAACTAGCATTTGCGCTTCTAGGACATACATGTGTAAATACATCACTTTATATATATATATATATATATATATATATATATATATATATATATATATATATATATATATATATATATATAGGTAAATTAAATGTTATTATATGACATATATGTCCAAATCCATCTGGAAGTGCGTTTTCACTACTATTTAAGAACATCAAAATATTAATAATAAATATTATCAAAGTTGAATCGACAACTAGATAACTCCACTTCCGATGCTTCGTGGCTAGAAATTAGTGATTATAAAATATTTTAAGTGGTGAATAACATATATTAATAGATTATTTTCCTTAAATAATGCCTGGTAGAGAGACCCACCACCCATTTAGGCCTCAAGAATACCCTTCCCAATAGAAGAAAAATATAGTTTTTTTAGCTTAAATTCAGACGTGCATAAAATTAAAAAATTTAGTTATTTGGATGAACCTGAAGAAACATAATGTGTGTTAAATCCATATAATTTCACCCTAGATCACATCATTAATACCAATCCATCATATAAGTTACAATAATGGATCCTAAAATGTAACGTTTTGCAACGAAGAGATAGTTCATGAGCTTCATTTGGCATTTATGACTTTAGGAGCTCTAGGTGCAAATCCATTACTTAAATAACACACACACACACACACACACACACACACACACACACACACACATGAAAATTAAATGTTATCCCATGACATAGACATCCAAATCCATTCGAAAGTGTGTTTTTACTACTGTTTAGGAGCGTAGAAACATTGACAACAAATGTTGTCAAAGTTAAAGTGGCAGTTGGAGAACTCCACTTTCAGTGATTCATGAATCTATATTGGTGCTTAAAACACATATAAGGGTGGTGAATAACATTTATTAATATGTTATTTTCCTCTATTAATTCTCTATTTAGATACTCAATACCCATTCTGGCCTTAACAATGCCCTTTCTAATATAAGAAAAATGCAGTTATTTAACATAATTTTAGACTTGGGTAAAAAGGAAAACATAACTCATTTGGATGAACAAAAATAACCCTCAAATGAAGGTAAAATACCTATAATTTTACCTAAGAGTAAATTTATGTAACCTTTGAAATTAATTAATGGCACAAGTTGTAGTAATAGGTCCTAAAATGCAACGTTTGTAATGAAGAGACATGTTCTTGAGCTCTAACTAACTAAAATTTATGCCTCCAAAACTTCTAGGTGAAAATAAATAACTTTTATATCATCTAAATATAAAAATTACATGTGATACCACTACCTCAACATCCAAATATACCCAAAATAATGTTTTCACTAATGTCCAAGAGAGTGGAAACACTAACAACAAATGTTGCCAAAGTTGAAGCGGTAGTTAAAGAACCCAATTTTGGTGCTTCATGGTTATAAAATGAAAATAATAACATATTAAAAATGGTGTATAATTTACAAGATTAATTTTTATCCTCCTATCATGCCCAGTCAAGAAACCCACCACCCATTCTAGCCTCAAGAATGCCCTTCCAAAAATAAGAAAAATATAGTTTTTAAGCCTAACTTTAGACGTGCATAAAATGAAAATTGTAAGTCATTTGGATAAATTATAAAAATTATCATGTGTATGTATATGACCTTTAATTTTACCCTAAATCACATAGATTAAACTTTAAATACCAATCCATGTCACAAGTTGTAGTAACAGGTCCTAAAATATAATGTTTTTATAGTGAAAAATAAGTTCTTGAGCTCCAACTAGAATTTATGCCTCTGGGACCTCCAAGTGAAAATAAATCACTTTGATCATGTCCAAATAGTAAAATTACATTTATTATCACTGCTTAGACATATAAATACACCCATAAGCATGTCTTCACTATTGTTTAAGAGTGTGAAAACACTGATAACAAATGTTGTCAAAGTTGAAGCGACAATTAGACAATTGTATTTTTTGTGCTTCATGGTTGGTAATTGGAATTAATAACACATCAAAGGTGGTAGATAATGTATAATACCATGTTCTTATATTTATATGATGTTTGATCGAGAGACCCACCACCCATTTCAGCCTCAATAACACCCTTCCCAATTTAAGAAAAATGTAGTTTTTAAGAATAACTTCAGACATGCATAAAATAAAAATTGTAAGTCATTTAGATGAAAATTGATAACCTTAAAATTTATGTTTAAGATATAATATTTCACTCTATATCTCATTGATGGAACCTTCAATACCAATCCATGACACAAGTTACATGAATGGGTCCTAAAATATAACTTTTTGAAGTGAAGAGACAAATTCTTGAGCTCCAATCAGCATTTATGCCTTTGGGACCTCTAGTCTAAATCCATAAATTAAATAATATATAGATAGGAAAATTAAATGTGATTTCATAACCTCAACATTGAAATCCACCTAAAATCTTGTTTTCACTACTATTGACAACAAATATTGTCAAAGTTGAAGTGACAGTTAGAGAACTCCACTGCTGGTGCTTCATGGTTAGATAATAGTGTTGTCAACACATCTAGTAGGATAGATAAAATGTATTAATAGGTTATTAATCTTCCATCATTCTTTTTTGAGAAAGCCACCACCCTTTCCAACCTCAAGAAAGCCCTTCCCAATACACAAAAGATGTAGTAATAAAAATAATTGCATGCATGTTTAATCCCTATAGTTTTATCTTGGATCACATCAATGAAACATTAAATAATAATTAGTGTCACAAGTTAAAGTAATAGGTCCTAAAATGCAATTTTTTGCAGTGAAGAGACAAGTGCTTGAGATCCAACTATCATTTATGCTTTCGGGACCTATTGATGAAAATATATTGATTTTATCATGTCTACATAGGAAAATGACATCTTCTCCCATGACCATGAATCCAAATCCATCAAGATTCATGTTTCCAAAACTATTTAGAAGTTTGGAAACACTGGCAATAAATATTGTCAAAGTTGAAGTGACAGTTGTAGAACTCTACCTCTAGAGTTTCATAGAAGGAAAATAACACTAAAAACATGTTCAGGGTGGTGGATAACATTAAGGTAAAATTTATTGACCTCCCATCACACCCGTTAGAGAAACTAATTTATTGTTCTGACCTCAACAATACCCTAAATCTATAATAACTAAGCACTTTTATTAAGCTTATTTTAACTTCAAGAATATGAAACTATTTATTAATGATGCCAACTACACAAAGGTGGAAGCTTATTTGGCACCACTAACCTAAAAAAAATAATTATTAATTATAGTCATACAATCCTCATACTTTGTTAAGTGTTTTTCTTCCATCAACCAAAAATGTCTATAGATAATAAAATTTTATTGAGCACCATGGCACATATTTTCATTACATCATTCAACAATATTTTTTACATCTATAAAATTAACACCATCTTTAAAATTTAACTCCTCTTTTGCATTGACTCTTTTTACACATGTTCCAACCCTATCATGCTCCTATTTTCCATGGCTAGCCTCAATGAAACTCCAAATATGTTTTACGCTAGAGGTAATGTACATCCTGCTACACCAGTAAAACATCCATGAATTATTGAATTATGATGTATAATTTTATGATCAAATGTAGTGTTGATTAAAAGTAATGTTCTTCTTAGTCAACTATCCATGAAACATCTCAAAACAACCTTGCATGTACTCTGTATAATGTGATCGATCATCACTAACATAAAATGGTACTCCATCAATATTTTTTGATCTTGTTCTATACTATAAAGTGTATGTATAAATGATATATACATGAGTATCAATAAATATATATTGAGTTCTAATACTATGACTGAACTTCCATTTGTGGTTTAAAAGTGTAATTCTTAAAAAAATCAACTACTAAAACAATAGAACCAAGTGGGAATGTGTCATTGAATAAATTTAAATATTCATCCAACCATCTATACTTATGTGTATGCCTTGCATATTCATAAACACTTTACTGCCTAAATTTGACCATAAATTTTGAAACATGGATCTATTTTGTAACAGGCTCACACATTTTAGATTCTTTTCGATATTTTACTTGATAAGTCACATTTTTTTATTTGGTCAACCAAGTAATTCTTATCTAATTTCACCTGTGCTCTCCTCATGGATTTTTTTTTTAAATTTGGTAATCCACCACAAATACTGTAATTTTCATCTAAACATACTTTGTTATAAAACAACTATCCATCCAGTCTTTCACAAAAAATGGTTGAAATAAATTCTTTGGATGATTTTGGTGGAAATGTTATGCCACACTCCTAAAAAATGGTTTTAATATGAAAAGTACAATGTATATAAAAAAAATTATATTGCATTGAAAATTCAACATGTTGCCTACAACAACAACTAGTGCATGTGTGATTTATTTTTACAAAAAAATAGTTTGGTCATCTCAAAATATCTCTGACTAATAAAAGATTATGGTTTTTTTTCAAAAATTTAGAGCACAATTATATTTAGGTCATATCCAATAAATGTTTCAAATGTGGTTCACAATCATGAGAGCCAACTCTTCTTTTTGCTATATCCCTTGTATTAGATGAAACTCTTGTATTATCTTTTAAAAGTTATGCAAATAAATATTTGAGAGCATTAGATATAGCCTTGTGCTTTCAAGGAAGACTACCAGAGAATGATCTCAATGGAATTTACATCATTAAATCTTTAGCATCTTCCAATTGCTTTCATTAATGTTTTTCTATTTATGTTTAGTGCTCAACTAGTTTTTAAAATCAACTTTTTTTCCTATTTGAACACTTATTGCACAAGTTGTAATTATACATTGAGTAACATTAAAAAAAATTCTACATGATTTTGGGCCTAAATTATGATATGCATCATGTATATTTTCAACAATTTCATTTTTTTTATCATTTATGTTAGATATTCTTAGTCTTAGGGTGTACATTGTAGGTCTCATCTTAATCAATTTCATCAATGAAATAAATAATTGATATTTTTGACTGTCAAAATCAAATTTATCAAATAAATTATCCCAATTTTTTCATCTAGTCTTTTTAAATGGCTGTCAGAATTTTTTTATGCATTAGTTTCAAAATGTTTTCATCAACTTCAATTAAGTACTTGTTTTTTCTACACACAATCCTTGGAGATGTTGTTAATGGTAGAATTTTTTGGAGATGTTGTTAATGGTAGAAGCTTGTAGATCTAACACATGATAATCAATGCCATTGTTAGGTCTATACTTTATTGAATTGTGGCGAGTTTGCAGATTTTAGAACATCGAATATTTTCAATTTGTTTTATTCATAGATGATATTACCTATAGTAAGGATTTAATCATTTCAATTTGGCATGAAGGGAATGTGAATAAAAAGTGTGACTACTATAAATAAGATGATAGATCCTCCAGGTTGTGCATGATCCCCTAGGCAACATAGAAGGTATGGCGACACTATCTTGCTAAAGAGGAAACCCTTAAATTTCTTTACCACATTGGCTTGGGTTCCATGGAGGCAGGTGAAATATTTTATTTGCATGCATGAACAATTCCCAGTGAAATAATATTTTTACATACAAAATTAAAATGGTAAAAATATTTTTCATATAATATTCTTTTCTCAAATCAAGAATATATGTAATATTTTCCATTTATCTTTTCAAAATTCATGAAAGACAAGTTGGATAGGTAATTTTTACAAGACTTTTGAGAAAAGGAAGATTAGGGTTTCAAAACTAATTGAGATAATTTTGTAAAGGGAGTTATAAGTGGTGAAAATAATTCAAATTAGATTTTTGATATTGTAATGAAATGAAATTTCAAATAATGGAGAAATAAGGATGTAATAAGTGTTATAAGGAGTAATTTTTTCACAAGTCCCAGGCATCTTTGTATTCAGAAACTATTTTTGAAGGTAAAGGTAAAACCTCAAAATAGTATTCCCTTGTCTTGTTTTGACTTATTTATTTAGTACCATGGTAAAAATAGTGAGTTTGATTTCTGAAAATGTTAAACTATCACCTAAAAATTACAAAGAATGGAGTAGGAACATGGAAAATACACTCATTTTTAATGACCTATGAGAAATCACTGAGAAAGAAACTACACCACCAACTAAAACTATAAAGTTGATTGAATATCAGAAACATGATAAACGTGCACTCACACTTTTGAAGTCATCTTGTACTAAACAAGTAATCATTCATATTGAGGCAATTAAAACTGGGGCATTCAAAGCTTAGAAAGCGTTAAAATATCTATATGACAAACAACTTGCATATAAGAAGATTGACCTTTTTATGCAACAATTGAACAATAAACTAGCAGATAATGAAGACGTCTCTGAATATATTTCTCACATGAAAACATTGAAACAAGAATATTGCACAACTAGTGGTAAAATTGATGATGATATGTTGATTTCCATCGCATTGAATGGTCTTAATTATGCATACACCAATTTTGTTGAAATGCTACAACTTAGTGATAAGGTTAATGGTGCCACATTTGATTCTATTTATGAGTTATTAACTAGGCATGAGAGATAGTTTGCAAGGAAGAAGAAAAACAAACCTATTGAGAAGGCACATTATTCTAAAATAGGAAATACATTGTATGAGCCCAATAGAAGAGAGAAACAAAAACACTCTCACAGGCACACTTCTAGGCATAAGCATCATTCTGGATGTAGAGATCATTCAGGCTCTTTGAAGTATAGACATCATTCTGGTTCTCCAAAGCATGAGCATCACCACAAACATTCACATGGACACAAGTACAAGCACATGTATTCTTCCTCATGTGGTTATTCTTCCTCTAGTTCTAGTGGATGTGAGAGAATATGCTATAATTGTGGTGGCATAAGACATCTTTCTACAGAGTGCCCCTCCAAAAGGAGGTCCTCTCGACATCAACAAAAGGTAGAAGAAAACATTATTGATCACTCCAGTCACTCTTTTGGATATTCTTCTGCATCTTCTTCTGCTGTATGGAATGACTGTGAAGTTGTATGCTCTGCGGTTGATGATTACATATTCTGAGCTAGTGACACACCCATTTTGTGTGAGCTTCTAGGCTCAAGATTAGGATTTGTTGTAGTAGAACTTTTTGTCTTGTGTACTTTATTTTCATAGATGTAGTGATATGATCTTTAATGTGGAGCATTTCAATGATTTATACTTGTTTTATTTATTACATGGCTTCTCACCTCTCACCTGATAGGGGGAAAAGATATTGTATATTGGTTTTTCAATTAGTTATCAGTGATGTGTTGTACACGTCAGCATTATGTTGCTAGCATTTTTAGTGCTAAGCAAAGGCCTGCGTGAGATGTTAGCGATTGTTGGGCATTAGTTTGAGATGTGCTATACACAATACAGAGGGCAGTCACTTGTTGGATGGATTTTATGTGAGTATTGATGTAGTTAGATAGGACGTGATTGTGTTCTAATGCAGTGCGGGGATGATCAGGGTGTGGATCAGTCTAGGATGCATAATGTACAAGTTGCAGTTGTAGCAGAGTCTACTTGGATGACTCACAGTTCATTGTTCCAGTATTTCTATACTCCTTTGGATCAAGGGGGAGTTTTTTGGGTTCATTAATAATCCAAAGTTGTTTTTTTAGTTTGTTTTATTTAATTTTTAGTTATTTGGTACCTGCTAGTTGGTTTTATAACCAACTTATTTTTCGTAAGCTTTATAAGCTTACCCATTGTACAAAAATAAATATACGAAATTTTACATCGCATCCCTGAATATATTTTTGTTTATTCCTCCCATTCTTGTCTTATCAAGAAATATTTCAAAATTAATGGCACATAAATTCAAGTAGATATGAGGATAATCACTAGTGGGGCATCCACCAACAGTCGTCGCTAGAGAAGCATTTTCACTGGAAATTCATGAAATTAAATTTGGGCCCACCCTAACCCAAATTTAGGGTCTTTCATTTCTGCCATCCACAACAATGAACTAATTCTCACTATCCACATTAGCGTTATCAATTATGACATTTCCCTCCACATCCTCAGAAGCCTGATAGAATATTTAGTCCTTTCGAGATTAGTTATATATGATACTTTATAAAAAGCATAATATCTTACCATGATTTTTTTTTTTAATCGACAAGTTATTTATATTTTTATTATAAATTTATAACCAATAATTGTTATCTTTATCACTTATTGGAATATCAATTTATATATACAATATTATATAAAGACTTCTACTCTCCCCAACTTTGGATTAACGATTAATATTATATTTTGTATACGTATATTTAAATGTGGTCTTCAATGTACCTCACTTATGATGTTTAGTCTAACAACTAAGAGCCACCATTCATACAACTACCCCATAATTGCATAATGTTATTTTGGACTGCTTAAACAATGCATATAATAATCGGCTTGAGCAAGTATAAAGTCATTTTTAGACACCTCAAACAATGCATATAATAAGTAAAGGCTTCACAAATTATTATTTATAAGCTCCACTATTTTATGTAACTGACTCCAATAAATTCTTCAAAGGCAATATACATTGAGGCAATCACTTTGTATATTTGTTACTTCTTTTTCCCAACAATGCAAGTACTGGGTTCTTCAAGTTTAATTAAGCAAGAATTTGTACAAATCATCGAACTATCTCATTCATAATGTCACCAATCACATTATTATAAAGTTCTTCCTTTTCTTTCAAAATTTAAAATAAATCGTTATATATACTTGTTAATACTTTTTCCTATTAAAATAAATACTAATTGTTACATGACCCTTATTTTATTTAATTACAATAAATTAATTTAATGATAATTTTTTAAATATTTTTAAAAGAAAATTAAAATTCAAACCCTTTAAATTACTTTCCAAACCATAAAAAAGTGCCTATATTATAAACACATACTATACAAAGTCCCCAACATCTTAAATCTTAAAGAAGAATTTTTTTATTTTAATAACTTTTTCCATATTTTTTAAAATGAACATTTTTTCCCTAAAACCCTTTTCACATTTACAAATTATAAGAAGATCCCCTGCATCTTAAATCGTGTGAAGAACTTTCCTTCCTCCAAACTATAAAAACATCCCTTAAGATACTTCTTTGACTTCACGAGAACTCTCTAGAACTTCTTAGCCAGCTGTTTTTGTTCACGCGGGTCATTCTTTGTGCCGACAAAATTCAGCCGCAACTCACAAATAAGCGTATGTACAAATATGGCCCGCACCTGACAAATTCGGAAAAGGGTTCGCTTCGCAAGCATTTCGTTCGAATTTAGTTTGTTCTGTGTTACGAAAGATGGTCAAAACCTCGTCAAAGCAGAAATCCAACAATCCATTTCAAAACAGCTTACAGAGGAAACCCCCACATTTTAAGGGAGTCCGAAAGAGAAAAGGGGGGAAATGGGTTTCAGAAGTCAGAATTCCCAATTCAACTGCCAGAATTTGGTTGGGTTCGTATGATTCCCCTCAACAGGCCGCTCGTGCTTATGACTGTGCAGTGTTTTGCCTCAGAGGACGCAAAGCCAACTTCAATTTTCCAGACTCTCTTCCGAACATTCCGTCGGCCTCTTCGCTCTCTCCCACACAAATTCAAGCTGCCGCGGCCAAGTTTGCCATGGAAGAATTCCAGCTGCCGCTGGAAATGGACGCGGCATTTTCTTGTTCGGAATCACAGTCCTGTATAAAAAGCAACCAACTTATGGAGGAACTTCTTGAGGGGGCAGAGAATAACCAGTCTGTATGTCTACAGGATTTTCCTGAGGAGAATGTAGAGGGTAGAAATTTTGTTCTGTTAATTGAAGAAGAAGGACGACTTATTCTCCAACAAACTGAAGTTGTGCAACAATTATAAGTTCATATGAGCTGACAAGCGCGAAATTTTTGTGGCACTCTGAAACACTGGAATTCTTTATTCTTTTTAGTATAACCTCAAATTTTTGTGGCACTCTAAGTGAAATGAAGTTGTGATATGATAACCGATGCTTTGCCACCACTCGAGAGACAATCAAAATCTTTCCTTGTAATGAATCGGATTCACCAAATAATGGAAGCTTCTTAAAAGACGACTCTTTGGGAAAAGCCGATGTTTTAGCACGGACACTCTTTATGTTATTATTATTTTTTATTTCATTTATTTTATGAGAAGCTCCTGTGCTTTTTTAGCCCTTGAAATAATGGGAGGGACTAAATTTTTGTCATGGAAAGATTGGATTGATGAACCGAAAAAAACTCGTTGAGTGAGTTATAGGATTTGGAAGAAACATTATCGAAGTACAGTTGTATACAATTTTTATCACAAATCCTTATGACAATAATTATATATGTTGATTCGATACCAAAAAAAATCATTACATGAAGTGTTGGAATTTCATTACTAGAGAACACGATGGATAGAGAGTTCAAAATATGTGTGACAGATAAAGGCATGACCGTGGAATTGACCAACCAAAAAAAAAAAGAAAGAGGATGCATTGTAAGAAAATTAAGTGTGAAATTAGAGGAATTGACAAATGTTATCCGGCTACTTGTTCCTAAGAACAAATTTTTTGATGTTGTATCCCTTGTTTCTTTTGCGGATAACCATTGAAAACTGTGTGTGAAAAAGATAGATATTAGTGAAGTTTGTTACCTCGAACCATTAACAGATTCTACGAACCAACCATTTGTTTTGTTAGGCAAATACGAAAGTGCATTTTGAGATGCATGAAATCTTTTTCGCCAAAAATTCACAATCAAAGTGCAGGGAAGTAATCTCTATTGCCAAAAATCACTTAGCACTAACGCTTGGCCGCCTTTTTCCATTGTTCAGTTTGTATCCTCAATCTATTCGTATCTGCTTCCATGGACGGATATGCAGCCGCCTGTGCAGCCTCAAGATGCTCTATTGATCTTTTGCTCTCTGGCTACTATTTCCCAGTTTCAATTCACAAACCCTTAATTTCTCCAAGGCTTCCTTCTCTCTACTGATCTTTTTGCTCTCTCAAGGGCCTCTGCCATTTTTTTCCTTAGAGCATCGGCCCCGTGGGTTTCTTCATCCAGTGTATCAGTATTACACTATGACGATTCAGATTTCTTCATCCAGTGTATCAGTATTAATCTTGCAGTCTCGTTGTATTAAAAACTCTCATTTTCCCCTATTGGCAACTCTCATTTCAAAGTTAAACTGCCATTTTTTCCTGTGCAAGAGCATCCGCACCCCTAGATTTCTTCATTTGATGTATCAGTATTAGCCTATGATGAGTCAGATTTCCTTGCCATGACTAGAAATATTTCCAATTGTCCAATTTTCTCGAGTCTTGCAGTCTCGTTGGATTTCAAATTATCATTTTCCCCTAAGATTTTTCGCATTTCTGTTTCTTTGTCTATTCCAGCTTAATCTTTACAGATTCTTCTTTTGTTATATTAGCCTTGGCTCGTGTTTATCTCAGGGTTCCCGTCAATTTACACTCTTTCATTGAAAGAGCTGCATACTCATCTACAACCATTTCAGCTCTCATCGTCGCTTCTTTCGCACCCTCTGCCTCTGCTCTAACCTCGCTTAGCATTGTCTCAAAGTTTCTCTCTGTGCCTTCCACATAACTTTCATTTGCTCGGTTATGTCTGGCCTTTTGTGCCTCCTCGTAGGCAGCCTCAAGATCAAAGTAGGGAAATGGGTTTCAGAAATCAAAATTCCCAATTCCACTGGTACAATTTGGTTGGGGTCATATGATTACCGTGCAGTGTGCAGTGTATTGCCTCAAAGGACGCAAAGCCAACTTCAATTTTCCAGACTTTCTGCGGGACATTCCGCTGGACTCTTCGCTCTCTCCCAAGCGAAATCAAGCTGCCGGGGCGAAGTTTGCCATGGAAGAATTCTGGCTGCCATGGAAGAGGACGCCGCATTTTCTGGTGTGGAATCACAGACCAATTTTTAGAGGAACAGAATTGACTGATGGATTTGCTTCTTGAGGATGTAGAGAACCACCAGTCTGTATGTTTAGATTCGTCTGTGTATTTTTTAAGATGCCGCCACGTCACCGCAATGAATGTCCGATCGCAGAAAGGATAGCAATTATGTTTAGGTTTCGGAATCTCAGTGCGACTCTTTATCTTTATTTTTATATTATCATGAGTCAAAACACGTATACGAGAGTGAAAGGTTCGTCCTTGACTAAATGATATCTATCAGATTTTGTAGTGTAAAATTTTAGCACTGAATTATAAGAGGAAACGATAATGATATATCAGATTTTGTAAGTTGGAATTAAATAAGTAAAATATATATGAATCTAATATTTTAATTAATATTTTTAAAAAATAATATATTTTATAATATAATAATATAAAAACTTTAATAATTTTAAAATATTTATTCATATAATGTGGGAATTGAGGAGATGTATTATTTCATAAAAAAGATATATATTTTTATTTTAATAAAACAAAGTTTTGTAAATTAGAAGAATGTAAATTGATAATTGTACTTTATGATTGTCGAAATAGTTGTCAAAAATTAAGATAATAATGTATTGATAAACGGAATCTAATATTAACTATATTTCAACGATCTTAATTTAATATTATAATATATAACATAATTGTAATATAAATATGTATATTTTTATATAATATATATTATTATTATATAATTATACACAAACATATTAGCAGTGGTTCTAAAGGTATAAGTTACATGAGAAGGGATATGGTTTCATGTTTTGGTCAAATGGGGTTTCGTAAAGTGATAATGCAATTTTGGAGTTGTATTGCATTTAAATCTCATCACTGTTGACCCCGTCTCATCTTTTGTGAGCGAAGCATTAAGAAATAATATTATGATATTTTTATTGGAGGTGAAGGTAGAAAATGAGGATGCGTGTTCATTCATATGGTGTGGCAATGAGTTATATGGGGAGGAGACATCTCATTTTGTTGGAAGGGATGTTTTTTTTTGTGATAAATCACAATTTTATAAATTAGGATAGTGTAAATCTATAGTAGTACTTCATGGTCATTGATATGTATCACCTTTTATGTACGAAGCAAGCAACAATAAACTAAAATTTCTAGCATAGGTAATTATAGAAATCAAGGTTGGGTATTCCTTCATATGATAATGTCATGCACTAAGAGAAGACATTATATTTCAAAATGAGATTGATAAATAGTGAAGTGGTGGGGAAGGGCAAGACCATACAAAGCATGAGAATGGTGAAATAACTCAAGGTGTCTTGGGTAATGATTGTGAGGAGCAATGACAAGGTATTTCAAGTCATTATGTTATATCTCTTACATTTTTATTTTTCAGAATAACTATATTAAATAATAATAAATAAAATAATATTATTATACATTAATATTTTATTATAGTGTTAATATAATATTTATCATACAAAATATAATTTTCTGTTTTGATAATTTTTTGGGCATTGGAGGTGATGAACCCTATGGTGGATGCTTTGGGGGGATGTGATGCATGATAGATGGAGTTCTCGACCAATGGTCAAGCAACGTCTATAAATCCCTAAATTTCATGGCAAATCTTTTCACTTGGGATTGAATATGCATGCACGACGAAGATAATATATACACCTTGTCGTTGATAAAGAAATGAGAAGGCAATTCCTCATTTTTAAATATAATAGAGTTTCTAGCTTTCCTTAATTGAAACAGAATAAAAAATCTGAAGAAATTCTATAAAAAACTATAAATGTCATCCAATTAGTAGAATCCCCAAGGAGGGCTAAACACCAAGAAAAAGGTTTAGGATGGTATGCTTGAATGACTTAGGTGGGACTAGGGTGGACACATAGGTTGAGCACTTCCAAGGTGAGAAAGACGCCCCCCCAAATGGAAGGCCTTGATGGGCAAGATATAAAAAGTAAAAGAGCTAACTTGGGTTCAAGCTTGGCCTTCAAAATTTGATTGAGTTAGACAAACCAAGCCCGTGGCGAGGAATTAAGGTACCAACACCTATTGAGTTTAACAAGAGTTGACAAAAAGGGGATCATGCCCTGATAATAGAGGCTTGGAGAATAATTTTTGATGTAAGAATCTCAATTTCACATCCAATCTTTCAACCACGAGTGTGGAGGCTACATACCTAGTTTGTGGAGAGTAAATGTAGAGTTATTACAATCTAGGGATTAGAGAAACCATCAACAAACAATCAAAACTTTTGCCTAAGTTATGACAAACTAATTCAAATTAAGCATAAATAAAATAAAATCAAAATGTGAACTAAACAAAGAACAATTTAACACCAAATTTTATACCTTAAATTCATTTTTGAAAACTTCCTTCTTGTTGTAGATGTGCTCCAAGTTTAAAGATGAGTGGATGCTTAATTTATTGATTTATGATTGCTTTATTGACTCAAGATTTAGACAACATTTAGTTATGGATGATTGATTTGGTTACAAGGTGATGACATAAATACATTGCTCTTTCAATTCATTATTTATTGTTTTAAAAGGGGGTGTGGATATATATATATATATATAGGAGTGGATGGTTAATATTGAGCCATGGTAGATTTTGATTCATGATGGAAAATAGATGTGAGGATTTGGTAGTTGAGATTTGAATAATTTTAAAAAATTTAGAGAGTTATAAAGAGGTGGTGAGGAGCTCAATGTATGGTGTGCAGCTCAAGGAGGAGATTAGGATATTCTAGAAGATGTTGGTATAATAGACGAGGGATTAGTAGTGTGATTTGCTAGAAATGTTAGTGGAGGTAGTTGGCAGTAGTTAAAAAAGAATATGAAAATACCTAAAAGTTTTGAAGGTCTTATTAGCAATTAAGTGGGTGTTAAGTAGATGATTATTGGGATAGATGAATAATATAAGGAGGAATAAGCTTGGGATGATGAAAGAAGATACAAAGGGGACATATATTGGTAATAATAATATTAGGATAATTAGAAGTCATAGTGATTAGTGTAATGATAGTTAGTGTCAAATGACGATAAAATTAGTAATGATAGAGGAGAAGAAAATTTAAATATGTACAATAACCTTTGATATTAATCCATGAACACATAGACAATAAGTGAAAGTCAAAATTACTTAAATCTAATTTCGATTTTAGTGAGGGCCAAAGGTCCCAATCAACAGTAGAAATCAAATCCTTTATAATTTTAATTCCTATTTTTTGAAGAGTCTCAAAACATTTATCCCAGATATTTTATTGAACACAAAACTAGTTCAGAATTATACAATACATATCACTTTTAAAAATACAACTTATAAATTTTAATCAAGAATAAGATGTGTAAGATTTTATTATTAAATTGTATAAAATTAATTTTTGATGTTTAAAATTTTATTATTAAATTCATATTTTAAAGAAGAGAAAAGTGAAGTTCATATTGAAAGTTATTGTTAATTTATAACACATTAAATTAAAATTTATATAATGAAAAATATGGAAACATTATTATTGTTATTGTCGACTCTTTTTATAATTTTATAATTTTTTTAAATTTATGTAGATGAAAATATTTTTACAGATTTGTAAAAGTTTGAAATATTTTGAACAAAGTGAATAGAAGACTTAGATCTCTATTGTTTTTATTTACCCACTGTATTTTTAAACGGTTTTTATTTTTTATTTAGATAATAAAATCAGAGATTTAAAATTGTTAATATTATGGATTTGCAAAATTAAATAATTTTTTTAGGCATTGAAATATGTAAAAATTAATTATACTATGGGAATAATTTATTGGAATAATAATATTGTACGATAATACTAACAAGAGTTATATATGAGTGAATTCGTATTTTAATAAGAAAAAATATTAACAAATATATAAAATGATCGAAACAAAATTTAAAATAAAATAAAAAATATTATTAAAATGCAATTGATGGTGATCTGAATGAGATGATACAAATTTATATAAATTCTTATTTAATTAAACTCACAATCATCGAACTTATATTAATGAGAAAAATTATTAATAAATATGCGAAACGATTAATTTAATATGAGTACCTTTGAAGAATTTATTAGAATCGGTTATATGTAAATTCAGATTAATAGTGAAAAGCCTTTTGTTTTGAATTTATGAAATTGTATAAAACTAACCACTTGATTCTTATGGAAAACAAATCACTATAAAGCATAGGTGTCTTGCTTTATAGTTAAGGATTAAAAGAATATGAAATTGTAATCATTTTATTACTGAAAATAAATTGAAATTATACTAATGGTAATAACTCTTGATTAAAATATTTCGAAAGAAAATTATGAATATATTGTACCAGACCAAACCATTAATTACAACATGGGTGCATCTTATTCTTTAAAAAAATCAATAAAATTGCATAAAGTACGATAAAGTTTAAACATAGATCGGAGTTTTGAATTATTGAATATAATTTAAATTATTTTAGGAAAAATGGAAACAAAAGGAGTTATGTTTATTTTTAACAAGTATTGTGATGCACTTTTTGTTATAAGAAATATTTAGAGTTTATCAATGTTAAGAGTTTGATAATTATCAAAGAAATTAATAGTTCTTATGAATTTATAAGGACATTTAAAATCATCATGTAGAGTTGTTATTTTTAAAATGAGGAAATTATTGTTAAGGCATATGTTATATAGAAAGATGGTAATAATGACAAACATATGGAGTCTTTTGATTTAGATATGTGCAGGGAGAACAAAAATTAACAAGTTGAAGTCTCCTACAATTAGGGATTTAAATTTACTAACAACGAAAAAGAAATGTGCTCCATCGATTAATATTCTTAGAACACAATCATATGGCCATCAAATTTCCCTGTTGTTTCAATAATATCACACAAAAAATTATAAAGATCATTTTTTTTTACTTCCATAAATACTAAATTTAGCTAGAATGGTATTTTTGATATACTTTGTTTATTATGTATGGAAAATTAGGCACCACTCTGATTGTTGTAGCTTCCTTTGTGGAGACTACATCTATTGTCAGAGACAATGTTTCAATGAAACAAATTTAATTTTATTATGAACCCCATAGGGACATGGCTCATGGTGTCCTTTTTCTTCATAATAATTATATACACCAACAATTTTATAATAATTACTATGATAATTGTTAAATTAAATATTCATCCAATGATGATAGCCTTGTGGTGAGTGAGTTGAGTGCTAAAAGTGAAAAGTTCCAAGGCCCATTCTTAGGATGACCATTCTTTAACGTCATTCCCACACTAAGCTATGATGGGTTATTCGTGAAAATTATATGATGCAATGAACTACCAAATTGGTCTTCAATGTGATGGGGATCAACATATGGCTTGAAACTTATGTTCAATGCGATGAGGTAAGTCCACAACGCATAGCGAGGAATGTTATTCACTATTGGTTTGGGCATTTTGATTATAAAAATGTCTAGGGTTCTGGCTCCATTCAAAAAAACAAGTTACCCATATTATCAATCCTGAGATAATAGCATAGTGGTGAGTGAGTTGAGAATTATAAGTGGGAGGTCTTGGGATCTATTCCTAGGATGACCATTATCTAGTGTCGTTTCCAGACTAAGCTACAATAGGTTATTCAGGAAAAGTATCAAATATAATAGACTATTGGCTTGGTGTTCAATGCAACGAGGGTCGACATGTGGTTTGAAATTTGTGTTCAATGTGATGAGGCAAGTCTACAATCCATATCTAGTTATACTATTCTCCACTAATTTGGGCATTTCAATTATAAAAATGTCTATTGTTTTGGATTCATTTAAAAAAATATGCTACCCAACATTTTAATATGTCAATCAAAACCTATCAGTAAGTGAGTTGAGTGTTAGAAGTGAGAGGTCTCAAGGTTAAATATTTTGGGATGACCACTCTCTAATGGCATTCCCACACTAAACTACAATTTGTTATTCATAAAAAGTATCCAATGTAATGGAATACCAACTCGGTGTTTAATGCAATGGGGTTCATGATGTGGCTTGAAACTTATGTTCAATACGATAAGGCAAGACCATAGCCCATGGATAGGAATACTATTCACCATTGGTTAGAGTATTCTGGTTATAAAAATGTATGTACCTAATATTTTAAAAACATGATGATGATAGCTTAGTAGTGAGTGAGATAAGTGTTAGAATTGAGGGTCTTAGGGTCCATTCCCTGGGATGACCACTCTCTAACGTCATTCCCACTCTAAGCTACAACACATTATTTGTGAAAAGTATTTAATGCAATGGACTACCATCTCAGTGTTTAATGCAATGGGGGTCAACATGTGACTTGAAAGCTATGTTCAATGTGACAAGACAAGTCCATAGCCTATGGCTAGGGATACAATTCATTATTAGTTTTTGCATTCTATTTATAAAAATATTTATACTTAATTTTTTTTGTCTCCAATCATTAGCTTGAGTGGATGGGAAATGACTTAGGTCACCCAAGTCTCATCTTCAATCCTTGATTTACCTATGGTGTGTGGAGTGGGGACATTGCACATTACCTACACTCTGAAGTGGCCATGGGGACACCTTGACGTGGTGGTCAAACTTCTCGATATGTTCCATGTAGATCACAATAGTAATTCAACTATGAATCATTCAATGGACATTACAAACCTAGACCCACACCCATTAAGCTTTAGATGTAGATTAATTTTTTCTATATATCGATAATAGTGTAGCAGTGATTGAGCTAAGTACTAGAAATAGGAGGTCTCAAGGTACATTCCCTGGGATGACCACTCTCTAACATCATTTTCACACTAAGCTATATGCTAAATTATTCATGAAAGGTAACTAATGCAATGGAGTACCAGCTCGATGTTCAATGTGATGGGGGTTGGCATGTGGCTTGAAACCTGTGTTCAATGTGATGAGGTCGGCATGTGGCTACTCTTCATAGCCAATTATGGCTTTGGTTAAATGAAACCTGTTACCCAACATGACCAATGAGATCTGAGAGAGTTGGTTGAGTGGTTCAGTTGTTCCAAGCCCCACCCAGGTTAAAATATTAGGAATGACATATGAGGCCAGTTGTGGCCATTTACATTCTTAGGGATAGATGTGTCCATTTTTGGTGTGATTATCGAGGTTTCTCATGGGCATTGGTACAATTATTAGGGTTGTTAGTTTTTAGTGGTGCTATAATAGATATCATCTTGTTAAAACTAGTACAAATATGAGAAAAATATAAGAAAACTATAGTTTTTTAGCCTAAATTTAGATGTGCGTAAAATGAAAACTATAAGTCATTTGGGTAAATTATAAAAATTATCATGTGTATGTATAAGAACTTTAATTTGACACTAAATCACATATATCAAACTTTAAATACCAAACCATGTCACAAATTGTAGTAACAGGTCCTAAAATATAATGTTTTTATAGTGAAAAACAAGTCCTTGAGCTCCAACTAGAATTTATGCCTCTGGGACCTCCAAGTGAAAATCCATCACTTTGATCATGTCTAAATAGTAAAATTACATTTATTATCATTACCTAAACATATAAATTCACCCATAATCATGTCTTCACTATTGTTTAAGAATGTGAAAACACTGATAACAAATGTTGTCAAAGTTGAAGTGACAATTAGATAATTTTATTTTTAGTGCTTCATGGTTGGTAATTGGAACTAGTAACACATTAAAGGTTTTATATAATGTCTAATACCATGTTATTAGATTTATATCATGTCTGATCGAGAGACCCACCACCCATTTCAGCTCAATAACACCCTTCCCAATTTAAGAAAAATGTAGTTTTTAAGCATAACTTCAGATGTGCATAAAATAAAAATTATAAGTCATTTAGATGAAAATTGAGAACCTTAAAATTCATTTTGAAGATCTATAATTTCACTCTATATCTCATTGATGGAACCTTCAATACCAATCCATGACACAAGTTGCAAGAACAGGTCATAAAATATAATTTTTTAAAGTGAAGAGACAAGTTCTTGAGCGCCAATTAGCATTTATGTCTTTGGGACCTCTAGTATAAATCCATAGATTAAAGCACATATAGATAGGAAAAATAAATGTGCTTTCATAAACTCGACATATAAATCCACCTAAAATCTTGTTTTCACTACTATTTAGGACTGCATAAATATTGACAACAAATATTGTCAAAGTTGAAGTGATAGTTAGAGAACTCCACTTCTGGTGCTTCATGGTTAGAAACTAGTGTTGTCAACACATCCAATATGATAGATAACATGTAATACTAGGTTATTAATCTTCCATAATGCTTGGTTGAGAGACCCACCACCCTTTCCAACCTCAAGAATGCCCTTCCCAATACACAAAAAATGTAGTTTTTAGCCTAACCTCAGACATGTATAAATAAAAAATTATAAGTTTTTTGGATGAATGAGAGAAAACATTTCATGCATGTTTAATCCCTCTAGTTTTATCTTGCAGCACATAAATGAAACATTAAATAACAATTAGTGGCACAAGTTAAAGTAATAAGTCCTAAAATGTAATTTTTTGCAATGAAGAGACAAGTTCTTGAGATCCAACTATCATTTATGCTTTCGGGACCTCTTGATGAAAATATATTACTTTTATCATGTCTACATAGGAAAATGACATCTTCTCCCATGACCATGAATCCAAATCCATCAAGATTCATGTTTTTAAAACTATTTAGAAGTTTAGAAACACTGCCAATAGATATTGTCAAAGTTGAAGTGATAGTTGTAGAAATATATCTCTAGTGTTTCATAGAAGGAAAATAACACTAAAAACATGTTCAGGGTGGTAGATAACATCGAGGGCAAATTTATTGGCCTCCC
Source organism: Torreya grandis (assembly GCA_037957365.1). NCBI lineage: Eukaryota > Viridiplantae > Streptophyta > Pinopsida > Cupressales > Taxaceae > Torreya > Torreya grandis. The sequence continues at coordinate 6,098,754 of JARHVA010000113.1, read as the reverse complement.
ATCACACCTGTTAGAGAAACTAACTTGTCGTTCTGACCTCAACAATACCCTAAATCTATAATAACAAAACACTTTTATTAAGCTTCTTTTAACTTCAAGAATATGAAATTATTTATTAATGGTGCCAACTGAACAAAGGTGGAAGCTTGTTTGGCACTACTAACCTAAAAATAATAATAAGTAATTAAAATTAAAATTTATATGTACTACCTGAAAAAATAAAAAAGAATTTGGTAAAATTTATTACATATACGTTTGATAAGTCAACATACCTTAAAATTTTAACCTAATGAACCACTAAGATCTACTCTATTTTTGAGAGTAGCAATAATAGCTTCATAGTTTGACTTATGAACTTTCCATAAATTCTTGTTTAATGGCCTTTCATGATATATGAGCAATTGAATATTTGATGCAAGAACCAAATTTGAACAGTGCAATAACTTCCTATGCATTTTAAAGTTTTGAAACAAGCATGCATCTAATTTTTTTATAGAATATCACCGAATCCAAGTTTTAATGACCACCACAGACCCAATGGGATAGTCAATGTTTTATCCATCTATGACTAAGGAAGTCAAATTTTTATTTTGCTCTACACACTAACATAAGTAGTAATTTCTTCCCTTTTTATTTTTTTCATTTAAAATAAATACAAAAACATATCCTATATCATGGAAAATAATTTTTAATGACACTATCAAGATAGATAATCAGAATAAATAGTACATAAAGATTAATCTTCTATTTGTTACACTAGATCAAATATATGATTAAAATAATGTGACGATATCATATATGTAAGTTATAATGATGTTGGAACTTGATATATGTCAATTAGAATTAGAGGTCTATAGTTCTAGTCATCTATCCACTCTTATGACTCACACTCATTCTAAATAGATTTCATGCATGCATAAGAAAAACATGCCAAGTTTCTCATATGAATAGTCCAAAAATTTACATTTGATTTATGAAATGAGTGGATCTCATTCAATCTCATTATAGTCATATAATCCTCATACTTTGTTAAGTATTTTTCTTCCATCAACCAAAAATGTCTATAGATAATAAAAATTTATTGAGCACCATGGCACATATTTTCATTACATCATTCAACAATATTTTTTACATCTATAAAAGTAACACCATCTTTAAAATTTAACTCTTTTTTTACACTGACTCTTTTTACACATGTTCCAACCCTATCCTGCTCCTATTTTCCATGGCTAGCCTCAATGAAACTCCAAATATGTTTTACGCTAGAGGTAATGTACATCCTACTACACTAGTAAAACATCCATGAATTCTTAAATTATGATGTATAATTTTATGATCAAATGTAGTGTTGTTTAAAAGTAATGTTCTTCTTAGTCACCTATCCATAGAACATCTCAAAACAACCTTCCACGTACTCTATATAATGTGATCAATCATCACTAATATAAAAATGGTACTCCATCAATATTTTTTAATCTTTTTCTATACTATAAAGTGTATGCATGAATGCTATACATATGAATATCAATAAACCTGTATTGAGTTCTAATACTATGACTGAACTTCCACTTGTGGTTTAAAAGTGTAATTCTTAAAAAAATCAACTACTAAAATAATGGAACAAAGTAGGAATGTGTCATTGATTAAATTTAAATATTCATATAACCATCTATCCTTATTTTTATGCCTTGCATATTCATGAACACTTTACTGCCTAAATTTGACCATAAATTTTGAAACATGGATCTATTTTGTAACAAGCTCACACCTTTTAAATTCTTTTCCATATTTTACTTGATAAGTCACACTTTTTTATTTTTTCAACCAAATAATTTCTATCTAATTGCACTTGTGCTCTCCTCATGGATACTTTTTTTAAATTTGGTAATCTACCACAAATACTGTAATTTTCATCTAAACATACTTTGTTATAAAATAACTATCCATCTATTCTTTCACAAAAAATGATTAAAATAAAATCTTTGGATGATTTTGGTGGAAATTTTATGCCACACTCCTACAAAATGGTTTTAATATTAAAAATACAATGTAAATAATTTTTTTTATTGAATTGAAAATTCAACATGTTGCCTACAACAACAATTAGTGCATGTGTGATTTATTTTTACAAAAAAATAGTTTGGTCATCTCAAAATATCTCTGACTAATAAAAGATTGTGGTTATTTTTCAAAAACATAGAGTACAATTATGTTTAGGTCATATCTAATAATTTTTTTGGATGTGGTTCACAATCATGAGAGCCAACTCTTCTTTTTATTATATCCCTTGTATTAGGTGAAACTCTTGTATTATCTTTGAAAATTTATGCAAATAAATATTTGAGAGCATCAACTATAGCTTTGTGCTTTCAAGGAAGACTACCAGAGAATGATCTCAATGGAATTTGCATCATTAAATCTTTAGCATCTTCCAATTGCTTTCATTAATGTTTTTCTATTTATGTTTAATGCTCGACTAGTTTTTAAAATCAATCTTTTTTCCTATTTGAACACTTATTGCACAAGTTGTAATTATACATTGAGTAACATTACAATCTTTTTTACGTGATTTTGGGCCTACATTATGATATGCATCATGAATATTTTCAAAAATTTCATTTTTTTGTCATTTATGTTAGATATTCTTAGTCTTAGGGTGTACATTGTAGGTCTCATATTAATCAATTTCATCAATGAAATAAATAATTGATATTTTTGACTATCAAAATCTAATTTATCAAATAAATTATCCCAATTTTTTTTATCTAGTCTTTTAAAATGGCTATCAGACTTTTTATATGCATTAGTTTCAAAATGCTTTCATCAACTTCAATTAAGTACATGCTTTTTATACACACAATCCTTGGAGATGTTGTTAATGGTAATTGTTTTTGAGAGAGTGTTTTAAAATCATTACCACTACTAATTTATTCATTGTTAGTTTCAGTGTTTAGTTATAGGATGGTATTTTCTTCCTTGTTACTTCAATATTATGTGTTTCCATGATATTGTGTTCATTGATAAGGGTAAATCATCATGCATAGATTTACCATCAACAAAATCAAAAAAATTATACATTGAATGTGGAGTTCTAACATAATTTGGATTTTAGGTAAATATTCATTATTGTAAATTTCATCATTATCTATGACATTTGGCTCATTAGAGATAGTGTCTATACCTTGTCTAGAGCAAAATTCTTTCATTAATACCTTTTTAATTTTCTCTCAACTCTTTTATTTTCTATAGTGTTTTATGTTTTAAATTCTTCCTCTTCTTTGAACGAGCTCCATCACCCATGGCTAAACAAAGAACAATTTGATTCCTTTTGATGGTGGGGACCTAAATAAAAATTTGATTCTTTTTGATGGTCAGGGACCCAAAGAACAATTTGATTCCTCTTGTGTTCATCATGGAAAACATAAATGATGTAGAGAATGTATATGGGGTCATAATCATTGAAATACTCTAAACATAAATGTTGGACAAAGACTTATTGTCTATTGAGATAATAATGTGTATACATTATGATGCATACACATTACACTACATAATATGATACTCATCTGTTAATATGACTCGTTATTGAGCCAACTTGACTTAATACTGACTCTAAGGTATTGGCCAAATAGGTATGGTGGGTGTTGATCGAGGTGGGTTCCCTCATTCTCCTAATTATTTGTTCAATTTCTATTTTATTTTCTACTATGTGTGTAGCCAAATCCTCCTAAATTTTTTAGGGGGTTTGTATAACTGTAAGAGGATTAGGATGGTTAAGAAGGATAGGAAGGCTAGGAGGGTTATGAAGACTAGGAGGAGGGTTATCAAGCTATTCTCTTGCATTTGAACAAGTTGTTAAAAAATGTGTTTTAATAATAAAACAATGAAAATAAAAAAAAGTTAAATATAGTGTTAATAAGTTTGGTTTTTAACTACTTACCTCCCCTATGTAACAACATTGTTCATTCCTTAAGCTAACAGGTGATCATAGTGGGTTTTCTCCTCCAAGCACAATGTGAACACAGTTTGACATAACGAAATATAAAGCAAAGATCAAAACAAGTAATAATGATTTGATACCCATAAATCTAAATATTTTTATATTTTAGTACAAATAAATATAACACTTACGCATTTTTTACTAAATAAAATGTACACATTATAACACATACAAATTTAAATTCCTTAATTATACATTCAAATCTTAAAACGAACAAGGTTCACAAGAGATCCTAATAATGGCAATCATGTACATTGATTTTGTATGCAAAAGAGATATATTTACTTGGAATGTTAGAATTAGATTAATGGAGGACATGATAGATACAAAGATCAAATTATGTGTGACATGGAGGGGCAAGATCTTAGAGTTGACAAAGAAAGCATGATGCACAGTAGGAGAATCAGGTGTACAACTAGAGGAATTGACAAACATTTTACCTAAAGCCATGTGGTTGCTTGTTCCCCAAAACAAACTTTTCGATGCGGTATCTCTTGTTCCTTCCGTAGATAACTATTGAAAACTATGTATGCAAAAAATGGGTATTAGTGAAGTTTGTTACCTTGATCCATTCAATGATTATATGAACCAACCATTTATTTTTTTAGGAAAATATGAAAGCACACTATGAAATATAGGAAACCTCTTTCGCCAATAATACATAATCAAGGTGTATCTATACTATCAAAAATCCCTTAACACTTATGCTTAGTCTCATTTGATGGTGTAGGCCAACAACCTCTTGTCAAAAAGATCACAATTTATCAAATGCAGACATGTTTGAGTTTATCAGAGGCTATTTCTAAGCCAACTCACTTCTAGCCTTGTTTCTTTGAAAAATCACAAAGTTGATTTAGCATGGCTTTTAATTCTTGGAGTTTAGAAAGGTGTTAAAATAATCCTTCATGGGATATAATAATATCATGTTAAGAACATGATAACCTAATAAAAAAGAATTTAATATTTCCACTACATTCCCATTAAGCTCCTCATTTTAGGTAATAGCTAAAATAATTACAACTACATCAGTTGTCTTATTCCATTATTAATTGTGTATCCTCAACTATCTATATATGTTTCCATGCCTAGATATGCAATTTGTGCAGCCTCAAGTTGATCTACTAATATTTTTTCTCTCTGGCTACTATATTTCAGTTTCAATTCACAAACCCTTAGTTTCTCCAAGGCTTGTTTCTCTTTAGCATTGACGCTTGCATCTCTCTTAAGGGCCTCTACCATTTTTTCCTATGTAAGAACATTTGCCCCTTAAGTTTCTTCATCTAATGTAACAATATTATCCTTTGATGTTTTAGATTTATTTACCATAATTAGCATTTTTTCCAATTGTGCAATATTCTAAAATCTTGTAGTTTCATTGCATTTTAAACACATTTTCCCCTATGATATTTCACAACTCTATTTATTTGTCCATTAAAGATGTCTTAAAATTTTCCACTTCCATCTTACTATTTTCATATTCATCTTTTGTTTCATTACCCTTAGCTCTTGTTTCTCTCAGAACTTCTATAAATTTACAGTATATTTCATTGGAAAGAGTTGCATATTCATATGCATACATCTTAGCTCTCAATCTCTTATTTTGCACAATTTTCGTTTGCTCTAACCTCACTCAACATTGTCTTAAATTTTGTCTTTGTGCCACCCAACATAGATTTAATTTGATAAACTTCAAGTTTTACATTTTTGTGCCTCCATGTAGGTAGCCTCAAGATAATTTTTCACATGTCATGTTTCCACAATTGCTTGGTGGAGGTTTAATACCATAATTTTAACAACCTCCTTAGTCATTTCTTCTCCTTCAACTACTCTCTTATTTTAATTAGCTTCGATCTAGATTTATCAATATCAACATTCAAACCCTACACTATTTATGTTATGACACCCAGCTCACATTTCTCATTATTGAAACCAACATTGGCTTATACAAGGTCAATATTTAATTTTATCAAAGAATCCATCACATTTTTATCACCTACTTGAGTATTATTCATTTCCATATTGGCTTCCTCCAGATTAAAATGTGTGTCAGAGGCTACCATGAAATCCCTATCATCTTAAGCTTTTGATTCCTTCAATTCAAATCTCAGATTTTCAAAATGAGTATGCGCATCAGAAAAATTTCACTCAGACATTTTTAAGTTATCAACTTCAAGCTTTAAGCTATTTATGTCATATTATCTTATTTGACCTAAGTCATGGTTAGGCTCCTAGATTCCTTAGCTAAGATTAGCTCTTATTGTCACTATTTTATGTCCATTTATCGTTGCAAGTTGTCAAATGATGAATTATAGAAGGTGGTGTTTATTAGCCTACATTTACATAAATGAGACATGAGAAACCACAAGTACAATAGAAATGTGAAAAAAATCACCCATCAAAAGGTTACAAGTAAGAAACATGCATGCATGCCCGTGTGTGTGTGAAATTATTTTTAATACTTATACATATTGTTAATTATACAAAATCAAACTCAGTGGAAATAAAAAAACTATTTTTTTTTGAATTTTTATAATCTTGAGCTTTGAGATAAAATAAAAAGCATGTATGTCAATTGAGTATAATTTTAAGTTCTAACATTAATATATATAAATAAAAAATACATATTAAAATATTACATATCATCATCAAATCCTAGTTGTGCCTTAGTAAAATTTATTATACTTGAACTTGAAGGATTGTTTATGCTTCATTGCCATTCCTCTACTCTAACCCCAATCAAACATGCCTATGAATCTTCTTCAAGCACCTCAATTGGTAATTCATCATTTCCATCATCCACAGAGCTTTCATAGTCCTACATCCTATTAGGCTTTGATTTATAAACATTGGAAAAATGAGATAATAGATAGAGATTGGAATGCATATATACTTTGTTTTTTGCCTTTTTGATGCCTAGTTTATTGTGCTTCATAGATTGAATAAATATGTAATCACTCCAATTCCATTCTAGTGCAGAATCACTAGAAACCTACAAAATAAAATATATTTACAATCATTAATATTATTTTAATTTGAAATAAATCTACAATAAATTGATTTTCTATTTTTCCAAACTAATTGATTTCATCAATATATATTTTACTTGAGAAAGGACACAGATAGTCGTGTCTCTTAAAAATAGTGTCTTTGACCCATAATTCTCCCAAAATGTTTTTGGTTCAACTCTAACTCTATCATATGGAACATCATAATGAGAAACATTATCTAGTCCATTGATATATTTTGAAATTTATCTTTTGATTTGACTACGATCTTATTTATTATGATAAACTTTATCCATGTAGGCCTTCCATCCTTGGGAAACCCTATAATCTAATAATGGTTTTTTATGGAACCATTTTTATTAAGAAATAAGGCAATAGCATGAAGAGGACTATGGAGCATCTTCTAACTTTTAAAACTACACTCCAAACCAAATATTGTGCTTCTTGATCAAATGAAGGTGCCCCAACCTTCAATATGGCTTACATCCTCTCCCTCAAAAACTTACATAACAATGTTAAATTGATATCTAAGGCCACTTCAGGTTTTTATAACCTACTTTTCAAAGTCAGAGCATGACACAAATTTGAACAATGTGTTTTGCAATGTAAAATTAGTTTCTAAAACCCATAAGTAGTTCGTAGATTTCAAAACTTATCAAATAAATTTTAATGATAACGTTCTCAATATAATGCAAAATTGGTATTGGAATCCTACAATCTAATATTTTGTACTTTGAAAAATAAATACAAATGGAAAATAGCTTAGGTTTCCATGGTTTGGGTTTCCACATCTCATTTTGTAGTGGAAAATGACTTTCACAAACCTGACATAGTGTGGAACAACATAATTAATGAGATAAATCACAATGTAAGATGGATTCCAAATCTTTAATAATGTATGAAAGCTAGAAATGTTGGGTTCATTAGTAATCCAAAGTTATTTTTAACTTTGCTTTATTTAATTTTTAGTTATTCGGTACCCACTAGTTAGTTTTATAACCAACTTGTTTACTGTAAGTTTTATAAGCTTACACATTATATAACTATTAATATATGAAATTTTACATCACATTCTTGAATATGTTTCTATTTATTCCTCTCGTTCCTATCATATCAATGGTATCAGAGCAATTTGTTATGGAGGAAGGCAACACTAATTATTTATTGCATTCATTTATCTTTCATGGTGTGAGGAGAAAGAAGAAAACATTGGTCATTTTTTTGGTAGGTTTTGGTCAAAGACAAGGTTTTTGTATTGATGGTTTTGAAAGCCAACCGAGCAATTTAATGTATACTCATGAAGCTCACATATCTAACACACGATAATCAGTGCCATTGTTAGTTCTATACTTTATTGAATTGTGGTGGGTTTGCAGATTTTAGAACATCAAATATTTTCAAATTTTTAATTTCACAGATGATATTACCTATATTAAGGATTCAATCATTTCAATTTGGCATGAAGGGAATGTGAAGAAAAAAATGACTAATATAAATAAGATGATAGATCCTATAGGTTGTGCATGATCTCCCAGGCAACATAGAAGGTATGGTGACACTATCTTGCTTGAGAGGAAACCCTAAAATTTCTTTACCACATTAGCGTGGGCTCCATGGAGGTAGGTGAAATATTTTATTTACATGCATGAACAATTCCCAGTGAATTAATATTTTTACATATAAAATTAAAATGGTAAAAATATTTTTCATATAATATTCTCTTCTCAAATCAATAATAAATGTAATATTTTCCATTTATCTTTTCAAAGTTCATGAAAGACAAGTTGGATAGGTAATTTTTACAAGACTTTTGCTAAAAGGAAGATCAGGGTTTCAAAACTAATTGAGATAATTTTGTAAAGGGAGTTATAAGTGGTGAAAATAATTCAAATTAGATTTTTGATATTGTAATGAAATGAAATTTCAAATAATGGAGAAAGAAGGATGTAATAAGCGTATAATGTGTAATTTTTTCACAAGTCTCAGGTATCTTTGTATTCAGAAACTATTTTTGAAGGTAAAGGCAAAACCTCAAAACATTATTCCCTTGTCTTGTTTTGACTTATTTATTTAGTACCATGGCAAAAATTTTGAGTTTGATTTCTGAAAATGGTAAACTATCACCTAAAAATTACAAAAAATGGAGTAGGAACATGGAGAATACACTCACTTTTAATGACCTATGAGAAATCATTGAGAAAGAAACTACACCACCAACTGAAACTGTAAAGTTGATTGAATATCAAGAACATGATAAACATGTACTCACACTTTTGAAGTCATCTTGTACTGAATAGGTAATCATTCATATTGAGGCAATTAAAACTGGTGCATGGAAAGATCAGAAAGTGTTAAAATATCTATATGATAAACAACTTGAATATAAGAATATTGACCTTTTTATGCAACAGTTGAACAATAAACTAGAAGATAATGAAGACGTCTTTGAATATCTTTCTCGCATGAAAACATTGAAACAAGAATATGGCACAACTGGTGGTAAAATTGATGATGATATGTTGATTTCCATCACATTGAATGGTATTAATTATGCATACACCAATTTTGTTGAAATGCTACAACTTAGTGATAAGATTAACGGTGCCACATTTGATTATATTTATGATTTATTAACTTAGCATGAGAGATAGTTTGCAAGGAAGAAGAAAAACAAACCTATTGAGGAGGCACATTATTCTAAAATATGAAATACATTGTATGAGCCCAATAGAAGAGAGAAACAAAAACACTCTCATAGGCACACTTCTAGGCATAAGCATCATTCTAGATGTGGAGATAATTCATGATCTTTAAATTATATACATCATTCTAGTTCTCCAAAGCATAAGCATCACCACAAACATTCATATGGACACAAGTACAAGCACATGTATTTTTTCTCATGTGGTTATTCTTCCTCTAGTTCTAGTGGATGTGAGAGAATATGCTACAATTGTGGTGGCATAAGACATCTTTCTACAGAGTGCCCCTCTAAAAGGAGGTCCTCTCGATATCGACAGAAGGTAGAAGCAAACATTGTTGATCACTCCAGTCACTCTTCTGGATATTCTTCTGCATCTTCTTCTGATGGATGGAATCACTGTGAAGTTGAATGCTCTGTAGTTGATGATTATCTAATCTAAGCTAGTGACACCCATTTTGCATGAGCTTCTAGGCTCAATATTGGAATTTGATGTAGTAGCACTTTTTGGCTTGTGTAATTTGCTTTCATAGATGTAGTGATATGATCTTTGATGTGGAACATTTCAATGATTTGTACTTGTTTTATTTATTGCATAGCTTCTCACCTCTCACCTGATAGGGGGAAAATATATTGTATATTAGTTTTTTGATCAGTTATCAGTGATGTGTTGTACGAGTCAACATTGTGTTGCTAGCATTGTTAGTGCTGAGCAAAGGCATGCGGGAGATGTTGGCGATTGTTGGGCATTAGTTTGAGATGTGTTATACATAGTACAGAGGGTAGTTACTTATTGAACGGATGGTGATTGTTGGCGATTCTAATGTAGTGCGAGGATGATCGAGGTGTGGATCAGTCTAGGATGCATAATGTACAAGTTGCAGTTGTAGCAGAGTCTACTTGGATGTCTCACAGTTTGTTGTTCTAGTCTTTCTATACCCCTTTGGATCAAGGGGGAGTTTGTTGGGTTCATTAGTAATCCAAAGTTATTTTTTCAGTTTACTTTATTTAATTTTTAGTTATTCGGTACCCGCTAGTTGGTTTTATAACGAACTTGTTTTCCATAAACTGTATAAGCTTACCCATTGTACAAAAATAAATATATGAAATTTTACATCACATCCCTGAATATATTTTTGTTTATTCCACCCATTCCTGTCATATCAAGAAATATTTCAAAATTAATGGCACATAAATTCAAGTAGATATGAGGATAATCACTAGTGGGGCATTCACCAACAGTCATCGCTAGAGAAGCACTTTCACTCGAAATTCATGAAATTAAATTTGGGCCCACCCTAACCCAAATTCAGGGTCTTTCATTTATGCCATCCACAACAATAAACTCATTCTCACTATCCACATTAGTATTATCAATTATGACATTTCCCTCCACATCCTCACAACCCTGATATAATATTGAGTCCTTTCGAGATTAGTTATATATGATACTTTATAAAAAGCATAATATCTTACCATGATTTTTTTTAATCAACAAGTTATTTATATTTTTATTATAAATTTATAACCAATAATTGTTATCTTTATCACTTATTGGAATATCAATTTATATATACAATATTATATAAAGACTTCTACTCTCCCCAACTTTGGATTAACAATTATCATTATATTTTGTATACATATATTTAAATGTGGTCTTCAATGTACCTCACTTATGACGTTTCGTCTAACAACTAAGAGCCACCATTCAATCAACTGCCCCATAATTGCATAATGTTATTTTGGATTGCTTAAACAATGCATATAATAATTGGCTTAAGCAAGTATAACATCATTTTTAGACACCTCAAACAATGCATATAATAAGTAAAGGCTTCACGAATTATTATTTATAAGCTCTACTATTTTATGTAACCGACTCCAATAAATTCTTCAAAGGCAATATACACTGAAGCAATCGCTTTATATATTTGTTACTTCTTTTTCCCACCAATGCAAGTATTGGTTTCTTCAAGTTTAATTAAGCAAGAATTTGTACAAATCATGGAACTATCTCATTCATAATGTCACCAATCACATCATTATAAAATTCTTCCTTTTTTTTCAAAATTTAAAATAAATCATTATATATACTTGTTAATACTTTTTCCTATTAAAATAAATACTAATTGTTACATGATCCTTATTTTATTTAATTACAATAAATTAATTTAATGATAATTTTTTGAATATTTTTTAAAAAAATTTAAAATTCAAACCCTTTAAATTACTTTCCAAACCCTAAAAAAGTGTCTATATCATAAACACATACTATAAAAAGTCCGAACATCTTAAATCTTAAAGAAGAATTTTTTTATTTTAATAACTTTTTCCGTATTTTTATAAAAAGATCCCCCGCATCTTAAATCGTGTGAAGAACTTTCCTTCCCCGATAACCTTTAAACATTTCCAAACTATACAAATATCCCTTAGATATTTCTTAGAAATATCCCTCAGGTACTTCACGAGAACTCTCTAGAAATAGCCAGCTGTTTTTGTTCACGCGGGTCAGTCTTTGTGCCGACAAATTTTAGCGGCAAACTCACAAATAAGGGTATGTATAAATATGGCCCGCACCCCCGTTGCATCTGACAAATTCGGAAAAGGGTTCGCTTCGCAAGCTCGTCGTTCGAATTTAGTTTTTTCTCCGTTACGAAAGATGGTCAAAACCTCGTCAAAGCAGAAACCCAACAGTCCATTTCAAAACAGCTTACAGAGGACACCCCCACATTTTAAGGGAGTCCGAAAGAGAAAAGCGGGGAAATGGGTTTCAGAAGTCAGAATTCCCAATTCAACTGCCAGAATTTGGTTGGGGTCGTATGATTCCCCTCAACAGGCCGCTCGTGCTTATGACTGTGCAGCCTACTGCCTCAGAGGACGCAAAGCCAACTTCAATTTCCCAGACTCTCTTCCGGACATTCCATTGGCCTCTTCGCTCTCTCCCACACAAATTCAAGCTGCCGCGGCCAAGTTTGCCATGGAAGAATTCCAGCTGCCGCTGAAAATGGACGCGGCATTTTCTGGTTCGGAATCCCAGTCCTGTATAAATAGAAACCAACTTTTGGAGGAACTTCTTGAGGGCGCAGAGAATAACCAGTCTGTATGTCTACAGGATTTTCCTGAGGAGAATGTAGAGGGTAGAGATTTTGTTCTGTTAATGGAAGAAGAAGGACGACTTATTCTCTAACAAACTGAAGTTGTGCAACAATTATAAGTTCATATGAGCTGACAAGCGCGAAATTTTTGTGGCACTCTGAGACACTGGAATTCTTTGTTCTTTTTAGTATAACCTCAAATTTTTGTGGCACTCTAAGTGAAATGAAGTTGTGATATGATAACCGATGCTTTGCCACCGCTCGAGAGACAATCAAAAACTTTCTTTGTAATGAATCGGATTCACCAAACATGGAAGCTTCTTCAAAGACGACTCTTTGAGAAAAGCCGATGTTTTAGCACGGACACTTTTTATGTTATTATTATTTTTTATTTCATTTATTTTATGAGAAGCTCGGGTGCTTTTTTCGCCCTTGAAATAATGGGAGGGACTAATTTTTTAAGCCACCAAGTTTCAAACTTTTTTGTCGGTATTTTTTCCTATTTAAATGTGATGTTTAAGATATAATTAAAGTGTATATATGTGTTTTTTTAATGTTATTTATTTCATATTTTATTGGTTGAAAATAATTTTATGATTATATAAAGAAATTTTTTATTAATATATTTTTTTTTTCCCTAATCAAAAATTTAGATGTAATTTTTTCGTTATAGTTTCAAGAAGAAGATATATATTTTATTTTATAAAAAGTACACATTTCTTGCTCTGTGCTTTGGTATTTAGATTTGTAGAAGAAAAGATAATTGTTATGGTATTTAGATTTGTAGAAGAAAAGATAATTGTTATGGTAATTAAAATGGTGGTAATTAATTTTATCCGTTAAAATTTTTAATGTAGAAATGAAGATATTTTAATGATTTTTTTGGGTTTTTATTTTGATTTTCTTTGACACTCATGTCAAACTCTTATATCGTATTTTAAAATCTCACTGCCAATCTAACCATTACTCAAATCTTCTTATTATAGGGTTGAATTAACAGAAAAAACTCGTTGAGTGAGTTATAAGATTTGGAATAAACATTATCGAACTACAGTTGTATACAATTTTTAATCATATATGTTGATTTGATACACAAAAGAAATCTTTACATGAAATGTTGGAATTTCATTATTGAAGAACACGGCAGATAGATGTTGGATATGTAATCCCAACAACCGTATTTACTCCTCCTATTCATCCTCCAGCTGTTTTGATCATGCATCACTTCAAATTAATCTTTGAAGACTTTTGAAAAAGAAACCTGCCCTGTCTGTTCTCTGTCATGTTCCTCATTAAATTTTCTACAGGTGCTGTCATGAAGTATGGGCTCCCATCACCAGCATATTGAAAAAGGATGTTTTTTTATCAAATCCAGAATGCAGTCAGTCAAGTCCTCTTTCTAGTCTTTGTGATGTTTTTAATTAGTGTGCTACGTAGAAAATGTAATGCTCTGTTTTTTTAGAGTTGAAGTGAGAAGTTCAACAGATAAGAAATACTCTATTTTCTACGTTGTGGCTCTATATCAAAAAGAAGAATATATAATTATAATTGTTGTTTTTCTGTATGTGCACAAGCATGGAAGAAGGATTTTATTTTATTGAGTATTTGTTTTAGTTTTTGAGAAAACTCTAAAAGAGTTGCTGCTTTGTTTTGTTTTTAAAAAAAAACAACAGCTCTGTTTTCTCTATTTTTCCTCTACCTCTTAACCATGGTCATGAGCTAAAGGTTCTCTTGCAAGGGCATTTCAAGTAAGGGTTCTCAAGTACTTATCAAGCAGAGGCTTTGAAGAAGGCAAAGTTTTCTTTCACAATCAACAATGGCATCCACAAGCACAAGCTTGACAAATCCACAAATCCCACAGTTTAATGGGAAGAACTATGATTATTGATCAATCACCATGAAGGCATTATTTTGTTCTCAAGATATTTGGGATCTAGTAGAGAATGGCTTTCTAGAACCAGCAGATGCAACAACATACAATGCATTGACACAAGCAGAGAAAGACTTGTTGAGGGATAACAGGAAGAAGGACTCCAAAGCTCTCTTTTACATCTTCCAAGGTGTTCATGAGAGCATTTTTCCAAGGATTGCAGCAGCAACAAAGTCCAAATAGGCATGGGATATTCTTCAAACAACATACCAAGGAATAGCAAAAATAAAAATAGCTAAACTACAAATGTTAAGAAGGGATTTTGAAACAATCTTTATGAAGGATTCAGATTCAATAGACACTTTATTCACACATGTGATGGGTTTAGTTAATCAAATCAGATCTCATGGTGAAACACTTGAGGATAGAAGAGTTGTAGAAAAGATTTTAAGGAGTTTACCCACAAGGTTTGAATCCATAGTTGTGACCATAGAGGAGACAAAGAATCTCTCACAATTTTAAGTTGATGAGCTCCATGCATCTCTCATTTCTCATGAGCATAGGCTTAGCAGGTCAGCAAACTCATTATTGGAGCACGCATTCAAGACACAAGCTTCAATCAGCCATGGTAGAGGTAGAGGAAAATTTAATTTCAGAGGTAGAGGAATGAATTCATATAGAGGTGGAAGAAGCAACCCATCAAGCTCAAGTGGAAGAGGCAGCAACCATAACTCAAGCCCAAACCCATCTCAAAATCAACCACATGGTCAAAGGTATGACAAATCTCAAATTCAATGTCATTATTGTAAGAAATATGGGCATTATTCAGATGAATGTAGGAAAAAACAATCTAATTTTAGCAGAAAAAATGCAAACTTTACAAAAGAAAATCAAAATCAGAGCAATATGTTCATAACATGCAATGTAGCACAAGAAAATCTGAAGGATGTATGGTTTTAAGACTTAGGTTGCAGCAATCATATGGCAGGGAACTTAGAAATGTTCTCAAGTTTAGATGAAAGTGTAAAATTAGATGTCACATTAGGTAATGAAAACAAAGTTTCAGTTATGGGCAAAGGAAATATCAACATTCTAACTAAATAGGGGGAGAAGTCTATTTCAGATGTGTATTTTGTGCATGGTCTAAAACATAATTTAATGAGTATTGGGTAGCTTGTTCAAAAGGGGTATAGAGTCTTCTTCAAGAACAAAGAATGTGCTATTCTAGATAAATTTCCAAGTAATCAGCGTATTGCTAAAGTGAAAATGACAAACAATAGAATGTTTCCCCTAAAGATTAAGTCAGATTTGAATGTGGAATATGCTCAAGCACAACCCACAATGAACCCACAAGAGGATAAAGAAAAGGTTGCAGCAGTTACACAAACCATCCTTCAAGGAGAAATAAAAGATGAAAATTGGTTATGGCATCTAAGATTTGGGCATCTCAACTTTGGAGGTCTAAATTTGCTTCATAAGAAGAGTATGGTAAAGGGTTTGCCATTAATAGAGAAACTGGAAAGAGTATGTGAAGGATGCATCTTGGGAAAGCAACATAGAGAGACATTTCCAACAGGCAAGTCAATTAGAGCAAATGCACCTTTAGAAATTGTTCATTCAGATTTATGTGGGCCAATGCAAACACCATCAATTGGTGGAAGATTCTACTTTTTGACTTTCATTGATGACTATTCAAGGAAAACATGGGTCTACTTTCTAAGGCAAAAGAATGAAGTGTTTGATTTCTTCTGTCAATTCAAGGCACTTGTTGAGAAGCAAAGTGGGTACTACGTCAAAGCATTTAGAACAGATAGAGGTGGTGAATACATCTCAAATGAATTTCTAAATTTTTGTAAATACCATAGAATTCACAAGAAATTCACAACCAGGTACACACCTCAACAAAATGGGGTAGCTGAAAGAAAAAATAGAACAATCATGGAAATGGCAAGAAGTATGTTGAAAGCAAAGCATTTGTCAAATGAATTTGGGCTGAAGCTATATCTTGTGCAACATACATTATGAATAGATGTCCAACCAAAAGTGTGAAGAATATGATCCCTGAAGAAGTATGGACAGGAAGAAAACATAGTGTTGCTCACATGAGAGTATTTGGATGTGTGGCATATGCACATGTGCCAGATGAGTTGAGAAGAAAATTGGACAACAAGGGAGAAAAGTGCATATTTGTTGGTTATAGTGATGAATCCAAGGCATACAAACTATACAATCCAATAACCAAGAAAGTTATAATCAGTAGAAATGTACAATTCATAGAAGGTGAAGCATGGGATGGAAGTTTGGAGAAGACAATCAATATTGTAGCCAAATTATCTCAAGAAGATATAGAAAATTTAACACCAATAGGTACTCCATCAAATGTGACTCCTTCCACACCCATTTAGGTTCAACAAAGTGGTCATCAAATGACACCATCATCAAGTGTAAGGACAGCCCCATGCATTCAAGCATCCACTCCTTCAAATGTATAACAAACACCATCTACAAGTGGCAATCAAGGTGCATGACCATCAAGTCCACATTCCACAAGTTCAAGTTCAAGTGATATGTCAAATCCTACATTGGCAAGCTTGAGGAGACAAAAAAATCAAAAGTTTGAGAGACATTTATGATCAAAATGAAGGTGAGAACAATGCTGGTCTAATTTCTCTCTTTGCATTTTATTCACAAGTAGAAGATCCTATTCATTATGAAGATGCAATTAAGGATGACAAATGGGTAAATGCAATGGATGATGAAATTGATGCAATAGAAAAGAATCAAACATGGGAGCTAGTGAGCCTTCCAAAAGGCAAGGATGTTATAGGAGTGAAGTGGGTTTACAAAACTAAATTAGATGCAAATGGTGATGTGCAAAAACATAAAGCAAGACTAGTGGCAAAAGGATATTCACAACAGCCTGGGATTGATTATAATGAGACATTTGCTCCAGTAGCACGTTTAGACATTGTGAGAACAATACTTGCAATAGCAGCTCAAAACAAGTGGCCAGTTTACCAAATGGATGTAAAATCAACCTTTTTAAATGGTTACCTTGAAGACGAAGTTTATGTGGAGCAGCCACCTAGGTATGAGTTTTTGGGTCAAGAAGACAAAGTTTACAAACTGAAAAAGGCACTCTATGGACTCAAGCAAGCCCTAAGAGCTTGGTATAGTAGAATTGACTCTTATCTTTTGCAAAATGGCTTCAATAGGTGCAGCAGTGAGCCTACATTGTATACCAAGATGAATGAGCAAGGTGAGATCATAATTGTTTGCTTGTATGTTGATGATTTGATATTCACGGGTAATTTGGCAATTGATTTGTTCGAAGGAGCTATGAAAAAAGAATTTGAAATGACTGATTTGGGTCTCATGAAGTATTTTCTTAGCATTGAGATAAATCAAAATAGTAATGGCATATTCATCTCCCAATCTAAGTATGCAAATGACATTTTGAAAAGGTTTAACATGACAAATTGCAAATCATCTCCAATACCAATTGTCACGGGACTGAAATTAAGCAAGCATGATAAGGGAGGCAACATTAATCCAACTTTGTATAAAAGGCTTGTTGGTAGCCTCATGTATTTAACAGCCACAAGGCCTGACATAATGTATGCAATTAGTCTCATTTCAAGGTTCATGGAGTCTCCAAAGGACTCTCACTGGCAAGCATGGAAGAGAATTCTTAGATATGTGAGTGGAACAAGGAACTATGACATTCAGTATGCAAAGTCAAATGAGTTCAAACTGATTGGATATACAAATAGTGATTGTGCATGAAGCATTGATGATAGGAAGAGCACTTCCGGTTATGTCTTTCATTTTGGAATAGGTGTAGTTTCATGGGCTTCAAAGAAACAACCAATTGTCACTTTCATCAGCTGAAACAGAGTAAGTAGCAGCGACAGGTGCATCATGTCAAGCAGTTTGGATGAGAAGAATGTTGAAAGATCTCAGGCAAGAACAAGAAGAGGCAACAAAGATCTTTTGTGACAATAACTCAGCCATAGCATTGTCAAAGAACCCAGTTTTTCACAAGAGAAGCAAACACATAGACACACGGTATCACTTCATTAGAGAACTAATCAACAATAGAGAAATCTTTCTAGTTTTCTGCAGGCTCAAGATCAGTATGCAGATATCTTCACCAAGCCATTACCAAAAGAAAGCTTTGAGTATCCCAAGAGATCATTTGGGAGTTCTGGATGGCGGTAGTTGTGATTAAGGGGGACTGTTGGATATGTAATCCCAACAACCGTATTTACTCCTCCTCCTATTCATCCTCCAACTGTTCTGATCATGCATCACTTCAAAATAATCTTTGAAGACTTTTGAAAAAGAAACCTGCCCTGTTTGTTCTCCGTCATGTTCCTCATTAAATTTTCTGCAGGTGCTGTCATGAAGTATGGGCTTCCATCACCAACGTATCGAAAAAGGATATTTTTTGTCAAATCCAGAATGCAGTCAGTCAAGTCCTCTTTCTAGTCTTTGTGATGTTTTTAATTAGTGTGCTATGTAGAAAATGTAATGCTCTATTTTTTTAGAGTTGAAGTGAGAAGTTCAACAGATAAGAAATACTCTATTTTCTACGCTGTGGCTCTATATCAAAAAGAAGAATATATAATTATAATTGTTGTTTTTCTGTATGTGCACAAGCATGGAAGAAGGATTTTATTTTATTGAGTATTTGTTTTAGTTTTTGAGAAAACTCTAAAAGAATTGCTACTCTGTTTTGTTTTTCTGTTTTTTTTAAAAAACAACAACAGCTCTGTTTTCTCTATTTTTCCTTTGCCTCTTAACCAGCAATAGAGAGTTCAAAATATGTGTCGCAGATATAGGCAAGACCATGGATTTGACCCCTTCACCACTCCCCGCCCCCGAAAAAAAAAAGAAGGATGCACTCTAAGAAAATTAAGTGTGAAATTAGAGGAATTGACAAATGTTATCCGGCTACTTGTTCCCAAGAACAAATTTTTTTGATGTTGTATCACTTGTTACTTTTGCGGATAACCATTGAAAACTGTGTGAGAAAAAGACAGATATTAGTGAAGTTTGTTACCTCGAACCATTAACAAATTCTACGAACCAACCATTTGTTTTTTTAGGCAAATAGGAAATCTTTTTCGCCAAAAATTCACAATCAAGGTGCAGGGAAGCAATCTTTATTGCCAAAAATCACTTAGCACTAACGCTTGGCCGCCTTTTTCCACTGTTCAGTTTGTATTCTCAATCTATTCATATCTGCTTCCATGGACGGATATGCAGCCGCCTGTGCAGCCTCAAGATGCTCTACTGATCTTTTTGCTCTCTGGCTACTATTTCCCAGTCTCAATTCACAAACCCTTAATTTCTCTAAGGCTTCCTTCTCTCTACTGATCTTTTTGCTCTCTCAAGGGCCCCTGCCATTTTTTCCTTAGAGCGTCCGCCCCGTGGGTTTCTTCATCTAATATATCAGTATTACACTATGACGATTCAGATTTCTTTGCCATGACTAGATTTTTTTCCAATTGTCCAATTTTCTAATCTTGCAGTCTCGTTGGATTAAAAACTCTGATTTTCCCCTAAGATTTTTGGCAATTCTCATTTCAAAGTTAAACTGCCATTTTTTTTCTGTGCAAGAGCATCCGTACCCCTAGATTTCTTCATCCGATGTATCAGTATTAGCCTATGATGAATCAGATTTCCTTGCCATGACTAGAAATATTTGCAATTGTCCAATTTTCTCAAGTCTTGCAGTCTCGTTGGATTTCAAACTCTCATTTTCCCCTAAGATTTTTCGCATCTCTGTTTCTTTGTCTATGAAAGAGGCCTTTAGATCTGCCACTTCCAGCTTAATCTTTACAGATTCTTCTTTTGTTATATTAGCCTTGGCTCCTGTTTATCTCAGGGTTCCCGTCAATTTACATTCTTTCATTGAAAGAGCTGCATACTCATCTACAACCATTTCAGCTCTCATGGCCGCTTCTTTCGCACCCTCTGCCTCTGCTCTAAACTCGCTTAGCATTGCCTCAAAGTTTCTCTCTGTGCCTTCCACATAACTTTCATTTGCTCGGTTATGTCTGGCCTTTTGTGCCTCCTCGTAGGCAGCCTCAAGATCAAAGTAGGGAGATGGGTTTCAGAAATCAAAATTCCCAATTCCACTGGTAGAATTTGGTTGGGGTCATATGATTACCGTGCAGTGTGCAGTGTATTGCCTCAAAGGACGCAAAGCCAACTTCAATTTCCCAGACTTTCTGCCGGACATTCCGCTGGACTCTTCGCTCTCTCCCACGCGAATTCAAGCTGCCGGGGCGAAGTTTGCCATGGAAGAATTCCGGCTGCCATGGAAGAGGATGCCGCATTTTCTGGTGTGGAATCACAGACCAATTTTTAGAGGACCATAATTGACTGATGGATTTGCTTCTTGAGGATGTAGAGAACCACCAGTCTGTATGTTTAGATTCGTCTTTGTATTTTTTAAGATGCCTACACGTCACCGCAATTAATGTCCGATCGCAGAAAGGATAGCAATTATGTTAAGGTTTCGGAATCTCAGTGCGACTCTTTATCTTTATTTTTATATTATCATGAGTCAAAACAAGTATACGAGAGTGAAAGGTACGTCCTTGACTAAATGATATCCATCAGATTTTGTACTGTAAAATTTTAGCACTGAATTTTAAGAGGAAATGATAATGATATATTCAGATTTTATAAGTTGGAATTAAATAAGTAAAATATATGAATTCAATATTTTAATTAATATTTTAAAAAAATTATAAATTTTTATGTTATAATAATATTAAAAAAATTAATAATTTTAAAATATTTATTTATATAATGTGAGAATTGAGGAGATGTATTATTTCATAAAAAAAGATATATATTTTTATTTTAGTAAAAAGAAGTATGTAAATTGATAATTGTATTTTATTATTGTTGAAATAGTTGTCAAAAATTAAGATAATAATTTATTGATAAACGAAATCTAATATTAACTATATTTCAACAAGCTTAATTTAATATTATAATATATAATATAATTATAATATATAATATTATTATTATTATTATTATTATTATTATTATTATTATTATTATTATTATTATTATTATTATTATATAAACATAATAGCAGTTGCTCTAAAGGTATAAGTTACATGAGAAGGGATATGGTTCATGTTTTGGTTAAATGGAGTTTTGTAAAGTGATAATGTAATTTGGTAGTCGTATTGCATTTAAAACTCATCACTGTTGACCCCATTTCATCTTTTGTGGGCGAAGCATTAAGAAATAATATTATGATATTTTTAGTGGAGGTGAAAGTAGAAAATGAGGATGTGTGTTCATTCATATGGCATTGCAATGAGTTGTATGGGGAGGAGACATCTCATTTTGTTGGAAGGGATATATTTTTTTTTGTGATAAAGCATAGTTTTGTAAATTAGGATAGTGTAAATCTATAGTAGTACTTCATGGTCATTGATATGTATCACCTTTTATGTATGAAGCAAGCAACAATAAACTAAAATTTCTAGCATAGGTAATTATAGAAATCAAGGTTGGGTAATCCTTCATATGATAATGTCATGCACTAAGAGGAGACATTATATTTTAGAATGAGATTGAGCAATAGTGAAGTCGTGGGGAAGGGCAAGACCATACAAAACATGAGAATGGTGAAATAATGCAAGGTGTCTTAGGTAATGATTGTGAGGAGCAATGAAAAGGTATTTCAAGTGGTTTTGTTATATCTCTTACATTTTTTTTTTCAGAATAATTATATTAAATAATAATAAATAAAATAATATTATAATATATTATTATACATTAATATTGTATTATAGTGTTAATATAATATTTATCATACAAAATATAATTTTCTGTTTGGTAATTTTTTGGGCGTTGGAGGTGATGAACCCTATGGTGGATGCTTTGGGGGGATGTGATGCAGGGTAGATGGAGTGCTCTACCAATGGACATGCAACGTCTATAAATCCATAAATTCCATGGCAATTTTTTTCACTTGGGATTGAATATGCATGCACGATGAAGATAATATATACACCTTGTCATTGATAGAGAAATGAGAAGGCTATTCCTCATTTTTAAATATAATAGAGTTTCTAGCTTTATATAATTGAAACAAAATAACAACTTTGAAGAAATTTTATAAAAAAGCTATAAATGTCATCCAATTAGCAGAATCCCTAAAGAGGGCTAAACACCAAGAGAAAGGTTTAGGATGGTATGCTTGAATGACTTAGGTGGGACCAGGGTGGACACATAGGTTGAGCACTTCCAAGGTGAGAAAGACGCCCCGCAAATGGAAGGCCTTGATGGACAAGATATAAAAAGTAAAAGAGCTAATTTGGGTTCAAGCTTGGCCTTCAAAATTTGATTGAGTTCGACAAACCAAACCCTTGGCGAGGAATTAAGGTACCAACACCTATTGAATTTACCAAGAGTTGACAAAAAGGGGATCATGCCCTGATAATAGAAGCTTGGAGAATAATTTTTGAAGTGAGAATCTCAATTCCACCTCCAATATTTCAACCATGAGTGTGGAGGCTACATACCTAGTTTGTGGAGTGTAAATGTAGAATTATTACAATCTAAGGATTAGAGAAACCATCAACAAACAATCAAATATTTTGCCTAAGTTATGACAAACTAATTCAAATTAAGCATAAATAAAAGGAAATCAAAATGTGAACTAAAAAAATAACAATTTAGCACCAAATTTTATACCTTAAATTCATTTTTGAAGACCTCCTTCTTGTTGTAGATGTGTTCCAAGCTTGAAGATGAGTGGATGATTAATTTATTGATTTATGATTGCTTTATTGATCAAGATTTAGACAACATTTAGTTATGGATGATTGATTTGGTTACAAAGTGATGGCATAAATGCATTACTCTTTCAATTCATTATTTATTGTCTTAAATTGGGGTGTGGCTCTATTTATAGGAGCCATAAGAAAAATGGATGGTTAAGATTGAGCCATGGTAGATTTTGATTCACGATGGAAAATATATGAGAATATTTGGTAGTTGAGATTTGAATAATTTTAAAATTTTAGAGAGTTATAGAGAGGTGGTGAGGAACTCAATGCATGGTGTGGAGCTCAAGAAGGAGATTAGGATATTCTAGAGGAGTTTGGTATAATAGATGAGGGATTGGCGGTAGTTAAAAAAGAAGATGAAACTACCTAAAAGTTATGAAGGTCTTATTAGCAATTAAGTGGGTGTTAAGTAGATAATTATTGGGATAGATGAATAATATAAGGAGGAATAAGCTTGGAATGATGAAAGAAGATACAAAGGGGATGAATATTAGTAATAGTAATATTAAGATAATTAGAAGTCATGGTGATTAGTGTAATAATAATTAGTGTCAAATGACGATAAAATTAATAATGATAAAGGAGAGGAAAATTTAAATGTGTACAATAATCTTTGACATTAACCCATGAACACATAGACAATAAATGAAAGTCAAAATTACTTAAATTTAATTTCGATTTTAGTGAGGGCCAAGAGTCCCAATCAAGATTAGAAATCAAATCCTTTATAATTTTAATTCCTGTTTTTTTAAGAGTCTCAAAACATTTATCCCAGAGATTTTATTGAACATAAAATTAGTTCAGAATTGCACAATACATATCACTTTTAAAAATACAACTTATAAATTTCAACAAAAATAAGATGTATGTATGTCCCATTCAACTTGAAAACCAATCACTTAATATATAAGTGATTTGATTTTACTTTTAATATTTTTTAAATAACAAAACTAAAAATTGAACCTTAAAATTCTAAAAATGATTTAAACAAGAAAAGAAATTAAACATGGATAACAACACTATAATGTGGTCAGTAGTGTCTTCAGTGTTAGTTTTATATAATGGATGAGGAAACCGATCTTTTATACAATACAAATATAATTAATTCTAGAATTATTTAGTATTTAAAATATATTTCCATCGATATCTTACCTTTTTCGGAAAATATTCCCTGATATATATAACGATTCATCATTTATAAATATTTCTTAATATTAATTTGTTTGCAGTGTAGAAATGAGTAACGCTCTACGGAATTAAATTGCATAAAATTAATAATTTTTGATGTTTAAGATTTTATTATTAAATTTATATTTTAAGGAAGAGAAAAGTGAAGTTAGTATTGAAAGTTATTGTCAATCTATAACATATTAAATTAAAATTTATATAATGAAAAAATATGGAAACATAATTATTGTTATTGTTGACCCTTTTTATAATTTAATTATTTTTTAAATCTATGTAAATGAAAATATTTTTACAGATTTATAAAAGTTTGAAATATTTTGAACAAAGTGAATAGAAGACTTAGATCTTTATTGTTTTTATTTACCTGCTGTTTTTTTAAACGGTTTTTATTTTTTATTTAGATAATAAAATCATAGATTTAAAATTGTTAATATTATGGATTTGCAAAATTAAATAACTTTTTTAAGCATTGAAATATGTTGAAATTAATTATACGATGAGAATAATTTATTGTAATAATAATGTTGTACGATAATACTAACAAGAGTTATATTTGAATCAGTTTGTATTTTAAGAAGAAAAAATATTAAATACAGAAAGATGGCAATAATGATAATAATAATGACAAATATATGTAGTCTTTTGATTTAGATATGTGCAGGGAGAGCAAAAATCAACTAGTTGAAGTTTCCTATAACTAGGGATTTAAATTTACTAACAACGAAGAAGAAATTTGCTCCATCGATTAATATTCTTAGAACACAATCATATGTTCATCAAATTTCCTTGTTGTTTCAATAATATCACATAAACAATTATAAAGATGATTTTTTTTTACTTCTATAAATACTAAATTTAGCTAGAATGGTATTTTCGATATACTTTGTTTATTATGTGTGGCAAATTAGGCACCACTCTAATTGTTGTAGCTTCCTTTGTCGAGACTACATCTATTTTTAGAGACAATGTTTCAAAGAAACAAGTTTAATTTTATTATGAACCCCATAGAGACTTAGCTCATGGTGTCCTTTTTCTTCATAATAATTATTATACACCAACAATTTTATAATAATTACTATGCTAATTGTTAAATTAAAGATTCATCCAATGATGATAGCCTTGTGGTGAGTGAGTTGAGTGTTCAAAGCGGAAGGTTTCAAGGTCCATTCTTAGGATGACCATTCTTTAACGTCATTCCCACACTAAGCTATGATTGGTTATTCGTGAAAATTATATGATGCAATGAACTACCAAATTGGTCTTCAATGTGATGGGGGTCAGCATATGGCTTGAAACTTATGTTCAATGTGATGAGGCAAGTCCACAACCCATATCTAGTAATATTATTCACTATTGGTTTGGGCATTCTGATTATAAAAATGTCTAGGGTTCTGGCTCCATTCAAAAAAACAAGTTACCCATATTATCAACCCTGAGATAAGAGTGTAGTGGTGAGTGAGTTTAGAATTATAAGTGGGAGGTCTTGGGATCTATTATTAGGATGACCATTATCGAGTGTCATTTCCACACTAAGCTACAATAGGTTATTCATGAAAAGTATCAAATGTAATAGACTATTGGCTTGGTATTCAATGCGACGGGGGTCGGCATGTGGTTTGAAATTTGTGTTCAATGTGATGAGGCGAGTCCACAATCCATATCTAGTTATACTATTCTCCACTGATTTGGGCATTTCGATTATAAAAATGTCGATTGTTTTGGCTTCATTTAAAAAAATATGTTACCCAACTTTTTAATATGTCGATAAAAACCATCAGTAAGTGAGTTGAGTGTTAAAAGTGAGAGGTCTCAAGGTTAACTTTTTTGGGATGATCACTCTCTAATGGCATTCCCACACTAAGCTACAATTTGTTATTAATAAAAAGTATCCAATGTAATGGACTACCAACTCGGTGTTTAATGTGATGGGGTTCATTATGTGACTTGAAACTTATGTTCAATATGATAAGGAAAGACCATAGCCCATGGCTAGGAATACTATTCACCATTGGTTTGAGCATTCTAGTTATAAAAATGTATGTACCTAATATTTTAAAAACATGATGATGATAGCTTAGTAGTGAGTGAGACAAGTGTTAGAATTGAGAGGTCTTAGGGTCCATTCCCTGGGATGACCACTCTCTAACGTCATTCCCACTCTAAGCTACAACACATTATTTGTGAAAAGTATTTAATGAAATGGACTACCATCTCAGTGTTCAATGTAATGGGGCTCAACATGTGACTTGAAACCTATGTTCAATGTGACAAGACAAGTCTACAACCTATGGCTAGGGATACTAATCACTATTAGTTTGTGCATTCTGGTTATAAAAATATCTATACCCAATTTTTTTGGTTCTCCAATCACTAGCTTGAGTGGATGGGAAATGACTTAGGTCACCCAGGTCTCATCTTCAATCCTTGATTTACCTGTGGTGTGTGGAGTGGGGACTTGCACATTACCTACACTCTGAAGTGGCCATGGGGACACCTTGAGGTAGTGGTCAAAATTATCCATATGTTCCATGTAGATCATAATAGTAATTCAACTGTGGATCATTTAATGGACATTACAAACCTAGGCCCACACCCATTAAGCTTTAGATGTAAATTAAAATTTTCTATATATCGATAATAGTATAGTAGTGACTGAGCTAAGTAATAGAAATAGTAGGTCTCAAGGTCCATTCCCTGGGATGACCACTCTCCAACATCTTTTTCACACTAAGCTATACGCTAAATTATTCGTGAAAAGTATCTAATGCAATGGAGTACTAGCTTGATGTTCAATGTCATAGGGGTTGGCATGTGGCTTGAAACCTATGTTCAATGTGGTGAGGTTGGCATGTGGCTACTCTTCATAGCCAATTATGGCTCTGGTTAAATGAAACCTGTTACCCAACGTGACCAACGAGATCCGGGTGAGTTGGTTGAGTGGTTGAGTTGTTCTAAGCCCCACCTAGGTTAAAATATTAGGAATGACATATGAGGCCAGTTGTGGCCATTTACATTCTTAGGGATAGATGTGTCTATCATTGGTTTGATTATTAAGGTTTCTCATGGCCATTGGTATAATTATTAGGGTTGTTAAATGTTAGTGGTGATATAATAGATATAATCTATTTAAAACTAGTACAAATGGTATTATATGGTTAAAAAAGTGGGATTTAGGCCTCGATTATGTCTTAGATTGATTTCAAGCTTCAGTCAAAAGTTTTCACCTACCAAATATATATATGTATATGTATATATGTATGTGTATATGTATGTATATATGTATGTATATATATATATATATATGTGTGTGTGTGTGTGTGTGTGTGTGTGTGTGTGTGTGTGTGTGTATATATATATATATATATATATATATGAAAGTATTGAATATATATTTTTTCAAAGCTAATGCGAAGTAGTGATAAATAGACTTTACGTGAAACTATGTGTGTGTGTGTGTGTGTGTGTGTGTGTGTGTGTGTGTGTGTGAGAGAGAGAGAGAGAGAGAGAGAGAGAGAGAGAGAGAGAGAGAGAGAGAGAGAGAGAGAGAGAGAGAGAGAGAGTATTCAATATATATTTTTTCAAAGCTAATGGGAAGTAGTGATAAATAGACTTTACGTGAAACTGCTAACTTCATAATTCTACATATTTAGGTAGATTAATAAGTGTAGCAAAGGTTTCCACTTTTATGTGACTAGGTTTTAAATGAAATGGATTTTAGTTAATACACTTGTATTTTGGTGTTTTATTTGTAGTTTATTTGAGTTTTAGTGGTATTATTGTTATTACTCTTTTATTCTTATTATTTAATATATTTTTTAAGAAATTAAATATATTTATTTAGATGAAAAATATAAGTATATGCCCAATCAAAAACGTGGTTAGAATAAAATCACAATGTGAATAAAATGTATGGTGAAATAAAATTGGGTTTAAAAAACCCTAGAACGAAAAACCAAGTTCAAAGTACCAATGCATAAGATCAAAAGAAACAAAGATAAATATTCTAAACTATAAGAACCACATGATGAAAACATAAAAAAAATATTATAAATAACATTATTTCTTGACAAAAGTTTAGGCAACCAAAGCTAACAACATTGTTGAAGGAGGAGGAGGAAAACTATCATGCCTCTCTTCCCAACTACCACTAAGGGATGTGCAGTGTCAAATATGGGATTTAAAATTTATTTATCTAAATTTTTTATTCAATCTCTTCCTCTACTTGATGTTGAGGACTGAAATAGTTAAATTAATGAAATTAATTTTTTCTTTCCCATCTAGTAAGCCTAAAAATTGTATGTCCACAACCACTAGTCTGAGGGGATGACCATCCTTCATGCCCTCAATAAATTAAAAACACATGGGAAGATGAAGGAGTGAAAAATACAAAGTGGTTGTGTGATATAATTTTTATCCTTCCTTGTTCCCTCCACTCTTTGTGTCTCTATAGAAAATTATGTCTAGGAGAATCAATAAGCACTCTATTAATAATAGTAGGGGCATTCCCCCAATGGAAATGAAGATGTGGAGGTGTTCCACCTCCACAACCACTTTTTTATATTGCATTTAGACATACAACATGTGATTAGATATAGTATAAATTATGTTATTAATAGAATTTTTAAAATTTAAATAATCTTTTTAAAACATAACATAGTTTTTATTTGTTAAAAGCTGAAATAAAATCTCAAAAAAAATGGGCCAAATTTTATTAAAGCTTTACTTGGAGATAATTGAATCTTTGAGAAAGACCATATACCATAAAAATGGTTTTGTTCCTAACTTATTAAAAAAGTGAGTGAACAAATTCTAAGTTTGTTGAGTTACCATATAAAACAATAAATTATGTTTAAGTGACTCAATTTGACCACAAATATGGCATCTGGGAGTAGGAATCCCATATGTAGCAATATATCCCAAACTCAAAGACCCTGGTACACAATGCATCATGTATAGTGAGCCTTTTCTAGGTTCAATTATCATAGACCAGTCGATTTGGAATCTTTTTCTTTAGGTAAACAACGAATTATTAATGTTCCATTGTCTATTTATCATTTTCAAATAAACACTACTAGAGAAAGCCACTAATGACCAAATGTACCAAATCAAAAGAATAAATATATTCCAATTCTAATATTTCCAATATTTAAGAGTGGTTTTAAGATTAATTTTACGTACATCATCTTGAGATACAACCATTTGGAATTCAACAATAAAATCAAGGTCTTACTTGTTGAGACCGTATTTTGCTTTGAAAAAGTCCATAATTCCAAAAACCTTATTTTTTCAGCAATAGTATAAATTCTATTTCTAAAAAGTCTAAGAGATTTAACCTTGAGAGTTCCTACTAAATGGTTTCCATGGTGATTGAAATTAAGAGAGCATCACATAAAGAGTGTGTTGATTGATAGCTAAATTTTGAACTAATCTCTTTTTCAAATGGGACAAAGTTTGACAATTTTCCAATCTTTCTAATTAATTTTAGCAATAATGGCATATGTAGTTTCAATGAGAACGAATGGAAATCCTTTAACATAAACTAATAATAATAATGTAAAAATAATTCCAGATGCTTGTATGAAAATAAAAATCTATGATATGATAAATATGAAAACCATAGAAATGAAACTTGTAAATAGATATAAATCTTGGAAATGTTTTGGATTAACAAACCTAAATATTATAACAATTGCTCGAAATAACAGCTTCAATGTGTAGGAAATTTTCATAGGTAATGTATTGAACAATGTGAGTGCATGGACAGATAACTGTGGTGATTAGTATGTGCCATCTATCATGTAATATGTAAATATTAGCTCACATTAAAAATTTTAATACAAAGTACGAGTCACTTTTAAAAAATGAATTTAGAAGTCATTAACTCAAAGTTTACACAATAATAAATATGTGAATATTCAAATTTAAATATGTTTTTAATTTAAACTCCATTAATTCAAAGTTTACATAATGGAAAAAATGGTAAAGCTATTATTGACTCTTCCCACCATTTAATTGTCTTTCAAAAATTGTGAGAATTTGTTTGGAGATTTGTTTAATTTAGACTCCATTAACTCAAAGTTTACATTATGAAAAGAAAACGTGAAGCTATTATTATTGACTCTTCCCACCATTTAATTTTTTTAAAAAAAATTGTGTAAAGATTTTTATAGATTGTAAAAGTTTAAAATGTTTTGAATGAAGTGAAGGAAAAAATATTATCTCAAATGTTGTTCCATAATAAGTGATTTGTTAAATGGTTTTCTATATTTATTTATATAATAAAATTGTGGATTTTAAACAAATTTGAAAAAATAATAATTTATTTATTTTAAAGTAGTGGTTGAAACTCGTAAAAATTAATCATGCGATAAAAATAATTCATTGCAACTAAAAATATCTTACTATAAATATATTATTCTCTTACAAAATATGTTTACATGATATATATTACTGAAATATTTTTAAAACTTTGTGGATATCAAATAATATTCGAGAGGTAATAGATTTTAATCAAGTATTTGTCAAAATGTAACATTATCATATAAACTATATATATGATAATGTACTCTATCAAATCCTACACTCTATTCCTACATTACATACTTTACATTGTGGTCTTTTAAAAAGAACTTTCCTATATTAAATAGCCTTCCCACGCTGTCCTTTAAAAATGGGAAGCTGTTTTTGTTCCTACGGACAAGTCTTTGTTCCTGCAAATTGCACCAGCTGTCCCTACATTTCAGATTAGCCATTACGACAAATCCCAAATCAGCTCGTCAAAAGTTCAAGTCTTGTTAAAGTTATCTATAAATATGTCCCACACCCACGTTGCATCCTGACCAATACGGCCAAGTCTTCGCTTCCCCAGCTCGTCTCGAGTTCGAAACTCGTTTGTTCTCTGCTACCAAACATGCCCAAAAGCTCCAAAGCAGAGACCCCAGACTCCACTTCAATACAGATCACACAGGACACCGCCGAATGAGAAACGAGGGGAAATGGGTTTCAGAAGTCAGAATTCCCCTCAGGAGGCCGCTCGTGCATATGACTGTGCAGTGTATTGCTTGAGAGGACGAAAAGCCAACTTGAATTTCCCAGACTCTCTTCCGGACATTCCGTCGGCCTCTTCTCTCTCTTCCCCACAAATTCAATCAGCCGCATTCAAGTTTGCCAGGGAAGAATTCCAGCTGCCGCTGGAAATGGACGCTGAATTTTCTGGTTCGGAATCACAGTCTTGTATAAATAGCAACTAAATTAGATTATAATTTGAAGAAGATATATATTTTATTTAAAAAATGGTATATCGATATTGCATTCCATATTTTAGTATTTATAAGATTTGTAAGAGAAAAGACAATAACTATCTAATGGTTAATTAAAATGATTGTAATTTATTTTACGGTTTAAAACTTAATGGAAAGGAAAAATTTAATGATTTGTTTTATGTTTTTGTCTTGATTTTTGGTATATATATATATATTTTAATCAAACATGGTTAGGTGGTTTTTTTGGGGTTAAATTATAGTTTTTATATTTTAACATTTATAAGATTTGTAATAGACAAATTAATTGTTGTATTAATTGAATTGGTTGTAATTAATTTTATTAGTTGAATTTTTTATATGAAAATAAAGAGAATTTAGTGATTTATTTTATATTTTTTTTGACTTTTTGGTACACTCCTTTCTTGAGCTTATATTATATCTATATCTTGAAATCTTGACTTCGAAATCTTGTCATATCTCAATATACTCATCTGTTGAGTTTATACTATATCTTAAGATCTTGAGTTTGAAACTCTGTTGTAGTTCAAATTTCTTATTGATATTTTTTTTATTGCAGAGTTTAATTAACAAAAAGAAACTTGTTGAGTGTGTCATAGGATTTGGGAGAAAACTATTAACGGACAAAGCAGTAGGTTTTATCTCATCATAAATCATAATGACAACAATTGTATATGGAAAAGAAAAATCTTTAATTGAAATGTCTGAATTGCATTAATGAAAGACACATATAAAGAGGTCAATGAATGTGTGACAGGAAATCCTAACAATACCTTAGAATTTGGCAGAGAAAGTAGGATGCACTCTAAAAAACTTAAGTGTACAACACAAAAAATTGACAAATGTTGTCCCTAGATCTGAGTTCCCGAGAGCAAACATTCTGATGTTGTATCCCTTGTTCCTTTCTCAGAATTCCATTGAAAATTGCATATGACAAAAGGGGTATTAAATAAATTTGTTAGCTTGAACCACTAACAGATTCTACGAACCAACTCTTTGTTTTGTTAGGCAAATAGGAAAGTGCACTTGGAAATACATGAAACCTTTTTCGCCAAAAATACCGTGTCAAGGGGTATCTCTGTTGTCAAAAATCACTAAGCACTTACGCTTTATGCAGGCAAGCAACCTCTTGTCAAAAAGATTAGAATTTATCAAATGCAGACATACCTAAAGTTTCCGGAGGCTATTGCTGAGGCACCTCACTTCTGACCGCGTTTCTTTAGCATGGCTTTTTAATTCTTAGAGTTCGGCGAGGTGTCGAAATCATCCTTTATGGGAGATAAAGTGTCGAAATCTCGTGTTGAGTGCATCTTTTCACTACTTCCCCGTTAAGTTCCCCATTGTGGGCAGCAACTAAAACAGTTGCAACTGAACTTATCGCGGCTTCGCTACCGCTCGAGGGATGATAAAATATCTTCTTTTCCAATGATTCGGATTCACAAAAGCAGTATATCCACTAAAGTCGGGAAGCTTCTTAAAATCACTACTTTTTATTAAAATATCTGGGAAACGCTGTTGTTCTAACACGGAGCACGGAGCACGGAGTACGGAGCACTAAAGTCGGAAGCCTCTTAAAATCTCTACTTTTTATTTTAAAACGAAACACTTCGCATGTTATTACATGTTTTTATTACATTTGACTGCTGAGTGCTTTTATTGCCATAAAATAATGGGAGGGACTGAAAATTATCGATAAAGATTATTTAGTTTCCTCTCTTAAAGGTAGACTTTTCTATTAGTGAGTTTTACTACCCAATTATAATATTGTCAAATATAATGTTTTGGATATTGTTTGGATGAAAAATATATATTTTTTTAAATATGGTTTATTTTATATATTATTGGTAAAAAAATTATAAAAATAATTTTTAAATAGTTATATTTTCTTTTTCCAATAAAACATTATTATATGAAAAAAATTGTTGGATTATTATTTTAAGAAGAAGATACATATTTTATTAAATAAAGTATAATGGGTATTGCATCCCATGCCTTTCTATTTATAAAATCTACAAAATATTTATACTAAGTAATACATCTCATGCCTTAGCATTTATAAGATTTATAGGTGGAAAGATAATTTTTGGGTTGAATGAAATGGTTGTAATTAATTATACTACTTGAAAATTTTGA
Source organism: Torreya grandis (assembly GCA_037957365.1). NCBI lineage: Eukaryota > Viridiplantae > Streptophyta > Pinopsida > Cupressales > Taxaceae > Torreya > Torreya grandis. The sequence goes on along the minus strand of JARHVA010000113.1, from coordinate 6,064,648 downwards.
GTGGAAAGAAAGAGATTGTAATTAATTAATTATAGCTTAAATCTTCTTAGTTTTATTTTTATTATTGCAATGTTGAATTAACAAAAAGAAACTCATTGAGTGTGTCATGGGATTTGGGAGAAATGTTATGGGAAGAAAAAGCGGTAGGTTTTACCTGGTCATATATCCTAATGAGGAAAAAATAGAATGATAAATAAGCATGGTTGACCAAAATAATGTGATTAATAACAATTAGTTTCCATGCTAAGGTGTTGGGTTTATTTTGGTTATGCACACTAGTCTTTTGCCACACACACATTCCAAAACAATCTAACGACAATAACATGTCACGTGAGATATGTTCATGAGCTCACCTAAGGCAAAAAGAGAGAAATTGGGGTAGGTCAAGGTTAAATGGTAGTCATTATATAATACACTCATCTACGGACGTATTTTTGCATGTGAGGGTACATGGCTTATATTATATTATTCTATCACTATATGGTAATAAGAGAACATACAATGAACCGGTAGCGGAGAAGTAGTATTATACCTAAGTATTAATCCAATCAAAAGTAAGACATCATCAAATATAGTAACAACTACAACATTAGTCCATAAATTATTAACAATAGTCCATAGATATAAACAAAGATATCAATAATAACAACCATAGCAATAAAAATTACTTGTCAGTTTACGGTTACAAGGTGAACCATGGCACAAGTATATCAAATTAGGTATTCAATCTCTCTCTAATTTTCCATCATTATCCTTACTTCCAAGAACTCTATCTACAATCCAACAACTTTTTTCTATGGTTGACCTCTCTTTATTTCTTACCAAGTTGTTTCCCACCTTTTATAGGCTTCTAAATAACCTTACATGTCACTAAGTAGATCAACTACTATTAATCAATAGTTAATAAAAAATGCTACGACCAACTTAGCAGATAATGCTACTATCATCAACTGAGTTAATATGTCATCTCATTTGGAATCAATTACTTATTGTTTACTCATCACATCTCACCTACCTATCAAAGATTAGTAGTTGGTAATTATTTCTATCATCTGCTTCCTGATAATTACATTGAATTGGACATATATAACATCAGCACATAGTCACTTCCGCCATTTTATAGCTATGTTTGTCAAGTGCACACACATAGATGAGTAGTCAACATGTGCCATACTCTTGGAAACCAAATTCCTGGCACTAAGCTAAACTTCATCAAAATGGAAAGGTCTACCAAAATGGTGGTAAACATCACCCAACACTAACTTGGTTAGCCACCCTTAGTCAACCTGTAAATGGTCTAGACATCAATAATAAAATTTGACACTTCTTTATTCAACATAGTTGTAAAAATGGTCCAACTCACAAGTGCAGCCTTGGTTTCTTCCATGATGCCAAATATCTGCATAGGTAAACTTTAAAATTTAGGAGGTTTCTCTCAAGTTCCCTCAAACCCCTCCTTTATATTACTAAACATCTTAGTCATTTCCTTTAGGTCATCTTCTAGTGCACTCTCCTCTTCCACTATTTGGTGATGTAGACTCTTGAAACTCTCTTTGAGCTTCTATTGGCTCATGGCAATTCTCTGTCCATTCACTTCTACTTCTTTTAAAAATTGGGTTCTCTCGACCTTGTCCTTCATGAAATATACATGCATGGCTAAGACGTCTTGCTTCTAATACTTTTCATATATTCCTAACATAATTATTGAACCTTGACAGAAAAAAATAAGAAAATTTTCTTAGTTGTAATAACTTTCTCACTGAGCTCATTTAGGAGGTCCTCTCACCCCTTGATTCTTTTTGAAAACTCAATCTGGGCTTTCTCTTGCACATCTAGATGCCATAACATATCACCTTCACCGTCCATATCAAGTGATTTACTATCATAATCACCATATCCATTAGTTGAACTCCTTCTAGGTCTACCCCATCAAAGAAGTTTGGCTCTTCCTTTAGAGTGTGCTAACTGTTAGCCAAATTTCATACGTGGTTTTGCAGCTTCCTTTGGCTAAGTTCAATGTTCACTTGTTTATTTTAGCTCACTTGTAAAAGATCATTTTTTTTTTCTTTAGAGCTTTTGTTCGGCCTTTTCAATTGTATTTTTGATCTTTTGCCCAAGGTTTGAATTCTTTCAGGTTTCTTGTCTCAGAAAAAAAGTCCAAAATAATTCTCTCCTTGTCTTCCCTGAAGGAATTCTTTTAGCCTTTTTGTCTCAAACAAAAGTCTGAAAAAATTCTTCCTTTGTCTTTTCCTGAAGTTTGTCCTTTGTAACTTTTTTGAAAGAATTATTTTAGACTTTTTGATCGAAACAATATTTTCAAAAAGTGCCCTTCAGAACTTTTTTGAAGGGCCTCTCTCTCTCCAAAGTGACCTTCGAAACTTTTTCAAAGGGCCAATTTTTCTCCAAAGTGCCCTTTGAAACTTTTTCGAAGGGCCATTTTCCCTCCAAAGTGCCCTTCAAAACTATTTTGAAGGGCCACTTTCCCTCCAAAATGCCCTTTGAAACTTTTTCAAAGGGCCACTTTCCCTCCAAAGTGCCCTTGAAAACTTTTTCAAAGGGCCACTTTTCCTCCAAAGTTCCCTTCAATTTTTTTTCAAAGGGACACTTTCCAAGACTGAAGGGATAATTCCAAAATGAAGTGACCTTTCAAAGAAGTCCAAAGGAATTTTTGCATACTTTTTGTTCGTAACAATCCTTTAGACAAGCCATACTACAAAGGCTCAAAAATACACGGACCATTCAAAGGGGAGAGCACACCCACAGGAAATGTTTTAGGGAAAATGTCTGATGAAAATGCCCATTGGAATTCTTTCGAGGAAAGTACCTATGTGAATTGTTCAAGAAGGGTACTCGAAGGAAAATCCCTAGTGGAATGACAGTTGTATGAATGTCAAATTCAAGATAGTGATATAATCATTAGGGCCTAAATAAAAGGATTCACAAACAGATCCAAGGGCTCATGTCCTTCATCCATCAAAACAATGAGAGATTCTATATCACCATTGATTGACCAAGATCTATGTCATTTTGTGACAAGCAACTAGGGAAGAGAAGAGGCCAACAAAATTGAAATGATAAATCACCATGCCCAATTCAAGGTCATTAGTGTGAAGACAAATTTACAATAGGTGGATAGCCATATTGATGCCATGACTCAACCAAGAACATCCCAACTATGTTAGTATAAACCATTGAAAAAGCATCTTTGAGAGTGTTGGATAAAATGTTTAACAACTTGTGATGACATGGATCAAACAAATGGCCTGAACAAGTATCCTTTGTAAAGATAGTTACAGCTGAAGATCGTGGAAAAAAAATAAATTGATTCCTCTCCTTGGTGAAAAAGGCTTTCCTCTCTCTCTTCCTTCTTGCTATATACACATCCCTTTGGCTAGTGAAAATACATCCACACAAAGTATGGTAAAGCCCTGCTAGAATGATATCCTGCCTTTAAGCATTAGTACAGTCCTTTTCCCTTTCATGTTCCCAACATTGTCTGAGCGTGTAAGTGACATATATTGACAACAAGTGATGGTTTCATGCTTTTGTCCTTTGTCTTTCATATTTGAGAAAATTTATTGATCTAACAGGTCATCTAGAGTGTGTTTAAGTGTATGGAACAACTGTAAGAATCTTAACTATTCTTTAATGTACAATGTGCCTTTCAGTTCATACTCCTATTTTTTCATGCATCTCACCTCTTTTCTTAAATATTCATGTTAGAATCTCTAGAACTTGGAAAAAGGTCTTTACATTTTTATATATCGTACACTAAGATATGGCATTCATGTGGAATAAAAACCTTGGTGAATCACTTTTCTTAAAATAGGTTTCCCTCATGCAATTTTTAACCCTTTTCTTTTCAATCAAGCTGGTGTAGACAGAGATTGTTTTGCAGAGACAAATTTAGGGAGATAGCCTTTTCAATCTAAATGTCAATTTCCATTATAGGTGTACCCACATGCCTGAAAGTGTTCCAACATTTACCAAATTTAGAAGAGGATTGAACACCCTCTTCTAGGGTGCAAGATTTGGAGACAATAGTTTTGGCATGCTCGGTAGGACCCCAATTCTTGGTTATTTAAATGTCAAAGTGAATGTTGGTCTTGACAAATATGAGTTTGTACTCTTAATACAACATTTGGTGAATCCAAAAGGTGAGAATATTTATTTTTAGATTAAGTTTCCGACATTATACTTCATGGTCCTCACTAGGTAATTTAGGACTTCTGATCAAGACCCTCTAGCTAAAGCTCTTCTTAAAGAATAATGCCTTTTACCATTCCCAATGCTTAGAGACCCTTAGCAAGGAGGTTTTAGAGAAGAAGAAGAGGTTGAGGAGGTTGGATAAATATGAGATCAATAGGAAAGAATATAAATGGATAGACAATAGCCTTTCCCAGCCTTTAACACATAAAATCCAATTGACTTTCCTGCATATGACCCTATTCCTCCCAATGCCACCAAGAGTCTCCCTGGTTTTAATTGAGAGGGTCCTATTACCCCATCTAAGCATATTAGGGCATTTTAAATTTTTTGTAAATTATATAATGTCACTTGAGCCAACATAGCCATTAAATTACTTGCCATAAAACACTTGACTAGTATAGGACTTTGGAAGGTGGTTGTATTACAAGTTGGGATGGATTTGGGGAATTGTTGGTGACTAGATTTGAGAATAAGAGTGACCACACTTCACTAATCCATCAGCTAAACATGATAAAGAGACGTCTTAACAAATCTATGAGGGATTTTAATGAAATATTTCAAAGGACATGGCATAGATTACCGCCTGTCATGAGACCTCCTCCAAGCTTTGTGTTCTCCACCTATCTCAAAGGTATTGGTACTGATGTATAGTGATGTTACAATCTCTGGGAGGATTCACTTTTCTTGATGCATATGAAATAGTTATTGAAGTTGAAAATAGCTTGATACAAGTTGGAAGACTCCCTCTAAGAGCTTCCATGCCATTGTTATCTCATGGTTCAGTTGAATCTCCAAGCATAGCTCAAGTTCCTAACACCAATGTTAATCGAAGAGCGTTACCAAAAGAGTGGATAGTGGTTTGGATAAAGATGAAGAAATATGGTCATTATGAGCTCAGCTCAAGCATGCTTAGTTCCAAACAAGTGCTCTACCTAACCATCAATACTATCCTCAATAAGGCTATAAATCTCCACCCCAATATAATTACAAAAGAAAAGGATAGGGTTAGTAAGGCTTCAATAGGCATTCCAATACCTATAATCCTACTCACACTCCTATGAAGGTTATTATTCTAGTACATGCTAATCTGGTCCAAGGAGAGAATCATTTAGACCAATGGGGACAACTTCAAGGTCAGTTTATGCATGATGGTGGAGAAAATAGCCAATTTTTGGTGGCACAAGAGGAAACTACTCCTTATGTAACTTCAGAATAATTTTTTTTTTATAAAGGGATAGTCATGGAGAATGCAATAGCCAAAGTGTATGCATGATGAAATTCCAAACAAAGGATGATTATATGTTAAATCAAAGCACAACAGTTATAGTCAACACAAGAGCTAAGAAGAGAGAATTGAGAGAAGGTAAAGAAGCATGAGTAAATCTAATAGATGCCTCTCTAACGCCATAATGTATGACTCCTCATGCAGTTCTTGATAAAAGTCATGCTCCTTAGGAAAATTAGAATGCAAGTAGGATTGTCAAGCCTACAACACAGAAGGTTCAGACTCCTCTACCTTCAAAGGTCGAAGAAAATGTGAATACTTCCCCTCTAAACATTTTTGATTCTTTGAAGAATGCCAAGACAAGCATATCTCTTTGGGAGTTCTTACACATGCATGGTCAAAATGAGCTCTTGCAAGAATTGCTCGCAAGCATCTATACAACCCCCCAGACTTCAAAGTATAATGGTGAAGCCCTTACCAATGATCCAAGCCATTTCCTAGATCCCTTCATCAATTTATAAAAGCCTCTACCCTTCTATCTCACCCTCATTATGGGAGAAAAGATGGTTCATAATTGCATTATGGATAATCGAGCTAGTACCACTGTTATGCCTAAAGTGGTGGCTAATAAACTAGGATTAAAATATGAGCCACATAGCAAGGGTGTATTACAGCTTGATGGGACTCCAACCAAGATAGTGGGACTGGTTAAAGGTCTGAAGGTATTTCTACATGATTTCCCAAATTTCCCAATTTTTCAATATGTTCTGGTGGTAGACCTTCCAGCTCATTTTGTTATATGCTTGTCAAGGGACTTCACAGCTACAATAGGAGGGTACCTTTCTACTGATTGGTCTTTCCTAGCATTTAAAATAAGATTTGGAACCAAGGTGACTATAAGGACTTATCCCTTATCAAGGTTTCATATTGAGCCATACATGAAGACAAACTTAAATTAGAATTGTCTAACTAGCAAAGAGCAAGAAAGTGTTATGGATGGTGAAGCATCCTCCTTCATTGAAGGTATTTATAATCTCTTCTTTGATAAATATATCACTGAAACACATGGAATTGATCCATATACTTTCATTGAAGAGACTGATTTGGGAGTTTATTGTATGCATGAAGGGGATGTTCAAATCCATTCACTCACTAATGAAGACCATGAGCTTGAAGGAATTTGGAAAATGTTTTATGATGGATCAAGAAGAAAATTAGGTGCAAGATCTGGCATTATGTTAGTTTCTCCATCAAATAATCATTACTACTTGTCATATAGTTTCCACTTTAGTTGCACTTGTAATGTGGTAGAATATGAAGGCCTAGTCCTTGGTCTCCAATGGGCAAAGAAGAGAGGAATCAAGAGTTTAAAGGTTTATGGAGATAGTGAGCTGGTCATCCACCAAGTAAGAAATCAAGCTAAAAAGACCAAGAGTAACTTTCTTAAATCCTACAAACATAGGGTATTGGACCTAGTTAAAGACTTTGATGCCTTAAACATACAACCCGTAACAAGGGATTCCAATAAACATGCTGATAGATTGGCTACCATAGGGGCAAAGTTTGATACAATTGTTGATGTGGGACAAGAGAAAGATCAATCTCATATCAAGATCATTGTGAGACCCTCTATTATAGATAATGAAGTGTCATGGAAAGGGTTTGAAAGTGATGAACACAATGCACACTTCTTGAAAAAAAGGCAGGTTTCTTCTCAAGAAACCAAAGGAGACTACATGATCAATATGAAGAGCAAATAATTTAGTTGAAGACAAACAACATACTTAAGGGGATGCTTACCTTAGAGAGTATTTTCAATGAAGATTATTAGAATAATAAGGAAAGAGTGAGCATGTCAACAAAGGAAGAGAACTATGAAAGAGTCCTGATTTTCAAGAATAGACTTTTGAAAATTGGTAAGGTATGTTCTCAGCCCAAAAGGTAGACTTTTACTCAATTGTGAAAAGAGTTTCATGACATCTTTGCTTGGGAGTATAAAGAATTGAAAGGGTTTGATACAAGTCTATCTCATCATACTATCGAGCTAGAACCTGGAGCTAAACTAGTCAAGCAAAAGCAAAGGCCTATCAATCCCAAGATAGAAGAACTCATGAAGAAAGAAATGAACAAGCTGATTGAGTCTAGGATTATCTTTCTTATCAAACACTCAACTTGGGAGGCTAATCTTGTACATATTCAAAATAATAATGGAGAGATTAGACTATGTGTGGATTTTCAAGATCTTAACAAAGTGTCTCTCAAAGATCATTATCCACTACCCTCCATGGAGAAAATTTTGTAGGTTGTTTTAAGTTCCCAATGCTTCTCTCTTCTTGACAGTTATTCGAGCTACAACCAAATATTGCTAAATGAGGAGGATCATTTCAAGACAACCTTCACTATAAAGTGGGGAACCTTTACCTATAATAAGATTCCTTTTGGTTTGTCCAATGTTAGAGACACTATTCAAAGAGCAATGGACATGGATTTTAAAGGTTTGATCAATAAGTTCCTACTTGTGTACCTAGATGATGTAACTATTTTTTCAAAAGATGTTGTTGATCATATGAATAATCTAATGTAAATGTTTGAGAAATGTAGGGAGTACGACATATCCCTTAATCCAAAATAGTGTATCTTTATTGTTCATGAAGGTAAACTTTTGGGGCGCATTATTTCAGAAGGAGGCTTGTTTATCGACCCCGAAAGGATTGAGGCTATCCTAGGCTTGTCCTTATCTCAACACAAGAAGGGGATGTAAATATTCTTGGGGAAAATAAAATTTTTCATAAGGTTTATTTGAGACTTTACAGTTGTGGTAAATCCTATCATAGCCATGCTAAAAAAGAACCAAGTTTTTACTTGGACAAAGGAGGGAAAGAGCAGTTTTGAGACAATCAATCAGGAAATTTTAAAATATATTACTTTCTTAAACACAAACTTTTCCAAGGATTTCATACTCTATACCTTTTCTAACCTTGATACAATCTTAGCTATGCTCATATAAAATAATGATGAAGAGGTAGAGCAACCAATTGCATTCTTTAGCCAAAGATTGAAGGATTATGAGGTCAGATATATATTTGTTGAGAAATAGGATTTGATAGTGATAAGGGGATTGAAAATTTTAGGCACATGATCTCAAACAATAGATACATGTCATGTTCTCTCATCTTAACACCAAAGAGTTTCTCCTAAGCAAGGACCTCAGTGAAAAGAGAGTTGGCTGGATCACAAAGGTGATAGAGTATGATGTGGACATCAAGGTGACAAACTTGGTGAGAGGATAAGGATTATGTGGTCATTTAGTTTTAGATCTGCAATATCCAAAAGAAGAGGTTTTAATCAACCAAGTTTACCCCCAACTAGCTGATGAAATACCAGTCTGGAGCTGGACACAAGACATCATTGGTTTTCTTCAAAATGGTTAGTGTCCCAATGGTTTGAGCAAGTGTCAAAGGAGATACTTTAGATTGCAGACCATTCCCTATTGCCTTATTTATAATGTTCTTTTTAGAAAGGACACAAATGGTGTGTTGTTGAGGTGTGTTGAAAGTGGTCAATTTGACATGCTATTGGAAGGTTTTCACAATGGTAGAGATGGAGGTCGTTTCTTTCCTAAAACTACAGCTGCAAAGATAATGAGGGATGGTTACTATTGGCCTAGTCTTTTTAAGGACTGTTATCATTGGGCTAAGGTGTGTGTTTAATGTACCTTGTTTATAGGCAAATAGAAGCTTTCAGCCTTTCCATTGAATCATATCCATGTGGACCCGTCTTTCATAGAATGGGGCCTCAATTTCATTGGTATGATCAACACTCCCTCAAGTATTGGACACAAATGGATATTGATTGCTACTATATAATTCATAAGGTGGGTAGAAGCTATTGTATTGGAGGAGGTAAATGAAAACTCTATCTTTGAGTTTTATGAGAATATTATAACAAAGATTGGAGTTCCTCATGTCATCATTTTTGATAATGCACTTACTTTCTTAAGTGCCAAAACTTTTGATTGGCTAGGTAGGAATGGAGTTCACTTAAGTACCTCATCCAATTATTACCCTCAAGGTAATGGATTAGCTGAGTCTACCAACAAGAACCTCATCAAGATCATTAAGAGAACATTGGAGAACAATCAAAGAGCTTGGCACAATAAGTTGAAAAGAGTTTTATGGGTAGACAAGATTACTCCTAAGAAATCAATTGGTAAGTCTCCCTTTGTACTTGTTTATGGGAGAGAAGCTAGGTTTTCCATATCCAAAGAAATCCCTACTATAGAACATGCACAACATCTATAATTACTTGAAAACACTCCAATTGAAGTCAAGTTGAAAAAACTAATGCAACTACAAGAGGCAGGGGATAATGCACACAAGTCTATAGAACACCATCAAGTACTCATGAAGAAGTCCTTTGATAAAAGAACAAGTGCAAGAGTATTCAAAGAGGGTGACTTGGTATTGAAATGGGATAATGATAGAGCAAAGCCATGTAGACATACAAAGTTTGACACTTTTTGGAGTGGCCCTTACATCATCAACAAGTGCAAGCAAAGCAACTCATTTCAGCTACCTAAGATGAATGGAGAAGAGTTGCCTATCCTTGAGAATGGGATACATCTAAAGTCTTGTTATTAGTCCTGGAAAGCCATGTTTTGTATATACTAGTATAGATATGTGTTTACTTTTGGTTGGCTATTGTGTTCCCTAAGTGCATTGCTGCACAATTGTCTTTCCTTCCTTTTGTTTGGATTGCATCTTTGTCTTTATGTGTTTGATCATCTAGCTTGTGTGTTTTTAGCCAAGAAGCTTGTTCAAGTTCTTTTGAGTGTCTTAGATGTGATTCCATTCCCAATGGAAGGATTTAGGCTACTGGTCTTTGGCATAGAAAGCATGCCTCCCCTCAAAATCACCAAGAATGTTAGCCAAATTTCATACCTTGTTTTGCACCTTCCTTTGGCTAAGTTCAACGTTCACTTGTCTATTTTAGCTCACTTGTAAAAGACCAATTGTTTTGTTTTATTTTCTTTAGAGGTTTTGTTCAACCTTTTCAAGTGTCTTTGCAGTCTTTTGCCCAAGGTTTGAATTCTTTCGGGTTTCTTGTCTTGAACTTTTTGTCTCAAACAAAAAGTCTGAAATAATTCTCTACTTGTCTTCCCCAAAGGAATTCTTTCATCCTTTTTATCTTGGACAAAAAGTCTAAAATAATTCTTCCTTTGTATTTTCCTGAAGTTTATCCTTCGTAACTTTTTTGAAAGAATTATTTCAAACTTTTTGTCTGAAATAATCTTTCTTAAAAGTGCCCTTTATAAATTTTCTAAAGGGTCTCTCTCTCTCTCCAAACTTCTGTTCAAAATTTTTTCAAAGGGCCACTTTCTCTCCAAAGTGCCCTTCAAAACTTTTTTGAAGGGCCTCTTTCCCTCCAAAGTGCCCTTTGGAACTTTTTCGAAGGGTCACTTTCCCTCCAAAGTGCCCTTCAAAACTTTTTCAAAGGGCCCTTTCCCTCCAAAATGTCTTTTGAAATTTTTTTGAAGGGCCACTTTCCCTCCAAAGTGACCTTCAAAAAAGTTTCTGAAGGAACACTTTAAAATCATGAAGGGATCATTCTAAGAGGAAGTGACCTTTACAAGAAATTCAAAAGAATTGTTGCAGACTTTTTGTCCACAATAATCTTTCAAATAATCCGTACTCTAAAGTCCCAAAAATACATGGACCATTAAAAGGGGAGAGCATGCCTATGAGAAATCTTTGACAGAAAATGTCTGATGAAAATGCCCACAAGAATTATTTCAGGGAAAGTACCCACACGAATTTTTCAATAAGGGTGCCCAAAGGAAAAGCCCTAGTGGAATGACGGTTGAATGAATGTTAACTTCCAGATAATGAGCTAACCATTGGGGTTCAAACAAAAGGATTCACAAGCAAATCTAAGGGATCACATCATTCATCTGTCAAAACAATTAAAGAGCCCATATCACCATTGATCGACAAGGCTCTGTGTCATTTCATGGCAACCAACTAGGGAAGAGAAGATACCAACATAATGAAAATGATAAATCACCATGCCCAATGGAAGGTCATTAGCATGAAGACAATTTTGCAATATATGGATAGCCACATTGATGCCATGATTTAGCCAAGAATATCCCAATTATGTTAGTACAAACCATTGAAAAATCATCTTTGAGAGAGTAAGACAAAATGTGTAACAACTTGTGATGACATGGATCAACCAAATGGATCGAGCAAGAATCCTTTGTAAATACAGTTGCACCTAAATATGTGATGAAAAAAAATGATTCCTCTCCTTGGCAAAAAGGATTTCATCTATCTCTTCCTTCTTGATATTTATATAACCCCTTGGGTATTGAAAAGACATCCACACAGAGTATGACGAAGCCCTATTGGAATGATATCCTGCCTTTAAGAATTAGTACAATCCTTTTTCCCTTTCAAGTTCTAAACATTATCTCAATGTGCAAGTGACATATATTGATAACAAGTGATGGTTTCATGCTTCTGTGCTTTGTCCTTCATGTCTGAGCAAAGTTATTGATCTAATAGGTCATCTGAAGTGTGTTTACGTATATGGAACTACTAGAAGAATTTTAGCTATTATTGAATGTGCAATGGGCCTTTTAGTTCATTCTCCTTATATTTTTTCACGCATCTCACCTCTTTATTGAAATATTCATGTTAGAATCTCTAGAAGTTGGAAAAATGTCTTTACATTTTATTGTATTATGCACTAAGATATGACATTTATGTACAAGAAAAACCTTGGTGCATAACCATTCTTAAAATAGGTTTCCCTCATGTAATTTCTAACCTTTTTCTTTTCAATCAAGCTGGTGTAGATAGAGATTGTTTTGTAGAGACAAATTCAAGGAGTTAGCCCTTTCAATCTAGAGGTCCATTTCCATTATAGTTATACCCACATGTCTAGAAGTGTTCCAACATTGCCCAAATCTGAAAGAGGACTGAACACCCTCTTCTAGGGTGCAATATTTGGAGATAACATTAACATAGTACAATTTTAGGTTGACAGCTACCAACTCCTTTTCTACTCGAGTACCACATTGCTATAAGTTTTCCACTTGTGCCTCCTTGTTACTGATAGTGGCATTGTTCATAATGTTTTAGAATTTTACTTATGTGACTAGTTTTATCAACATGCTCTCATCATCAAATTCATTAAACATTTTTAGATTGACATCGATGTATTGGCACTCATCCATGATGAAATAAGGCTATTGGTCTTCAATGGCATTGCCATGGACTTCAAATGTATGATCGTTTATGTGTGAATTAAAGGAAAAACACATTTGAATTCATATTTGTACTGATGCACCCTATGGGTCGATAACATCCCATATGTATAGGTCCTCATCTATAATTTCCTATTAAACCCTCTTTCTGACACTCATCCGATTAATGTCTTCCTCTAATCTTGGTGGCTCATTCCCTTTAGGGAATTACTTGGTATTTTTTTCATCTAGTTTACCTTTCCTATTATTTGGCCTTATGTCCTTTAAGATTTTCATCTCAAACACTTTATCCCCCACGCTACTAACTTTCTCACCCCGTCTACCAGTAATGCTCATCTCTCCTTCCCTATCTTCTCTGATTTTCTCTCCCTCTCCCTTTTTCTCTGAGCCATATTTGTCACTCAATGCCTCCTTATTTTTCGTAGTGCCATTAATCATGCTAGCTTCACATCTAGCTTATTATACCTCAAACTCACCAAACACATTGGTATCTTACTTTTTAGCATTATGCTCACCACATCCACCTAGAACCATTTCCATTTATGCCTAAATTTTTAGTGTAGTTTCAACTCCCATATCAATTCCTGGCCTATTCCTTTCACACTAACTTGTGTCTCATCACACGATTGCTCTTTTTTGTTATTTCCATTTTTGCTCCTTCATCTAGTATAGGTAATTGTATAGCCTTAGGTTTAGGTTATTTGATAGGTGGTGAATTGGTTTTTTGAACCCATTATTTTATTAGAGGGTTATTTTATTCTTCAAAACTAGTAAGCTTAGGATATTCAAAAATAATTCCCTTACCTCTAACTTTATCTTCTTGGGATTCTTGGAGGTTTAACTGAACCATGAGACAACAATGGCATAGAAACTCCTGGAGGGAGTCTTCCAACTTGTATCAAGTTTTTTTTCAGATTCAATAGCTATTTCATATGCATCAGGTAGATTAAATCCTCCCATAGATTGTAACATCACTACTACATCAATACCAATACCATTGAGATAGGTGGGGAACACAAAGCTTAGAGGAGGTCTCATGACAGATGGCAACCTATGCCATGTCATTTGAAATCTTTCATTGAAATCCCCCATAGATTCGTTAAGACCTCTCTTTATCATGTTTAGCTGATGGATCAGTGAAGTGTGGTCACTCTTATTCTCAAATCTAGTCACCAACAATTCTTGAAAGCCATCCCAACTTGTAATGTAACCACCTTCTAAAGTCCTATACCAGTCAAGTACTTTGCCTTTTAGAGACATAACAAGCAATCTAATGGCTATGTTGGCTCAGGTGACATTATTGAACTTACAAAAATTTGAAATGTCCCCAATATGCTCAGATGGGGTAATAAGACCCTCTCCATTGAAAGCAGGGAGACTCTTCGTAGCATTGGGAGGAATAGGGTCGTATGCAGGAAGGTCAATTGGATTTTATGTGTTAAAAGATGGGAAAGGTTGTTATCTATAAAAATTGATTCCTCTCCTTAGTGAAAAAGGCTTTCCTCTCTCTCCTCATTCTTGCTATATATACATCCCCTTGTCTAGTGAAAATACATCCACACAGAGTATGACGAAGCCCTATTGGAATGATATCCTACCTTTAAGCATTAGTAGAGTCCTTTTCCCTTTCAAGTTTCAAACATTGTTTGAGTGTGCAAGTGACATATATTAACAAAAAGTGATGGTTTCATGCTTCTATCCTTTGTCCTTCATGTCTGAGCAAAGTTCTTGATCTAACAGGTCATCTAGAGTGTGTTTAACTGTATGAAACTACTATAAGAATTTTAACTATTCTTTAATGTGCAATGTGCCTTTTAGTTTAGTATCCATATATTTTTTCATGCATCTCACCTCTTTATTCAAATATTCATGTTAGAATCTCTATAAATTGGAAAAGGTCTTTACATTTTTCTATATTATGCACTAAGATATGACATTCATGTGGAAGAAAAACCTTGGTGCATCACCATTCTTAAAATAGTTTCCCTCATGCAATTTCTCACCCTTTTCTTTTCAATCAAGCTAGTGTAGATATAGATTGTTTTGTAGAGACAAATTCAAGGAGCTAACCCTTTCAATCTACAGGTCCATTTCAATTATAGGTATACCCACATGCTTGGAAGTATTCCAACATTACCCAAATCTGAAAGAGGACTGAACACCCTCTTCTAGGGTGCAATATTTAGAGATAACACTAACATAGTACAATTTTAGGTTAACAACCACTAGCTCCTTTTCTACCCAAGTAACATATTGATATAAGTTTTCTACTTGTGCCTCCTTGTTACTGATAGTGGCATCGTTCATAATGTTTTGGCATTTTACTTATGTGACTATTTTTATCAGCATGCTCCCATCATCAACTTCATTAAATATTTTTAGGCTGACATCAATGTGTTGGCACTCATTTATGGTGAAATATGGTTATTGGTCTTCAATGACATTGCCATGTACTTCAAATGTATGATCATATGTGTGTGCATCAAAGGAAAATCACATTTGCCTTCATATTTACACAGATGCACCCTATGGGTAGATAACATTCCATATGTAGATTTCCTACTAAAGCCTCTCTCTGACACTCATCTTGTCAATGTCTTCCTCTAATCTTTGTGGCTCGTTCCCTTCAAGGAATTTTTGGGTATTTTTTTCATCTAGTTTTCCTTTATTATTATTTGTCCTTGTTTCCTCTAACATTTTCATCTCAAACACTTTATCCCCCAGGCTACTAACTTTCTCTCACCCTTTGCCAGTAATTCTCATCTCTCCTTCCTTATCTTCTCTTATTGTCTCTCTCTTTCCCTCTTTCTCTAAGCCATATTTGTCACTCAATGCCTCCTTATTTTCCATAGTGCCATTAATTATGCTAGCTTTACATCTAGCTTCTTCTAACTCAGTGTCACCAAACACATTGGTATCTTAGTTTTTAGCATTATGCTCACCACATCCACCTAGAACCATTTTCATTTATGCCTAAATTTTTAGTGTAGTTTCAACTCCCATATAAAGAATTACCTTAATGTACTATGTACTCAAGGACCCTTCTTAGCCTATTCCTTTCACACTAACTTGTGCCTCATCACCCTATTGCTCTTTTTGGTTAGTACCATTTTTTCTCCTTCATCTAACATAATAAATTGTATATCCTTAGGTTTGGGTTGTTCGATAGGTGGTGAATTAGTTGTTTGAACCCATCATTTTATTAGAGGGTTATTTTATTCTTCCAAACTGCTAAGATTAAGATCTTCAAAACTAATTCCCTTGCCTCTGACTTTCTCTTTGTGGGATTCTTGGAGGTTATTAGTCATAATAAAACCTTGGGTATTTGGTTGTGGAACTCCCATCCTTATTTATAAACTTAAATAGGTATTACAACCTATGCATGTTTTTATTTATTGTTACTTCCTATTAGGGGTTAATGATATTATCATTGAAGTCCTCTTCATCCCTTGATGCAATGTTACCTAGGTAGGCCAACATTATCCTTAGGTGTTTCATTCATTGTTTATGCCTTCAAATTAAATTAAAACATGATGTGCATTAGATATCCTTGCAATGGAGTTTGATAAATAACTAAGATTGAAACAAAATAGTGCCTAAATCCACCCAAAGGTGTCTCTATTTTATAATTAGATATAGGTAGGATTGTAGTGTTGTACAATAGGAAATTATTTCTATCACATATATGCACTCGACAAGTGGCTTGGGATGCACTACTCATCCCCAAAATCTGGGACCCTATTATCAAACCATATCTCCATTGTAGCCTTGTAATTCCTATTGTGGATACTGATACATAAGTGTGTTTGGAATCTTTTAGCCAACAAATTGTATATCAAGGGAAAAGACTAGACCTTTCTTTGTAACCATTGAGGATCCCAATTTCATCAAGTACCAATAATATTAACATTGTGTCCCGTTTGAAGGCCTCACATATTCAGTATGGTTTTTATTTGTGACACTAGACTATGATAATATAGGTTATCATAGGGTGTAGTATGTTTGGAAACTAATTATGGTAGTGAAAATCTACAGTTAACTGTGTATTTATCTAGGTGGTATAAACTATAGTCCTTATTTCTAGTATAGAATAAAAAATAATATAAGATTCATTCATACATTTGATGAAATAAATGTATGCTTTGGTTAATCTTATGTTTATAATGTTACATATTGTGTTTGCTATTAAGAAGTAAATTAAATGAATCTTTTGGTTGAATTATATTTGACTAATCTACATTACTGATACAGAGTAAGGAGTGATATGGAATTCACTGGCTTACTAACATCACAATGATAGATGAAGGCAGTCCGATCAAGTGGTGTGTATGAATTTGATTGATATCTAGATTGTTATTATTTATTATTTGTAAAACTTCGGGCTAAAGTATGTGTAGTGAGACATCATCATTTCATGAGTATGATTTATATGTTTGTGTGATATCCTACAATAGTATGGTTTTATGTGATACAAAACATGTTTAGTTTAGAAATCATATAACACACAAGTACTTATTTGTCTCTCTAAATTCCTGCACTGTCACTATCTACTTATCCATGAAGGGAAGGCCATTTCCTGATGGGATTAGTGTGGGGGATCATTGGTCCATGTTTGATGTGGAAAATCTTTCAGATTGTGCTCTCTCCCCACAATATTACTACATATCGAGATGACACTTGAGATTACCACAGATACTTGAGTTCAAGAACTATGTTCTAAGGGAGCCATGTATCTTATATGTACATTGTATTGTATTGTACTTATTATTGAATAGTGTCATGAGAGTTTTAATTACTTGTTATTTTACATTGATAGCAGTCATTTTAGATTTGCATCATCAGTGACCAAGTTAATATAATTACTTTCTATATTTGCATTATGATGTGCTCTCATGATATTAAAGATTAGTGTTATGTGATGTATTATATTTGTTGCTATTATCACAACTTGAGTATTTCTTATGGTCTCTACATATTCTTATGGTGTAATCTATGTTTGGTATATGTTCTAATTAAAAAAATATCACATATTTCTATGTCTAACCCAATGGGGTTGTTACATGTGGTATCAGAGATGTCGCTGAAACTTTAGGACCTAATGAGTCCATTAGTGTTTTTCTATTTTTTTGTTCACCAGTGTGACCCTAGTGACATGAATTATTGCACTCGTATTTTGGACTAGTATTACTTTTGTGCATAACCATGCTACACCATGATTTGAGTTTTGGGACTTGATAGATCCTCCTATACAACTTGGTGACTATTATTAGAATGAGACATTCATGTAATGTGTGTGGGAAAGTTTGAGTGTGAGTGCCCTTTTAAATTATATAGGGGAGTGATTTATCGAGAATCCCATTGGTTAAGGTTATATACAAGGTGGGTACGTGAGTACACAACATAGTTCATGAGTTGTGAACAATAAATTTCTACCATAGTTTGATCTCTTACAGTGAACACATCGAGTATGATTACATCCTTCTTGGTAATCAATTTAACTTCACTATTTTTATTTATGTTTTGAGTGTTTAATAATCAAAAGATACTTCTCACTTAAATATATGTGCTTTAGTTCTTGTGTCTTATGTTCCCTAATAGTAGAAATGGGAAAATCTTATAAGACCATTTTTAGTTTGGTATCACCTATTGTGGTAGGAATCTTCTTGTAGTAGAGTGTTGTTATTTTGGTTGAGAATTCCTATGTGTTAGGATTTTGTTTAAGGATTGGCACCCTTAAGTTATGTGATTTAGAAAAGAGTGTCATCAGTATTAGTTATCTTAGAGGTGAGTTGTTATTATCTCATTCTATTTTGATAACAATAAACTTGTTTTTGAAATATTAATTTGACTATGATTCCCAGGAGTTCATGGGATAAATGTCTTTTACTTCTTGTTGAGAGAGAAATTATATTATTGAATGAATTAATACATCTTTTTGGTTAGTATTTTAATTTTTTCTGACTGTGGAAATAGATTGAAATACCATATTTATAGATTTGGTAAGTAGGTAGTGTTTTGGCAACATTGAGTTGTGGTGTTTTCTTTTCTACCTTGTGAGGGTATGTGAGAGTTTTTGAGATGATAGTTCTCTACTTTCCACTTATGACTCTTTAGAGTAACTATTGTATCTAATACATGATTTTAAACCACAGGGAGTGGTAAACCCTTAATTATATATTAAATTTTAGAGTAAGAACTATAAGTTGAATTATAATTATTATGTTATTATTCACCTTTGAATAGATTTATATTGTTTTCTTATTGGCTTAAAACATGTTGTTTGAATAGTTATATTTGTATCTTTCATTAGAAGCAAGTAGGGTATAGGATGTGTGAAACATCTTAACAATCTAGGGGTTGAGATAAAGTTTTAAATTATCAAGTTTTAGTTGAGTAAGCAGGGAGATATTGTCTTGCTTGTTCCTGTATAAGGTTGAAAAGATGGTGTGATCTTTGTCCTTTGTATGTTAGGTTATTGTTAACATTATTTACTCTTAACTATGAATATAACACTTTAAGATATGTTGGGAAAGATGACACTAGTTTTTAATAATGGTAAAAGTATGGGTTTTGAAAAGTGCCCACCCCTTATATAATGGAAAGAAAGATATGATAGATGCTCAATAAAGATCCTCTACCAACAAAAAAATAAATAGGGTACAAAACTAAAAGATGCAACCCTACAAATAAAACCCCAAAAAACCCAAAAAATACTAACCCACGCTAAAAAATATTAATTCCATGTTCTAGGGGTCATGAAAATAAGTTCCTTCTCTATCTTACCTTTCCCTTTTTTCTTGCTGATTACAACCTTCCATTTACCCCCTTCCCTAGGATCTAGGAAGATAGGAATGGTGACTTCAAGAGAATCAATAGGGTTAAAATGATTTATGGCTTCTAAAGAAGCTTAATGAGGTGTACTAGCCAACAAACCCTCACATGCAACATTTTTCAAATTTGAAATATAAAATACCTTTGGTGAGGATTCAACACTTTGTTCAAGAACCAAAACTACCACTACCATTGGTATTTATGGCACTTCACTAAAATTATCTGAATTCTTTTCCTCATCTAAATATTTACAATTTTATCTATCTAAATCTATCTCAAGGTTAATAACCTTCCACCAGGAAACCCCATGCCTATGATTAGTGAAGCCACACTCATTAGCTAGATGTCTTAGTGTAAATCATTTCTTACAATGAAAACATAGGTCCTCATGATCTAGATTTTGTTTCCAAATCTGACCCTGAATGATCAAATAAATAAATGCAGGAAGGTTTTCTAAAACATTCAAAGAAACCATAATATGAGAAAAGGTAGAGTGCTACATATTTTTTGTTGATGGGTCAACATTAATAAATTTCCCAAATAATTTCTTATAGAATGAAAGCAGATTTCAGTCCAAAAGTATAAAGAAAATGAGGCATCCTTAGCCATATCGGTCTAATGTTGAAAGTGTCTATAAGTGGGTCAAATTATGGATGCCAAGGCTTAGAATACAACATACACTCATCCCATCTTCAAGCATTCTACTGGAAAATTACCTTCTTTTCCTTAGCAAGATTAAAGGCAACAACATAAAATCATTGGCATAGGGGAAAATTTCCAAATTACCTCTCATATAGGGTTTTTAGTTCTTCTCAACCTATGCTTGTAGTGTAGAAAGTGAAGGCCAAAACTTGGTGAATCTACAAATTATCCCTCTGCTTAGCAAGTGTTGCTCACAAAAGAGGATCCTCTTTATGGGCTCCCCATCAGAAGTGATGAAGGGGCTAGAAATGTTAGGAGCAAAGGCTTTGGATGAGTGTTTTTTAAGTATCTCTACATAAGATTTCCTCTCCTTCATGGGAAAAAGGGTCACCTCCCCTGAATATACCTCCTCTTTTTTCTCAAAATCTACTTTTTCTTTTCTTGAAACAACATCTCTAGTCATCACCACTAATGTGTTTGCATTGTCATTTGGTTTGGAGATTTTTTGAACTACCATGTCTTATTCCACTGCATTCAAATTAGACTTTAGAACCCTTGTAAATATAATAGAATCACCAATTGTGATGCCACTATGGATCTTTGGTTTAGTATCAAAATAGAAGCTTCATCACCATGCCTTGCTTCATCTTCTACCATAGAACAAGATGATGCCACCATAGAAAACCCAAAGTGATTAGGGTTGTGTATCATGGTTTCACTTAGTTTTCACTTAGTTCTTATTTACAATTGTTTCTTGGTTGATACTAGTTATGTCTAGCTAGTGGCAACTTAATATAATTACAGACTAATTTTATGATTTCTCTTATATGTATGTTGATACATCTGAAATTATTTAACATGTATAATTGCTTTCTATGATTTGATAGTATAGAATTGTTATTCATTGAACCTTATGCACATTTTAAAGATTAGTGGATCATAGAGACATAATGGAATTATGGTGAATAAAGAACGTGAGTTCTAAGTGATAGGATGGTATCCTAATTAGCCTTACATTGACTTGATTGATATTGAGTTGGATCTGACAGACGGACTTATCAAATTCAATATTTGATAAATAGACTTGTCAAATTTAGTCATATAACCATACACATGTATACGATGGAACATTTATTATTTAAATTTATATACATTGAAAATATAGTATTTCTAATTCTTATTTATCATCATACTTGTTAGGATATCCATAGAGTAGTGATAGTATATACATGTTATAATTTTTAAGAGTTACATAGGGTAGCGATATTATTAACTTATGCACATAATGCTTTCCAAGTTCCCTAATTATTTTTCTCTAGAATGAGAAAATCATTCTATGGGTTAGAGAGATCTATAGAGGGGATGAAATATTTTTTGAAACTTTCTTTGATCATTTGTATTAACTTTTGTGATGATCTCATGTATTTTTGAGAAGTCCGTGAAACTTTTACCAAGTTATTATAGACTTATCTTGATGGTTTTGCACCCCAAGATATTCATGACAGAACTAATCAGAGTAAGTAATACTTACAACTAATGTTATAGAGAAGGGTCTTGTGAGACCAATACTCTAAGAATAGTGAAATTTGAAGAAATTATGTAGTATATAGTTTAAACTTAGGGTATATCTAGATGGTATAATTTTATACATACTTGATTGTTATTATGTTTGTGGATCATTTGATTCTTGAAATCATCAGTTTGGTTATATTTTTTATGTAGTTATGAACTATGATAGTATGATATATCATAGAGTACTACAATATAAATGTATGTTGTACCTAGATTATACATACTATAATTTTTATGTCTAAACTTACATCTACATTTAACTAATTTACTATATACATGCTACTTATTATCTTGAATAACATGTTTTATAACAATTGGTAATAATTTTTATATGCATGAATAAAATATTAAGATTGTAATGTGTGATAATATAGAATATTATGTGTTTCAAGGAAATTGTGACTTACTTGTTATGTCTAGTTGCTTGAATATAATCTTGTGTTTTCATGTAGTTATGACTACTATATGATGATTGTTTGTAAAAAAAATAGTAGTTATGTCTTAAAACACTAGATTATGATAATATAGGTTATCATAGAGTGTAGTATATATGGAAACTAATTATGGTAGTGAAAATCTATAATTAAATGTGTATTTATTTAGGTGGTATAAATTATAGTCATTATTTCTAATATAAAATAAAAAATAATTTAAGTTTCATTCTTATGTTTGACAAAATAAATGTATTCTTTGGTTATTCCTATGTTTAACATGTTACAAGTTATGTTTTCTAGTAGGATGTAAATTAAATGAATCTTATGGTTGAATTATATTTGACCAATCTACATTGTTGATAGGGAGTAAGGATTGAGATGGAATTCACTAGATTATTAGCATCACAATGATAGATGAAGGTAGTCTAATCAAGTGGTGGGTATAAATTTGATTGATCTATAGATTGTTATTATTTATTATTTATAAAACTTTAGATGAAAATATGTTTAGTGAGACATTATCATTTTATGAGTATGATTTACATATTTGTGTGATATCTTGCAATAGAACAATTTTATATGATACAAAACATATTTAGTTTAGAAATCATACAACACACAGGTACTTGTTTGTCTCTCTAAATTTTTATGTTATCACTATCTACTCATCCGTGAAGGGAGGGCCATTTCCTAATAGGATTAGTTCAGGGGATCATTGGTCTGTGGTTGGTATGGAAAAGTGATTGGATGATGCTTTCTCTCCCTACACCAGTAATAATTATCGAGATGACACTTGATATTGCTACAGATACTTGAGTTTAGGAACTATGCTCTAAGAGAACCATGTATCTTATATGTACATTATATTGTATTTTACTTATTATTAAATATTATCATGAGAGTTGTAATTAATTATTATTATACATTAACAATGGAAGGTTGTAGACTTGTATCAGTAGTGGCTAAGTTAATATAATTAATTTTTATATTTGCATTATGATGTGCTCTCATTATATTAGAGATCAATGGTATGTGATGTATTATGTTTGTTGATATTATCATACATTGAGTATTTATTATGGTCTCTATAGACTCTTGTGGTGTAATCTATTTTTGGTATATGTGATAATTAAAAAAAATCACATATTTTTATGTCTAACCAAATAGGGTTGTAACATGTGGTATCAAAGATGTCAGTCAAACTCTAAGCCCTAATAAGTCCATTAACATTTTCATATTTTTCTTTTCACAAATGTGAACCTAGTGACATGAATTATTGCACTGGTATTTTGGATTAGTAGTACTTTCATGCGTAGCCATACTACACCATGATTAGAGTTTTGGGACTTAATATATCCTCCTATACAGCTTAGTGACTATTATTATAATGAGACATTCATCTAATGTGTATGGAAAACTTTGAGTGTGTACCCTTAGGAACACTTATACCATTTTAAGTTGTATAGAGGAGTGATTTATCGAGAATCCCTTTGCTGAAGGTTTCATATAAGGTGGTTAGGTGAGTACATAGCATAGTTCATGAGTTATGAACAAGAGATTTATACCATAGTTTGATCACTTAGATTGAACACATCAATTATGATTACATCCTTCTTGGTAACCAAGTTACCTTCTCCATTTGTGTTTTATGTTGTGAGTGTTTAATAAGCACATGATGCTTCAAAATTAAATGTATGTGCTTTAGTTTTTGTGTCTTATGTTCACTAATATTAGAAATGGAAAAATCCTATAAGACCATTTTTAGTTTGGTACCACTTGGTGCGGTGAGAATCTTCTTATAGTAGAGTGTTGTTATTTTGGTTAAGAATTCCTATGTGTTAGGAGTCTATTTAAGGATTGACACCCTTAAGCTATGTGATTTAGAAAAGAGTGTCATCACTATTAGTTAGTTTAGAGGTGATTTTTCATTATCTTATTCTCCTTTGATAACAATAAATTTATTTTTGAAATATTGATTTGGCTATGATTCCTTGGAGTTTATAGGATAAATGTATTTTACTTGTTGTTAAGAGAGAAATTATAAGATTGGATGAATTTATACATCTTTGTGGTTAGTATTTTATTTTTTCTCAGTTGTGAAAATAGATTGAAATACCATACTTATAGATTTGGTATGTAGGTAGTGTTTTGGCAACATTGAGTTGTTATATTTTGTTTTTTAATTTGTGAGGGTATGTAGGAGTTTTTGAGATGATAGTTCTCTACTTTCCACTTATGAATCTTTAGATTCACTATTGTATCTAACTCATGATTATAGATCACATAGATTGGCAAACCTTAAATTATATATTAAATTCTAGAGTAAGAACTATACGTTGAATTATAGTTATTATGTTATTATCCACCCTTGATTAGATTGATTTTTTTTTTTTTTTTTTGCTTAAAACATGTTGTTTGAATAGTTATTTTTATACATTTTGCTAGAAGCAACTAGGGTATAAGATGTGCAAAACATCTTATCAATCTAGGGATAGAGATAAATTTTTAAATTATTGAGTTCTAGCTGAGCAAGCAGGGAGACATTATCTCACTTGTTCCTATATAAGGTTGAAATGATGGTGTGATTTTTTTCATTTGTATGTTATGTTAATTTTAACATTATATCCTCTTAACTATGAATATAACATTATAAGATAAGATAGGAAAGATGATACTAGTTATGTCTATCTAGTGGAAACTTAATGCAATCATGAACTGATTATATGATTTTTTTTATATGTATGTTGATACATATGCTATTGTTTAGTATGTCTAATTGATTTCTATGATTTGACAATATAGAATTATGATTCATTGAACCTTGTGCACATTTTAGATATCAGTGGGTCGTAGAGACCTAATGGAATAGTGGTGAATAAGGAACATGAGTTCTAAGTGATAAAACATTATTCTACTTAGCCTCACATTGAATTGGTTGATACTGAATTGGATATGATAGAAAGACTTGTTAAATTTGAGATTTGACAATTGTACTTATCAAATTCAATCATATAACCATATGCATGTATACAGTGGAACATTTATTCTTTAAATTTATATACATTATAAATGTAGTATTTCCAATTCTTATTCATCATCGTACTTGTTAAGAGCTCTATAGAGTAGAGAAAGTATTGACATGTTATATTTATCAAGAGATACATGGGGTAGTGATAGTATTAACTTATACACATCATTCTTGCTAGGGTCCCTAATTATTTTTCTCTAGAAAGAAAAACACTCTTTGGATTAGAAAGATGTGTAGAGGGGCTGAAATATTTTATGGAACTCTCTTTGGTCATTTGTATTACATTTTTTGATGATCTCATGTATTTTTGGGAAGTCAATGAAACTTTTATCTAGTTATTATAGACTTGTCTTGATGGTTCTAGACCCTGGGGTGGTCATGACAGAACCAATCAGAGTAAGTAATACTCATAATTAATGTCATAGAGCAGGTTCTTGTGAGACCAACAATTCAAGAATAGTGCAACTTGAAATAACTACGATGAGTTCTAAAATTAATTTTATATTTATTTGCTTAATTTGATATTGTATACCATGTTATTACTTTTGTAAATAATATTTTTAAATTAAAATTTATGTTTGAATAAGAGTCATCTAGGATGATGACTAGATTTAGGGGGAAAGATGTTGCATCTCGATTCCTTACTAAGAAAATTGACTATTCATTGATACACACACACACACACACACACACACACACACACACACACACACACACACACACACACACATTTGATATTAGTTATATTTCTGACTAAGCTTGAGCTATATGCTATTATGGGATAGTAGAATATTGTTTAGATACATGATGATACATAATTACTTTAGTTGGTTAATGCATACATTTATATTTCAAGTATATTAATGTGTTGTTTCACTTATATTCTATGCTATATATTTATCATATGATACGATCTAACTATCTACATGTTATGAGGTGAATGTTAGAGAACTCATCCCTTAAAGTGTGATGGAAGGAGAGCATCATTAGAGAGGGTGACATAGACTGATATGTCAAAGGATGATAAAAAAACTGAGTAATATTTTGCACACACAAAATAAAGTTAGCACATGTTAGATTCATAACGAGTGGTTAGCATAATATGTTTTGATACCGTTTGCATTACATATTCATTTATATTGGTTTTTTATTATAGCTTAATGATTTTGAAAAATTATTTTATGTCAATTACATGTTAGTTTAGGTTTATGATTAGGTGATTTTATTTGTTTGAATGTATTTATGACCATTATGTTTTAGAGATTAGTGTAAATTGATTAATTTAGATTTATTGATTAATCTATCATGACATTACGAGTGCTAATTTAAATTACTAAATTTAATAATCTTTATAATTAATGTTAAAATATATAAAAATTATTAAAAATTATGTTTTAATAGAGATGCAAAAAAAAGAGAAATAAAAATAATAATAATAATTAAAAAATTGGATAAATAAAAGTGAAAGGGAATAAAATAAAAAGAAATAAAATCATTAATAAAAATAATAAAATAAAACAAAAAAGGTGAAAAAAAATTTTAAAAGAGAAAACTGAAAGCTATGCCTCTTTTTAATCTCAAAGGAGATTATGAAAGGGAGCATCATAATAATATATATAGAAGAAAAGATGTAGGTAATGAGGTAGAGAAAAAAAGACATGTTGAAGAAAGAATATAGTGGATCGAGCAATGGCGTTTGAACATTGTAAACATATAGAAAAGTGTAGAATGGAGAATTCATCAAAATCAAGTAAATTTAGTTCAACATATAAGAGGTAGGTGATGCATTAAATTTTTAGGAATAATCTTAATGAATTAGGTTAATTCAAATTTGTGCTCTGTATATATGTGTGTTATTTGAGGTCATATGAGCTATATAAATTATGATTTTCTCAGATAATACCAATTTTTTTAGGAAGTCTATAACAGTGATGAGTTAAAGTGTTGACATTAGAGGAAAATTATAATAGACTTAAAATTTAGAATACATCAACGATGGTATACGTTATGTTAACTATGTATACTCACTTTATAAGCTAATAAAGAATATTATATCGATATTGTGAGATTTAATATGAAAGAAGGGCCTCTTAAAATATAAAATCAATATCCATAATCTAAATTCTTTACCTAATTCATTGTTATAATGGTAAAACCCAAATCATAGTAATACCTAAATCATTGTAGTACCTATAAAAATAGTATGCCACTATTCCTTATGAATAAGAGCCATTGTTGAATCACTTTTAGGATAAAATTCTAACATAGTGAAAAGATCTGACCAAATTGAGAACTTCAACTTGTATATTTTATGAATATGGGCATAAAATTATATTTTTGAATTGATAAAACAATGATTTTATTTAAGTATAACGACTTATTTTTTTATGTGCAATAATTTTATAAATGCACCTAACAAAATTGACCAATCTAATATGTGCAACGATTTCAATTGTATTATAATATGCAATGCTTGATATATAATTGAATCACTGGTTAATGTTATTAGTGGATCGCCGAACTATAAAGTTTCATAGATGAAAGTAAATTGGCATCACCTTAGGACCCTTTCTCAGCCAATATTATAGTACAACATCATTGTATTCTAGTCATATATGGTCAATAGAGTTAATATTTAGCTAAAATAAGGAGAAATTAAGTTGCTAAAAATGTAAAAGCTCTGTAGTGAGTCACCTTGGATAAAATACAAGTTTGGCATCGCCAAATCTTTTATCTATAATGTTCATTGCAGGGGCATCACCCTTTGATATAATCTTGTCAATTGACTATGTTTTTTAATAATAATAAGTATACATAGTCAATTTATCATGTATGATATAATTGTCAATTATTTGTCTTTGGTCTAGATAATTTTCTTTTTGGGGCATCACCATATCATATCTTTTAATAGTCTACTGGATTATAATAGTTGTTCTTAGGGATTGTAATATCTTTGGGGAATTGCTATATTTTTTTGGGACTGCTAAATTCAAAATATTATAGAACATATTTAATTGGCTTTGCCTTTGTAAGGTGTTATCCCATATTCTTCTCTCAACCAAACATACTTTCAAGAGGCACTGGTGTATAGTGGGAAATTCTAGAATACTAGTATTTATATATAGTTTACTCAAGAAAGTAAATAGCTATAGTCTGTTATCAAACAATATGTACTCATAGGAGTATTATATACACAGTTGAATATGAGATGACATCACTATATCTATCAAACTTGTTCTCAGTCTAGGTTATTTTCAATTAGGTGTTGTGATATATATGTTAATTATTATTTTAATAGTGGACAAAGGCAGTGGTGGCATCGTCATATTAAAGATAGTAGGGAGTATTATCCACTAAGCATATAAATATTGTTATCACTTCATATTATGTCTTACCTCTTTAAAAGAAAAAGGGAGTCTTGAACCCGTAGTGTCTTTAAAAGATTGAATATGAGGGATTTTAAGTACAATATTTAGTGTAAATACTAAATAAAGGAAAAATTTCGTGTAAAAGATTATAAATTTGGCTATTTACATTAATGGGTTGAATTATTAAATATCCAAATCCATATAAAGTAATAAAGAAGATATTTCTTGTTATGTGGGCCTAAGTTTGTGAGCTTACTTCCAAGTATTTATAGACTTATATAAAATATCTAAAATTGAGTAAGAATGATTGTGAGATGTTAAAACATAATCAATTTTACACTATATTACAACGATTGTATAACCTCACAAAAATATCTTAAATAATATTAATATCTGTAGATCTTAATATGACTAATAGTGTGTATTTATATAGAAGGGTGTATTCTTGGTTATAATTTCATGGGTAGATTATGAACTATGTTAAGGGATTACATGAAATTAAGTTAACGAATGTGTGCATTCAAACCCCTAAAATGTATAGAAAATACTAGTTTGGATTTAAGAATGAAACTTAAGTACACAATAGAAATAGCTATGTTGGGATACATACCTAAGCTTGAAGTTAGAAGTATGATCTTATCTAGTCATCAGGGGTTTGAGAGACCAAAACCATAACTATTTTTAAAAAGTCTTATATAAAATGAAATAAGATATTTAAATGAATGTTAT
Source organism: Torreya grandis (assembly GCA_037957365.1). Taxonomy (NCBI): domain Eukaryota; kingdom Viridiplantae; phylum Streptophyta; class Pinopsida; order Cupressales; family Taxaceae; genus Torreya; species Torreya grandis. The sequence continues at coordinate 6,035,340 of JARHVA010000113.1, read as the reverse complement.
AATGGTTTCATGAGTTTTTTTAATTTCTCTACAAATGATTGATCGACTATTAGTTATATGTGTATTCAATATTGAATACTCATGTTCGGTACATATTGTGAGAGTGTTAATATGTAAAAATGTTTGGTTATATTTATCATATATTGGTACATCATGATTTGTTCTTATAATTTATAATTATTTGAATTCTAGTACGGAGTTTAAATTTAAGGTATATTTAGGTGGTATAATTCTGTACATACTTGATCATTATTATGTATGTGGGTCGTTTGATTCTAGAAATCATAAGTTTGACTATGTGTTTTTATGTAGTTATAAAATATAATAGTATGAGATATCATAGATTACTAAAGTATAAATGTATGTTGTACTTGAATAGTACATATTATAATTGTTATGTCAAAACTTACATGTATATTTGACTGATTTATTGTATACATGTTGGTTATTACGGTGAATAGCATGTTTTGTAATAGTTCGTAAGATTTTGTGTATGCATGGATATAATCTTGAGAGTGTAGCGTATGCTAAGATGAAATATTATGTGTTTTGAAAAAACTGTGACTTGCTTGTTATGTCTAGTTGCTTGAATATAAGCTTATGTTTTTGTGTAGTTATGACTACTATATTATGATTATTTATGAAAAATTAGTAGTTATCTCTTAGAACAATAGACTATGATAATATGAGTTATCATATGGTTTAGTATGTTTAAAAACTAATTATGATAGTGAAAATTTGTAGTTAAATATATATTTATTTGGGTGGTATAAAATATAGATATTATTTATAGTATGAGATAAAAAATAATGTAAAATTTATTTGTATGTTTGACATACTAGATATATACTTTGGTTACTCTTATGTTTAGCATGTTACATGTTGTTTTTTATAGTAGGATGTTAATTAAATAAATATTATAGTTGAATGATATTTGATTGATCTGCAATGCTACTATGGAGTAAAGAGTGAGACGAATTTCACTAGCTTACTAACATCACAATGACAGATGAAGACAGTCTAATCAAGTGGTATGTATGAATTTAATTGATCTATAGATCGTTGTTATTTATTATTTTTAAAACTTTGGACCAAAGTATGTTTAATGATATATTATTATTTCATGAGTATGATTTATATATTTGTACAATATCTTACAATAGAATGGTTTTATATGATATACAAAATGTTTAGTTTATAAATCATATAACACATGGGTACTTTTTTGTCTCTCTAGATTCTCGTGCCATGACTATCTACTCATCCATGAAGGGAGGGTCATTTTTTGATTGGATTAGTGTGGGGGATCATTGGTCTGTGCTTGGTGTGAAAAATCATTTGGATGATGCTCTCCCTTCCCATAATAATACTACTTACCGAGATAACACTTGAGATTGCCATAGATACTTGAGTTCGAGAACTATGCTCTAGAAGAGATATGCATCTTATATGTACGTTGTATTGTATTGTACTTATTATTGAATATTGTCATGAGAGTTGTAACTAATTATTATTTTACATTGACAGTTATGGTTGTAGACTTGTATCAACAGTGGTTCAGTTAATATAATTACTTTCTTTGACAAATTTGGATAAGGGTTCACTTCACAAGCTCGTCTTAGTTCAAATTTCATTTGTTCTTTGTTATCAAATATGGTCAAAACCTCATCAAAGCAAAAACCCAATAGTCCACTTCAAAATAGCTTACAGAGGACACAAACACATTTTAAGGGAGTCTGAAAGAGAAAAGGGGGGAAATGGGTTTCAGAAGATAGAATTCCTAATTCCATTGCCAGAATTTGGTTGGGGTCATATGATTCCCCTCAATAGGCACTGGTGTTTATGACTGTGTAGTGTTTTGCCTCAGAAGACACAAAGCCAACTTCAATTTCCCAGACTCTCTTCCAAACTTTTCGTCGGCCTCTTTGCTCTCTCCCACACAAATTCAAGCTGTCGTGGCTAAGTTTGCCAAGGAAGAATTCCCACTGTCACTAGAAACAGACTCCGCATTTTTTATTTCAGAATCACAGCCTTGTATAAATAGCAACCAATTTTTGGAGGAACTTATTGAGGGGGTAGAGGACAAGTAGTCTATAAGTTTAGAAGATTTTCTTGAAGAGAATGTAGACAATAGAGATTTTGATTTGTTACTAGAAAAAGGACGACTTATTTTCCATCAAACTAAAGATGTGCAACAATTAGAAGTTCAGATGTGCTGATAAGTACAATTTTTTTTGTGGCACTCTGAAACACTGGGATTCTTTATTGTTTTTTATATAACCTCAAATTAATTATCACACTATGTGGAATGAAGTTGTGATTTTATCACCGAGGCTTTGCCACTACTTGAGAAAATCAAATATCTTCCCTTATGGAAGCTTCTTAAAAGAAGACCTTTCACTTTTACTTTCTTAAGACGGCTCTTTGGGAAACATTGATGTTTTACTTTCTTAATACGGTTCAATGTTTTTTCGGCCCTTGAAATAATGGGATGGACTAAATTTGTCTATGGAAAGATTGGATTGATGATGTATTTATTATCTTGTAAGACATACACGTTTCAATTTTTTTATTTATATTTTTTACTGTTCAATTATAATGTGACAATTGTTAAATGTAATATTTGAAATATAATTAAAGTAGTATATTTTTTATGTTGTTTATTTTATATTTTATTGGTTTAAAAAAAAAAATTATAACTATTCAAAGTAATTTTTTATTTATAAAAATTAGATATTTTTCTTTTTCCAATTAAATGTTTATACATGAATTTTTTTAATAAAAATTTTAGGAAGAAGATATATATTTTATTTTAAAAAAATTATATTTAGATGTGAAATTTTTTTATTATAATTTTAAAATAAAGATATATATTTTATTTTAAAAAAGGTATATTTACATGTGAAATTTTTTTGTTATAGTTTTAGGAAGAAGATATATATTTTATTTTAAAAAAGGTACAAAATATTGTATCTAGTACATTGGCATTTAGATTTGTAGAAAAAAAGATAATTGTTTTGTTAATTGAAATGATCGTAATTAATTTTATTAGCTAAAAATTTTTATATAAAAAATAAGAGATTTTAATGATTTCTTTAGGTTTTGCCTTGATTTTCTTTTACACTCATTTCAAACTCTTATATTGTATCTTAAGATTTCGAGTTCGAATTTAGCGATCGCTCAAATTATCTTATTACAAGGTTCAATTAACAGAAAAAACTTGTTGAATTTATCATAAAATTTAGGAGAAATATTATCGAAGGACAAAGTTTTATACAATTTTTATCTTGTTACATAACCTAATGACGACGATCATGTATATTGATTCTGCTTGGAATTTCATTAATAGAGGACACGACCGATAGAAAGTTCAAAGTATGTGTGACATGTAAAAACAAGAGTCTGAAATTGACACAGAAAGCTGGATGCACTGTAAGAGAATTAGGTGTGAAATTAGAGGAGTTGAAAAATGTTATACCTATGTGTATCCCTTGTTCCTTTTTCGGATAACCATTGAAAGCTGCATCTTAAAAAAATGGGTATTAGTGAAGTTTGTTACCTTGAACCATTAACAGTTTCTATGAACCAACCATTTGTTTTTCAAGGCAAATATGAAAGTGCATTTTTATTCTTAGAGTTCGGCGAGGTGTCGAAATCATCCATCATGGGAGATTGAGAATCAGATATTAAGAACAAAAGAATGTGATAACAGAGAAGTTAATCTTTTCACTACCTTCCCGTTAAGTTCCCCGTTGGAGGCAGCAGCTAAAACAGTTGCAATTGCATTAGCCGCCTTTTACCATTGTTCAGTTTGTATTCTCAATCTATTCGTATCTACTTCCATGGACTGATATGCAGCCTCGAGCTGCTCTACTGATCTTTTTGCTCTCTGGCTACTATTTCCCAGTTGCAATTCACAAACCCTTAATTTCTCCAAGGTTTCCTTCTCTCTAGCATTGGCACTCACAGCTCCCTCAAAGGCATCTGCCATTTTTAACTCAGAGAACCCGCCCCCCTGGGTTTCGTCATCCAATGTATAAGTATTAGGCTATGACGATTCAGGTTTCTTTGCCACAAGTAGAAATTTTTTCAATTGTAAATTAGGCTATGACCATTCAGGTTTTTAAAATTTATGCATTGAATTTTAAGAGGAAATGATAATGATGCATTCAGATGTTGTAAGTTAGGACTAAATAAATGAAATATATGAGTTGAGTTAAAATATTTTAATTAATATATGGGTTTGCTTCTTAAGGATGTAGAGAACCACCAGTTTGTAAGTTTAGATTCATCTTTGTATTTTTTAAGATGTCACCGCAATTAATGTCCGATTGCAAAAAGGATTGCACTTCCCGCTGATTAGGTTTCCGAATATGTATGTGACACCTTATTTTTATTTTTATTTTATTATGAAGGAAAACAGGTATATGAGAGTGATGCGCAGCGGAAAATATCCAGTCAAAGGTAATCACTGAAATGGTCAGGTCTTACTAAATGACATAGTGAGGTTTTGTATTTTGAAATTTCTGCATTGAATTATAAGAGTAAATGATGTTAGGACTAAATAAGTGAAACATATGAGTTGAGTTAAAATATTTTAATTAATATTTTTGAAAAATAAGGATAAGTATTTTAAAAAAATATTTTTTTTTATCAATGTAATTAAGATATAAATATTTATATTGCATTTCTAAAAATAATTTATAAAATGTATATGAATCAAAGCGTTGTTTTAAATTTTATTAATTTTTGAAAAGTAGTATTGGAATTTCATATAATTAAAGTTTGTTTTGTCAAAAAATGGTTTATATAAATATAATATATTCGTTGAAAGTTATTTGGTGTTCAAATATTAAACAATGATCATAATTTGTATTATGAAGAGAGATTTACAAGATCAAATGCCTTTTTTATAGTGTTGCACCATGAGTGATATGGTTTCTTCTTGTGCTCATTATTAATTTTTTGATAAAATATTATAGTTTACTTCCTTTTAGCTTATGAGGAAAAGACTGGATCATGTGTCCAAACACCGATGGCCAGACCTACAACATATGTTGTGATGTTCTAAAGATGACTATGAAAATCATATATTAAACTTTGTAAGCTAGTAAGGAATTTATAGAAATAAAATTGATGATAACAAAAATATTGTATGAAATTTTACTTTAAAGATTGACTTTTGATTCACCTTAACTCTAAATTGTAATTATGTGGGACTTGTACTTTATGCATATGCCATATTAAGGCATGATAGAGAATTTGGTAAGGCTAGCAAGTATAAAATTGTACTCGAGTCTACAAAGACACATTTGAACATAAAACCAATTGTGTCAAATGTAGTATTGATCTGACTAATTGCAAGGCTTATGATTGGGAAGCATATGGTGATTCCTCTTCTTACTAGCTTTGGTGGTTTGAAGATAAACTATTATGCATATGCGTGTAAGCTAGAGTTTAAATGTGTGAACAATTAATGAGATTAAAAAATCAAAAATAACGAGTGAGAATAGAATATAACCTTGTTAAAAGCTTACAAAATTGCTTACAAATTACTTACGAAGTTGATATCTTGACATCCTTCCTTCATTCGGCCTATTTGCCATTATGTTAACTTACAATTTATAAGATAGATTTCATTACTCCATCAATTGTCTTGAAAATAATCAAAACATCATTCAAACATCCATATTCTTCTTATAAGTTCTATAAAATAAGTTTCAATAGTTTCTGACTATTTAGGACAAGTATGCACTAGGTGGGCATATGCATAGACCAGCCATGTCCCCTAGTGCGCTCTCATTTAAAGTGTTATAGTGGTCATTTTTCCATTTAAATGTTCTATGTGAGCCCTCCCACACCTTTATAAAATTTGGTTAACGTAAATAGTCTAAATTTTACACTATATAAACACATCAAAGTGAAATAATACACCTCCAAACAAACCTTAAAAAACCATTGCATTTTGAGAAAAAGTGCACTATTATTTCTACTTTCAATTATGTTTCATTCTAACTATCATAGGCCATGTCTAAATATTTTTAGTTTCAGTTCAAGGGCATCCATTATCAAGAATTTAAATCAATATTTTAGCTACATACATATAGTTTCATAATCACAGATGACATACTCACCCTAGGAGGGAAAACTACATGTGACTAGGGCCATTTTGGGATATGTAGGTAGGACTCAAATTATGCAAGTTTATTTAACGGTAGTTTTGTTATTCTCCTTACCCTACACCCCCCTTTGTGCATTTTATCTCTTGTTTGGCTTAAGTGTAGGAGTTCAAGTTTTAATTTTTATAAACTTCCACACATCAGACCAACCCATGTAGATTATTAATAGTGCATACCTAATATCCACACACCCAAACTAAATATTCATACATAAATTCAACCTATCCCTTGTTACAGTCAAATGACAAGTCCACAAGTTGGCCCTGCCATCCTAATAGACTCCTTCCCTAGTACATTATAAAATCACATCTTGGCAACATTTCTACCAAAGGTGAACTTCAAATCAAGTGTGAATATGACACATTATAACACCCCTAATAAGTTTGGCTTAGGTGATGTGGTAAAAGAATAAGACTTATGCTTAGAAGTATGGGTCCCAATAACTAGACCTAATGAGGTATCCATGTACAATGAAAGATAAAAAAATAAAAATTAAGCTATTGAATTAAATGTCTACCAAATGTAATGAATCCTATAATGGAATGAATAAAAGTTAGCTTCCATGAATCTAGACGTGTGAACAAGAGTGAATATTGGGTACATGGTCCATCTGAATAGAATGCATGGTTAAGTAATTGTAAATGGAGTGTTATGGAGTTCCTCTATGAAACAACAAAATTTCAAATGGAGTGTTATTGATATCCTCCAAGAAATAACAAACCTTTGAATTTTCTAGGAAGAATCAATAGGTACATAACATACTCAAATAATCAAGGAGGCACTAGTAGTACATAACAAACCCATTAATGTTCACTAGGGAGTGAAGATAAAGCATATCAATATGTCCAAAAGTTTTAATGTGCTAGGTATGTATAAAAATAACTATAAAATAATCAAGTGAGCATTCTCGATATATCACATGAATAAAAAATGCAAGGTGAAAAATAAAGCCTAAGATGGATCTAGATCCAATCTGTAGCTAAACATAAGAGATGATAGATCAAGATGTACTACGAAAACTCAGAATATGGTCATAAAAACATTCTAGATGAGGTGAAAAGGTGTTTTTCCTTCCCGTTGAATCATTCTTACTCATTCTAATTTTATACATCTACTAGAAACATGATCTACATGGATTAAAAATTGAGCTTACAGTGTCAAATTTAGCTAAAAATAATTTTAAAACTAACTTTCTTCAAAACTTTAAACATAATGGAAATGTATAATACACACCTAAAAAAAATCAAATGAAAATTGACTAAAAATTCTTCTTTGGAACTCCTCCATATGTAGATATGCAACCATTACATGAATCCAATTGAAGTAATGAATGCAGCTAAATAAAAGATATAGATATGCGAGTAACTTCTCATAGAATCTCATGAATAGAGAAAATATGACCCTTTCCACCTGAAGATTTCTAGGGATTGAAGCTTTGGAGTGCTTTAGGCTCCTCCTCTACTATTTATCGTCCTGATCTTACTAAAAACTAAGCTTTGAGATTGATATGGATCTCCTCTCAAATATTCTTGTGTAGCTTCCATGAAAATACAACTTTGATACCATATAAAAAATGAAAATGTAGCCCATGGATCTTCAACATAGACACCATTCATAAAACTTATTCAGATAAGATAGAGATTCACTAATATTTACACATTATATTTACTATGTGTAGTAAACAATTATATGTGCAACCAACATTGTTTTCACTAGAAAATTATTCACTAAAAGACTAAATCTCCACTAGCTTAGGATATGACTCTAAAATCCATTAATTTACTCAAGAATACAAAGGGTGATTATATAATAAGTGTAAAAGATGAGTGAGAGATTATTATTGGTAGAGTAAAACGTGGAATAATTCTCCAAGCTACACCTAACCTTTATTACATACACATGAGAATAAATACCACATTAAATATGCATTTAATAAATATTTATAAATAATAAATCACACCTTGGTGAATCATATACCTAAGGTGTACTTCATATCAAGTGTGAATATGACACACTCAAACATTAATGTAGTTTCACAACGTACTAACAAACTTTTCCTTTCTGATCTCAACAAAGATGATTTACCAAATTCTCATAACCTCTTTGTAATATGTTGCATGGGTTACTTGAGTGCAACCTTATATTCCTTCCTACACCTATGTATATTTACATAATGAAGCCATAACCTAAGAGTTTTTATACCAACACATATTATGATTGTCCTAGATGCACATGATATTTGACTAGTAGATGCTTTGGTTTAAAAATTAAGATCCAAATATTATGGAGCTCAAAGATAATGACACACCTACTAATGATTCAGTTACAAATCCTAATGCAAGTATTAATAAGTTTACAAATCCATGTCTAAATCATGAGGCATAAGAAATCAATACTATCCTAACATTCACACATTGACTCTTGTTGATTAACAGGCATGCACGGATTATGAATTCTTTCGTATATTCCTTAAAAACATGAATTAGCTAGATTTACTTGGGGAACTAGTAATTTTATCTTAAAGGAGATTTTACATAACATGTGTATGCACGTGTGTACAACTTAAAAGAATCACCAAGGAGGGCCAAACTCCAAGAGAGAGGTTTATAATGGTAGTGTTAAAAGACACTATGTATGCACTATCAACTAGACATAGATTTGGGGCATGCCCAAAAGATATGCTTGAAGGACTTAGATTGAAGCAGGGTGAACACTTGGGTTGAGCACTTCCAAGGTGAGAAAGATACTCACAAAGCAGAAGGTATTGATATTCAAGATACCAAAGGAATTAAGTTATCTTGGGTTCAAGCATGGCCTTCCAAATTCAGTTGAGTTGGGTAATCCAAGCCTTTGGTGAGGAATTAAGGTTCTTACACCTATTGATTTTACCAATGGTTGACAAAAAGGGACTTATGACATGATAATAATAGAGGCCTGTAGAATACTTTTGTAAGTGAGTATATTGATTCCACCTTCAATCTTTCCATTATGAGTGTGGCAGTTGTAGACCTAGTTTGTGGAGTATAATTGTAGAATTGTTACAATCTAGGTGCTAGAGGAAACCACTAACAAATAATCAAAGCTTCTCCCTAAGTTGTTGCAAACTACTTCATATTGAGCATAAATAAAAGGAAATCAAAATGTGAACTAAAGAATGAACAAAACATCAAATTTTATACCTAAAATTCACTCTTGAAGACCTCTTCCTTCTTTTTTTAAAATATGTGTTCCAAGCTTGAAGATGAGTGGATGCTTGATTTATTGATGTATGATTGCTTTATTGACTCAAGATTTAGACAACACTTAGCTATGGATGATTGATTTGCTTGCAAGGTGATGGGACAAATGTAGTGCTCTCTCAATTATTTTCTTATTGGTTTACATGGAAGTGTGGTTCTATTTATAGGAGCCACATGGAAGAATGGATGGATAGGATTGAGCCATGGTGGATTTTGATCAATGATGGAAAATGGATGAGAGAATTTGGTAGTTGAGATTGTAATAATTTTACATTCATTGGAGGATTGTAGAGAGGTGGTGAGAAGCTCAATACATTGTGTGGATCTAAAAGAGGCTATTATGATATTCTAGAAGAGGTTGGTGTAATAGATGAGGGATTAGTGGTGGGATTTACTAGGACTGTTAGTAGAGGTAGATGGGGGTAGTTAGGAAGGAATATGAAACTACTTAAAAATTGTAAAGGTTTTATTAACAATTAAGTGGGTGCTACATAGATGATTAATTGGTATAAAAAAATAATGTGAGGAGGAATAAGGTTGGGATGATGGAAGAAGATGCACCGGGGATGAATATTAGTAATAGTAATATTAGGATAATTAGATGTCATGGTAATTATTGTAATGGTAATTGGTACCAAATGACAATAAAATTAGTAATGACTGAGGAGAGGAAAAATTTAGATGTCTACAATATCTTTTGACATTAACCCTTAAACGCAGAGAATAAATGGTGAGTTAAAATCAAGCTTAAGTTGAATTTTGATTTTAACGAAGCCCAAAGGGCCTAATCAAAAGTAGAAACCAAATCCTTTATAATTTTAATTATTTTTTTAAGAGTCTCAAAACATTTATGCCAGATATTTTAGTGAGTAGGAAACTAATTTAGAGTTGTACAATACATATCACTTTATAGAATACACTTTATAAAATTTAATAAGTGTCAAGAATAAGATGTGTCTATGTCCCATTCAAATTGAACTACCAATAACTTAGCATATAAGTGACTTGATTTTACTTTTAATATTATCAAAATAAAAAAACTAAAATTTTAACCTTAAAATTTTAAAAATGATAAAAGAATGAAATTATAATATTGGTCGGTTGATTGTTTGTAATTAATGTTCGATGGTAAATCAAATTCATTATATCTTTAAGACATGGATAACAACACTACAATATAGTTAGTCGTGACTTCATTGTTAATTCTATGTTTTTAGAAATGAGAAAATTACAACATAAATGAAAAATGTGACGGAAACAGATGGAGAATATACATACATAAATAAATAATGTATATATATATATATATATATATATATAATTATAATTTTAAAGTTGTTTAATCTCCTTTGTTCAAATCCACATTTTTATTTATTGATATTACTTGATATTATATAACAATTCATGATTTTCAAGTATTTATTGATTCTATATTAAATAATTCGTAAATATTAACTCTATCTAAACAAATTTAAGAAAAATAATTTAAAAAATATTTATTTAAATAAATAATAGTTTTTTCCGTAAATTATATGCTTTCAATCAAAATATTACATACTCTTATGGTCAATATTTATGTAGGATAGAAAGAAAGAAAGAAAAATAGACCTTGAATAGAAAAAGGAAAAGATAAATGAATAGAAACTTGACTAAAACGCGGACCGAATGACATGATGGAATAGGAATATCTGATTAAACTAATAGAAATAGAAAAGAAAATATAGAGCAGTCATATTTTTATGAAAGAAACGTGACAGGTTGGGGAAACGACCGTTCATATTTGGCCAAAAGGTCACGTTTCTGGGAAAATAAGACTGTTTCTATGTATTTTCAGATTTCATTCAACGAATCGAGTTTTTAGTTTTAAGATTAATCTGTTTGTAGTCTAGAAATGAGTAAGGGTCTACGGAATTAAATTGCATAAAATTAATAATTTTTTATATTTAAAATTTTATTATTAAATATCAAAATGTTTGTGTATGTGGATTTTTGAGATTATTTATGTTCATTATTTGGAAGTAAGAATTAATATTATTAGAATTTTTTATGTGTGAAGATATCAATTTGAATGTTTTTTGTCGAAGGTGAAATGTTTTGCAGATAAATAAGGATAAACATTTGTAATCCTCATATCGAATGAAGCTCCTCAAGGGTTATAGGAATATCTAAAAATACAATGGCACCTTCTACGAATCTCATAGTAAATAGGACACTTGAACACAAAATGCTCTTCATTTTCAAGTTCTAAAAAACATAATTGGCATATACGCTCACCTTGTGGGAGGTTATGATCAAATTCCATTCAAAGTTGATGAGAGTAGACATGAAACTGAGCTAAATGGATCCTTAAATAAGATGGTAATGTCATCATCATGTATCCGTGAATTTAATATATATCCTTGTGAAACTAGAAATAAAATTGGAAATAATGGAGACGTTTGGTTTCAAAGGCTCTTTGGGATTGAACCATCTAACTTTCAAGCAAGATTTATTGGTCTTTGTACAAATATCTAAATTCATATTTAGTGAGTTGAGGAGCGTTAGTAGAAAACCCAAGAGATGGTAGACTTTTTATATCAATATATGGCTTCTTGAGGAGAGCCATAACTCTTGCATACCAACAAGATTTGAATCCTTGTTTGACAAGTTGCATAGAAGATTGAAGTTCCAAGAATGGATACCTATTTTAACCAGAAAAATAATTTGTGATGCATCAAATCCTATGAATCATAATGATAACATGGAAAATTAAGGAGATAAACCCCATACTCTGCAAGAATAATTGAATGAGGAATTGTTCTTTTAGCTTGAACGTTATTTGATAATATGAAAACAAAAACTTTTTCTAGATATTTAAAATCATTTTCTTTCAATCATGGGCCCCAAACTTCACAACCATAAAACAGTGTGGGAATGACTAATTTATGGAAAAATCAAATATTTGTTTGGATATCTTGAAATTGGCCCTGAGAACAATGACTTTCGAAGGATGTCAAAGACACATATCATTTTCTAAGTCTTGATTCTATTGTATGCACAAGGCTAAAAGATGATCCAGAGAAAACCAAATCTAGGTAGGTGTAAGAGTGCATCACCTCGTTCTATTTTTTATTTATTTTAAATTAATTATATATCTTATTTTTTTAGTTATATTAAATGCCATGATTTTTGTCTAAGTAACAATATTTATTTCAAGACCATTCTTATCACAAAAATTGCTCAATGTATCAAGCTAATTTTGAAGACTTATAATTGATTGTGAAGTAAACTAATGTCAGTTAAAAATAATAAAATATCAATGAAAATCCTAAAGAGGCTAAAAATACTTGTTCCATCCAAATTTGTGTAGATAAGGTCTTCTAACTCATCAATATATAGCACAAAAAGAGTCTGTGAGAGTGGACAACATTATTTCCTACCTATGGTATTATCAATGCTATTTGTAGTGCCCATTTTGGTATGAATATGACCAAAAATTACCTCATATAACGTCATTAGCAAGGTAATTACTAAATCAAAAAGACCTAGGTCTTTAAGTTTTTGAATCAAAATATGCCTTGGTACAATATCAAATGCCTTACAGAAGTATGAAAACAACAATATACTTTTTGTTTATTAGCCTTTGCTTCCTCAATGATGGTAGAAATATTATATATGTGATGATTGGTTCGATGATTCATTCTAATTCATGTCTAACCTTTTACCCAAAGTCATTTTATCTATGCCTCATTGGAGATATAGTCATCTAGCTCTAGCAAAAAACATAGCTAAAGTATGCCCAGTCATGATGGTACAATAGTTCCTTGGTTGAAGACAATCTCAAGATTTGAAGATGGGATGTCCAATATGGGGGAAGGCCATGAAGAATAATAAACATAAAAAGATTGGGGATATGAATGACAAGAGTAGTTGGGCTATGATATAAGAATTCATCATTTAAATTTTACACATCTTGAGCTTTATTAGACTTGAGTTAAAAAATGGCCTTAATGACCATCTTCTCAAGAAAGAAAAGATAGTTAAGTGGTATAAGACTCACATGGATGGGGGGTTGATTAGGAACATCATAGAGAGAGGTGGCATACATATACCATGTATGGGGGTTAGTAATTGTTGACCAAATTTTACACCTTCGTGAAAAATTAGGCACCCCTATTTGCAAAAATCATCTAAGTCTATATCTTTGGCCAGGTCCAGTACTTAGATTTTCTTTGGAAGAAGTGTTCTTTGACAAAGCCCCCAAAAAATGCACAAGTCTATTCTTTGCAAAAGTTGTTTTGGTCTTTTGCCAAGTATCCATTCTTTTAGAAGTCTTGTTTTCAGGTTTTTGTTTAAGTATCAAAATTATTTTGAATAAATTTTCCAAAGCATTTTTCCTGAAGTATGTTCATTTTTGGTCTTTTCTAAGACTTTGTTGAAATCTTTCAAAAATTTTGTCTGAAGCTTTTTTCTTTAAGTATATTTCTTTCAGACTTTTCATTCAGCCAAGTAATGAATTCTTTCAAAACAATTATCTGAGATAAATCTCAAAAAGATAAGTGCCAAATTCTTTCAGACAAATTATCTGTGCAATTTTTTCGAAGGTACTTTACAATTTTTATGAAAGATAACTTTCAAGCCGAAAAGGACACTTGTAATTTTTCTAAAAGGCACTTGAACTTTTCTGAAGGGTATGTGACAATTTTTTTCAAAGGTATGTTTCAACTTTTTTGAAGGGTATGTTTCAACTCATCATAAGGGTCATTTGCAAGAAGCCAAAGGGTATGCTCATTTCACAAAAAAACCTTTTTCACTTTGTCGAAGGGTCATTTTAAAGAACCAAAAGGGCCAAATAGATTATCTGAAGAATTATTTTGGAAAACTTTTCTGATACAAAGGAAGCAAAAGGGAAAAAAATGACCGTAGAAAAAAATGTTTGAAAAAAATGCCCAAGGAGTGATGGCCTGTAAAACATCAATTTTAGACTGTAGAAACTAGCTTTTCAAGTTTAAAAGAAAATCTTGACGATAAATTGAAGAAAAAAAAAGGTAACAATTGTAACAAAACATAAATGATCCTTTTGTTCAATTCTAATAAAACATAACTGATACATCCATTCAGTCATAACAAATTCTAACTGGTGCATCTGTTTAGTTGTAATTCTTGCAAATGTAACTGATTATCTCAAGATGACACATGTCTAAGTGACCCTTGGACTTATTTGATTTCTCTACCTCTTAAAGCTACATATATGCATTCTCCTGGCTCATTCCACATCCTCTGCTGGTTATTGGGGAAACTCTAGCTAGATTTGTACTCAAAGAACTCTTGAAGATATACAAGTGTGAATGCCTCTCATATGCTGTAATATTGAGTAATGATTGAATCATTTTTGGTCTAGTCTAGTGAAAGATTATCTTTTCTATATTGTACTATTGATGGTCTACCAATTTTTAGAAAGGAGATTGTTCCAAGTCTTTATTAGTATTCTTTTCTAAGTGTAGAAATATCTTAGAAATGTTTCATGACAAAATCTTTCTTTGCATCATTCATTTCCTTCTTAAGAATTATATACCTTCTCGAATCTAGCATATGAAATATTGATGTATCAATGGCTCCTGAGTTTTGAGTCTTGTGCAAGAAAACACCTTGTTTATTCCTTAAAGTAGTGGTTTCAATTAATTCAGAGGATATTAAATATTAGTGCATTACCACTTATTTTCTTTGTTGTTTTTCTAAACTATTTTTATATACAATTGATAGATTAGAGAGAGATTTAAAGGTGCACCAAGGGGAGCTATCCCCTAATCTAGAGATTCATCTCAATGAAATTGTCACCCACAACAAGAGAGATGATTCCATTTTGTTGCTTGGATGAGAAGAGCTGAACATCTCCTCAAGGGTACAAATCCAAGCATCAACAATAATGGTACTAATAATTTTTTAAGATAAAAATGATCTCTAGAATGAATTTTGATTGGATCAAATTTGGTGTAGGATAACTCTTCATTTTATAAAATATTGTTATCATTTTTTCTTTCTAAGGATATTTATTGTATATTTTTTGGATGAGCTTAGATCTAGAGGGTATTTGGGTCATAATACGCTCAGTTAACTTGTGAACATTTTTTGCAATCCACATCATAAAAAGCATTTTGAGGGCAATGACTATGGGCATTATGGGGTCTAGTAATATGAGTGGAGTGAGGGAAGGCATAAAGGGAAGCATTCACAATTCCTTGGGATAGCTTATTAGCTTGATTAATTGAGTCTAAAATCTGATAGATGCTCATGAGGTTGGTTTTAAGAGTATTAGTTTAGCTCTCATTGTATGCATAATTGAAATGAATAGTAGTATGTTGGCAAGAGATCCCATGTGAATGTGTGTTAGGTTTCGTAAGTGGTGTATGAAAAGAGAGAACAACATGACAAGTGAGAGGTGGGGGAGAATTCAAAACCTGAAGGTCATTTATACTCAAAAACTAATAATTGCATGATATAACATAGTCTACTACACTCATTCCACCAGGATGAGGAAAATAAGTAAAGCATCTAGATGTAGGGATGTGTTATGTACCTTTTAGAATAACAAGGTCATGAGATTCACCTAGTTTGATAAGGTGATATCCATAAGAATTCATGGTACAGTTTGCATATTATTGTTGGAACTTTGATTCAATAGTCAGCTTCGTAAATCATCAATGGGTCATTACCCTAACTTGCTAATGGGTCATTTATTGAATATGATCTAACTCTATATTAATCACTTCCTAACTATGCTTTCAACATCACCTCTTATAAGATAGTTGTTGCATTGCCTTGATTCACATTGTGTTTTTGTGTCATTTATCCTCTAAAAATGTCTAGTTTGTGGCATCTTACTGCTAAAATTTTAGTACTTGTATTTATGATTGACCTATGCACTTAACATGGAACTATTTGTTATTATAATCCATTAAATAGGTATGATGTCATTTTTTATAAGTTGGAAGATCATACATGGAAAAAAGATCTTGGTATTGGTTCAAGCACTTTAAAATATTATAATATGAAACCCAATTATGAGATTAGTTCATCCATGGTAAATTTATTATGTTCTTGACATTGATTTCAATTATTTATTATTATTATATAATTATTTTCTTGTTGGTCATGAATTTTGTTATAAATGTGTTGACAATATTAATTAATTGGCATGTACTTGATCATGTCAGCTATTTTAGACTAAGTAAGAACATCCCAAACTTTTCTATCAATCACTATATAGATAAATAGTTTTAAAAATAAATTTTGTTAAAAAATAAACAACTTTGGACATTTTAACATTTTATATATACCAATATAAAAAAATAAAAGATGTTGATTGGTTAAAATTAAAACATTTTAATTATTAAATTTAACACAAAATGATTCTTATAATACCTTACCTTCATAGGTATGAATAAATGCCTTAGTATGAATTTAATTCTCTTTCAATGTAGATTTAAATTACACACACACTAACATCACATAATTTTTGGAAGGTATAACATTTAATCAATTTTTTGCTAAAATTCAACATAATCATATAAATAACTTAAGTTAAAAAAAAAGCCACTTAAAAGAATAGTTTAATTAACTTAGGGTAGAGCCCACCCCATCATAAGAAAGTATAAATAAATTAATTGATATTATAATGTATGCTTCCTTTAATTATAAAAGAAAGGGAGATGTATGTAAGTTGGGAACATGATATTTCTCATAAGATTTGTAAGTATCTATGTAGCAAGTATATATTACAATTGGTTAAACCAATTATTTTTCTTGGACAATGTGCATTCAATAGAGGCTGAAAATTTCTTATGTATTTTGTTTTCAACATTAGAGTTGAAAATATATCTATTATAAAAATATGAAATAAAATAATTGAGTGGATTTTGATTGGATAAAATTGTGCAATGTGACCATTAACCTAGGGAAATGCAGATTTTTTGTATTAAGAATTGTATATTTTCTACAGTGGCAAACAAGACTTAGGGACATTGAAATAATAAGTTTCCCATCTACCATTCATCCAAATAAATAGAAACAAAAAGGATAAATAAAAAAACATTTCTTCTTGCAATGGTGGTGCTTGGTATTTAAATACATAACATTCTTACATTTTTATTCTATTTTGATTACCATGATATCTAAAGATGTATTACTTCCAATTTGTAAGAAATTATATCTGTGTCAATTTCTAATGCTTATGTAGATTCGTGCATGTCTAGCCTTCCTGTTGAAAAGGTATGTTTTTAGTTCCTTCATGTATTGTGTATGAGGGATATATGTTGTTATGTTTTTAGTTGCTTCATGTATCATAGCTCTATGGTATCAATATATATTCATGTATTTAATTAAGCATACCTAGATCTAGAACTTACTTGAAACTAACTTTGAAAATAAAATCCTAAAGTATAGTAAGAACATCCATGTTGTAATGGTAATAACTGACTTTAGTACCCAAAAAGCTTATTTTGAATGAGCAAGTTAGCTAATGTGTATGCAATGTAGAATAAAAAATAGAGAAAACAAAGAGTCGGTACCTTTGATATGGGTCTAGTTCCAGTGTAAATAAAAAAATAGTTTTTTTTTAAAAAATTATTTATAGAAATATCTACTTTGTAATACATCTTGGTTGGTGATGGCCAAGGTTTATTTTTTGAGATTTTGGCTAGGTTTTGGCATCGGTAGCAACTTGTTATCCAAAACCAAAAAACAAACATAGCTTTATATGAAACTAGTTTTACAAATTGTATTTGTTATCATTTCTTCGATGCCTTCTTAGAGATCACACTTTTTTGAATACCCTAAAACCTTGGAACTCCAAAAAATGACATTTTCACAACACACTTTAGGGTGTGTATGCTCCCAAATTTTGGCTAGCAATAAAATAACTCTCTGCATCGTTTAAGCATAAATTTTGGTCTATTGGCCACCTGGTTCTTCATTGTTGCATTGAGAACCTCAAACAAAGTTACAAAACTATTTTAGAGTTTAAGTGACATAATATTTACCATTAACAAAAATAAATATTAGATAAATAGAGTGTTTACAAAGAGTTACCCTAATGCCTTACCAATGTGTGTTAGTGCATTGATAGAGACCCAAAAAACATGAAAAAATTTAAAAATTTACACAACACATACATTTCAAATATGTTATAGATATTGAAATTTCCATAATTACTAATAGATAAACTATTGCATTGTATTCATGTTATTCAATAACAAACTAGACCAAAATAATTCCACTTTTGGTCATTTACTCATGCAATAAAGCGTATCTCAGTAGATTTCATGGTGTATATGCTTCCATATTTTTCTTAGCAATGAAAATAGATATTTTCATGGTTTAAACACACATGTTTATCTATTGGCCATGTAGGAGCACTACAAAACTCTTTTAAGGGTTAAATTTTGTAATCGTTGGCCTTATCACAAAAAGAATTTACATAAATAAAGTAATGAAAAATAGCTAACATAATACCTTAGCTATACTATTTCACACATTGACATAGACCCCCCGAAAAGGAAATTTTAGGAATTTCTACATTGCATACTTATAAGCTATGCTATGAGTATTGAATGTTACATAGTTACCAATGCATGAATTATTGAATAGTGTTTAGGATATTCAACAAGCATAACTTTTTAAGTCGGTGATTTAGTTTGATTAGATGCTTGTCCTTGGGAAAAAATCTTAACAAGGCCCTTAGCAATAAGAGCCTTCTCAATCTACACTCCTATATCCAGTTGGGTTAGCTAAAATAATTTAAAAAAAAGAGAGAAATACAATTTCACAACACCTACCCATCCCTTGCTAATTTAAAAAACTCAAGTTGAATAATATTTTAAAAAGTATCGATTTTATTTGAGTCATTATCTGATACATTTCACAAGTTTTCTTCTTGGAGGTGCAAATAAATCACTGCATGATTTAAAACACCTCTTGATCTATTGGCCACGTGGTTCTCCATTTTTGATACCTAAAAATCATGGTTTATATAACCATCATTAATTGTATTTAAAAATAAATGATAATAGATTTATCTTACTAATGATATATTTATTATTATGTTAGCTAATATTTATCTACATTATAATATAGACTAATAAATAATGTATTTATTTACAAAATAACTATTATAATAATTTAATTTTTTATTTTAATATATTATTATAATATACTATAATGATATGACCTGTTATTTTATGTAATTTATGTATTTCGATTATATTACATGTATTATTAAATGCAATATTTATCGATGATATAATTATAATTATAATAATATATTATGTTTTCTTAATTATTATACTAATGTAATATAGTATGTAATATATGTTACATAATATAATAGCTTATGTATTATTAGCACAATATATTTATCCTAATATATTTTAAAAAAATTATCGTGCAATGATGCTCGCTCATTCACACATCTGGTCTACTTATGAATTCATGTGTCGAATGGTAGCCGTTAAGCTAAAATAAGTTGACTATCCATTGTTTTCATGGTATTTCTTATAAAGATTTACATCCTTTTACTTAAAAACCCACTACTCTCTAGATCAAAAAGTCACACCCCTCAAAATTATTATTTCATCTTGGAAGCTCTCACCACTTTCATGTTTTTTATGGGCTTGAATTTTTGTATTGTTTCATCATTGTTCAAGTTTATTATGAAATGTGACATCTCCTCTCCACATGTATTATTGCCATGTGATTTTTCTTATGTGTTAAGATGATTGATGATGCTCAAAATACATAAGATGAAAATAATGACAATGTGATTCATAGAGAAATTTCACTATTGTAATTAAAAACAATGAAAAAACATGTTCTAAGACTTTATAATAACACATTGGACCTGGACTTATATTTTGTTTCCATATAATGTACATAGAAAAACAAAGTTAATTATATGTATATATGTATATGTATGTATACATACATAGTATGATTTATGTATCTCTTGTATGTATTTTGTATATAGTTGATAGATTTTTGTTATAAAAGAAAAACTTGCATCTGATATTTTTTTTAATGTGAGGGGTTGTGGTTGTTGGCATGCAAATAGATAAATGGGTTAGACAATATGCTTATGCTACATTATAGTGTTGACTGCATAATTTTGCAATTAGAATGCTCTTTTTCAATATTTCCTTAGACCATCTTCAGATTGATTAAACACATTTTTTATTGATTTAGTCCTTCCCATCAATTTTTTTTAGATACAAACTTTTAATACTATCAAAAAAATTAGGTCTATAATCATGTCAGTGTTTATGGTTTAATTAAGTTTTGACTCTGCGTTTATAGTGATCTCAACATTTTTTTATTGACATCACACATGCTACATTGAGAAGGCTTAATTTATACAACTAACTAAACCTTTAATTAACTAGACCTTTAATTTGCATTTATTTCATACTTTTTGAACATTTGATTCAACTTTTAATAAATTTGACACAATATGCATCTATGACATTAAATTTTCTATTTACATTTGTATTTACTTTGTTCTTACATTCCACTACAATTTCAATTTTATTAACATAACTCAAATTTTCCTCTACAATAGCCTCTAAGTAAAAAATTTACATTCAATCTTGCACCAAAAAAATTGATACATTTTTGTAAACACTTGCCAAACATGTAACTAGAATGGATTTTAAAAAAAGATAAAGATCACCTCTATAAACAAATATGCTCTCATTTATGAGATAACAAATCAAAATCTTTTCTAGTCACTAATTGGCACAATGATCTACTGCATGCCCTCGATGTTTATTTTATGTTTTTGTCTTTGTCTTTGCTTCATGCTTTTGCTATCATTTTGTGCCGCATGTCAGTTATCTATTGTATTGTATTGCAATCGTCTCTACCTACTTCAAGGTTTTCAAAGTGAAATTCTATGTAGATCAGTGCCATATCTCAACTATGTGCCATCTGATGTCTCATAATTGATATTTGAACAACAAAACATTTGTTGACTTGATAGATCATATGCTTAAAGTGTATGCTTAAATTGTTATCTGGTTAACTTTTCTCCATTATATTCCTCCACTCAATTGTGACTGCTTGTATCAAATCTACAAATATGTTAATGATAGAGCAATAATATGAATTGTGATACAGAAAAAATAGGCCAACCTTCCAAAGGCCATAACTTTTGATCCATAACTCTGTTTGAGCTCTTCCATGCACCAAAATGATTGTATCAAAAAGTTCGTCGTTGTCCTAGGCAGTTCTACCTATCTATCAATGTTTACAATATTTTTTAGAGGCTATGCGTGATTATTTGAGAGTCCAAAATTACAATTTAATTATTTTTTTGAGTTTTTCTATTTTCAGAAATTGTATATTTTTAGGACCGGATGTTAACATAAATTGAATTTTGTCCGATCATCTAATTATAGTGTTTAAGTTATTTCAAAAGATTTTTAGAACTGCATGCACTTGCACACAAACTTACTATAAATAATAGCTCATAAAAATAAGCATTTATAAATTTGTTTTAGATTTTTTTCAAATTTTGTATATAAACTCTATTTTTGAGTTTACGCTTATTTAAGCATAGTTTGGGTTTGTAATTATTTCAAGTCATTCAATAAGAATCAATTATAAGTTATTATTTCAGATTTTGACCTATTGATAATTTTATTGTCTTGATAATTTTCAAGTTCATTAAATTGGAACACTATTTGAATTTAAAGATGTTACGCAATTGTTTCCATAAATCTATACTTAAAATACAACACTATGAAACAAAAAAACTCAAAACTCTACTAATTAATTATTTTGGTCATGGTATTATGAATGTATTTTAAAGCCTATTTAGTTTATAGTATAAAGTCATTCGCTAAGAGAAAACGAAGTGTTACTAAACCATAATGATCACTATGTGGACATTACCCTGGTTATCAATGTTTTTTTGTCAATTTGTATTACGGATCGCAAAAAGATAAAAGATAGTAAACAGTTAGAATCATATAAGCAAATGAACTTATGCGTCCTAGGAATGAAACTCAACGTAGGCAAACCAAGACAGTCATAAATCTTGATCAACATTTTATTGTTGACCTTTAAGCTATATTTACATATCAAATTAACATTTAAGTTGTATCCATATCATTATTAATAGCAGCTAGATTGAACATCAAACCTTTGCATTAATGAAATACATACACATTAATGCCACCAGGTTGCTGCTAGCAAAAGCAAGAGGATTCTTCAAGCTTCAGCAACCACCAATATAGAACAAGAACAAGTTGCAAGCAAACTCAGCATCACAAACAACCGATGACATCTAAATGTAGAAAATAACCAAAGGTTTTATTATCTAAGACACGCTACTTAGAGAATTGAGATAGCCTAATACATAGACCAAGATGGACTAGACCAAGGAAATGACTCTAGAGTCTCAAGAACAGGAACATGTGAGCATTCATGTCGACAAACACACAAGCAAGCCCTAAAATAAGAGAGATAGCATCGCTGTTGGAGAAGATATTTCTGCAGCCAGAGGTTAACATACAGATGACAACACTCGAAGAGAAGCTAGATAGGGTCAAGCATTAGAGGTGAGACTCGAGAAGATGAAGACACATTATAGGAATTTATATCAAAGGATTCAATAGTATATTAATGAATGTAGCAATAATTTTGTTAAGATTTGTATGTTAATGCCTGGTATTTCAACTTCTAGACAACCGTACATGTTTTTGGATTCTTTGAATGATAAATTGGAGCGATATGTTGACATTATTAACTGAACGGATTAGGATGAAGCTATTTCACAAGCTATAGAATACAAATAGTTGATTAAAAGAAAAATAAACATAAGGAGAAACCTGAATTATACATTCCCTAGAAACCAACCTAGTTAGTCTTGAATAACACTAAATATTGATACAAGGAAGCTGTTTAATTCTCAATTTTTTCTTATGCAAATAAATTTGGACTCCAGGGCATAGGTGCATGCTTAAGGAACAAATTCAATTGGTAGAAATGTTGAATGATTTAAAAATTAGCAATGACAAACAAATACAAATTGATCCATACATGCTACCCCTACATGAGATATCATAGGAAAAAACCATCAATCAGCCCTCATCATCTTTGGATAGCATTACATGCATGGATCCATAACATACCTTGAGAGTGGAAAAAAAGATTAAAAAAAGTAACAAGTCGTAGCATTTATACCTATTGTAAGAAATTGTTGTGGAACAAAGTAAATATATTGATTTGATATAGCTACATAAGCATGTCCCTTCGATGTAGATAGAACTATTTGTTACATTTGTCATGGTGCATCTTTTCCAACAAAGTTTTGTAAATTGAAAAAAATTATCTATTTTGCGTTAAATACGGTTAGGCTATTTTGTTTACAAGCTCCTTTCATGGGCTCATAGTTTCTTCATGAGCCCACCTCCAATGAAACGGAGGCCATTCATAAGAAGATAACCTAATCCATTGTTCTTGTTCTCTAACCTACTTAGTGTCTTCGCTTGAAATCTATGTTTACATTAAACTTCTATTTGTAAAATGCCCTGTTTGAGTTCAATTTTTTTTTAATTTTCTGCTCGTTTTGCCTTGTTTTAATCTTGGTTTCTCCGCCTTTTTAACTTTGCCATTTTCATTTATTTCTTATAGGGTAGTACACTTCTCCCATAGCGCTTAATTCCTCTCCACGCATCACTTCGGAGATTAAAAAAAGCCTTGAGCTTGCGAACAAATTCACCCCTAGACTCCTAAATCGTATCATATAACATGATCTCGATAACCCAATTTAACAGAGTAAAAAAATTATAATTATTGTAAATAACCCTCTGCAACCCAAAATCATAAATAAAAAACATGTGGCAACCTTCCAAACCACAAAATATAATATTTAAGATATAAATGTATGTATTATTTTTATATTGTTTAAAAATAATTCTATAATTATATTAAAAAATAATTATTTATGAAAAATATATGTATATTTTTTCCAATCAAATGTTTATACATGATTTTTTTGGTTACAATTCCAAGAAGAAGATACATATTTTATTTTTAAAAAAGTACATGTGCAAGGGGAATATATATATATATATATATATATATATAATTTTAAAAAAGTTACATCGATATTGCATCTCCTGCTTGGTATTTAGATTTTTAAGGGAAAAGATAATTCTTTTGTTAATTAAAATGATTATAATTAATTTTACTAGTTGAAGTTTTTTGCTTGGAAGAAAAGAAATTTTAATGATTTCTTTAAACCAAAATTTAATTGTCCAATTTTCTCATCTTGCAATTTCGTTGGATTAAAAACTCATTTTTTTTATATGATCTTTTCTAAATAAATTAGCATATAATTCTAAATATACAAAATAAACTATGAAAAAATAGCAATATATTAAATAAAATAAATAGAACTGAATTACAATAGTAGAATTGTAGAATTGTTGGCCTCTTTGAGGGGACAACCTCTTTTGAGAAAGCTCAATTCAATAAAATTCGAGGATGCCTTCATTGGACCTTAATACTGACTTAAATACTAATTCTATTCTAACAACTATTTCCTCTCATGCATGTGGGATAAAGCAAATATGCTCCAGGGATGACTTACAAAGCATATGCATCCAAAGAAACTACTATGCTAATAATGTAAATATAAGAGTAGAACACGAGTTCCTAACATCCCGTCCCTCTTGGAAAAAGCTTTGTCCTCGAAGCTTCAATTGCGGAAAGCATTATTAAATTTGAGATAATGGTTCCCATGTGGCATCTTCAAGTTGCAGTCCTTGTCACTGAATTAAAACTTATGTGATGGTGCGAGAGAGAAGTTGGCAGGTGCGTCAAGCCAAGACTGATTTTGGTTCGAAATGGAGGGAGCCTTCATTATCAAGTTCTGGTAAGACTATTTCTACTTGAATGTTGGTGCCAAGAACTTTCTTCAAACATGAGACATGAAATATTGGGTGAATGCAAGATGAAGGCGGAAGCTCCAACTTGTAAGCAATAGACCCAATCTACTGGAGAACCTTATATGGACCATAAAACTTAGGTGCAAGCTTTTAACACCCCTTTTGTTTCAGGGATGATTGTTTGTATGGTTGTAGGGCAAAAAAACCATATCACCGACTTGAAAGGTATGCTCAGAGTGGTGTTGATCGTCCTGCTACTTCATGCAATTTTATGCCAAGTGAAGATTGGCCTGTAAGATGTGGAGAATCTGATCTCGATGGCAAAGAGTAGTGTCAACTAACTAAATCGGTGAACTGCTGGTGTATACAGAAAAAGTGGTGGGGGTGCTTGCCCATAAACTGCTTCATATGGGGTTATTTTAGTAGAGGTGTGGTAGGATGTATTATACTACCATTCTGCAAGAGGTAGCCATTTGACCCACTGATGTGGCTACTCTATGAAAAAAAACAAAGATAGGTTTCCAGACATTTATTGAAGAGTTGTTGCCAAAAATGGTTAGTGAAGGTGGAATCATGATCCGAGACAATAGAAGTAGGAAAACCATGGAGTTGAAATATGTGATCAAGAAATGTCTGAGCAACAGTGGAAGCAATATAGGAATGGGCCAAAGTGCAAAAAAGAGCATATTTAGAGAGGTGATCCACTATGACAAAAAACACTGATTTATTGCTAGATTTTGGGAGGCCTTCAATGAAATTCATGGAAATCATAGTCTAAATATGTGTGGGAATAGGAAGTGGTTAGAGTAGACCAGGTGGGGCAACTATTTCACCTTTTAGTACGTTGGTAGATATCACATTCAACAACAAATGTTTTAATATCTTTTTTGAGTTTGTGCCAAAAGAAATTACGATAAACTCTCTTACATTTTTAGAAACCCTGAATGACCAGCAGAAGGGGAAGCATGCATCTCCTGTAAAACTAGTTGTTTGAAATTGAACCCTGTTGGTAACATTATGCAACCTTTATATCGTAATGTGTGCCCATCCCATGTATAATGAGATTTAATAGATGGATCAATAGATAGTTAAAGAATGAGTTGTTGGGTTGGGATATCATTATGCCACTCAATTTGAAGATACTAGAGCCAAGTAGAAATGGGAAGAGAGACTGCACAAAGATGCATTTGATCATCAAATTGGTGAGAAAGAGCATCAACGATCATGTTTTCCTTACCTTTTTTGTAGGTAATTTCATAATCGTATCCCATGAGTTTAGAAACCCATTTTTATTGCTTTGGAAAAGATACCTATTATTCTAGAAACTATTTAACGCTCTGATGGTCGATTTTAATGCAAAAGTGTTGACCAATCAAATAGGGACTTCATTTGTGAACTGCATGGAGAATAGCCAACATCTCTTTTCCATATGTGGAACATACCAAATTACATCTAGTTAGGGCCTTATTGGTGAGGGTGATGAGATGACCCTCCTGTATAAGTACAACACCCAAACCTATTCCACATGCATCACACTCAAGAACAAATGGCTTAGATAAATAGGGCATGACCAAGACTGGCATGGTGCACATGGCATGTTTAAGGTCATCAAATGCTTGAGAAGATGTAGGTGACCATGTGAATGCATATTTTTTGAGAATATCTATCAATGGAGCTATAATTATGCCATAATCTTTGATAAACGTTCTATAGTATCCTATCAGACCATGTAAAGACTGATAAGCTTTTGAGGGTCTTTGGTTGGGTCTAATTTATCATGGCTAAAATTTTGGTGGGGTTGACATGAATACCATAAAATACGATAATATGTCCTAAATAATCCACCTCTATTTTCTCAAAAGAACACTTTGAATGTTTGACACATTAGTGGTTAGTAAAAAGAATGCCCAAGGCGATGTCGAGGTGGTGGAGGTGATCCTCCCATGTACAACTATAGATAAGAATGTGATCAAAGAAGACCAAGAGAAACTTCTCAAACAGGGATCCCATGACATCATTTCCCAACTATTTTCTCTTCATAGTACTTCACCACTAGACTCTCACCCACCTTCTCACTTGCACAACCTTTTGGTCAAACATGCCTCTATTCTTGAGGAACCTATTGGATTGTCAGCTCATCGATCTCAGGGCCACTACATTCCACTACTTCCTAGTAGTGCACCTCCTAGCATTTGGCCCTATCAGTACCCATTTCATCAAAATACTAAGATAAAAAAGATCATCCATGATCTGCTATAGACAAGGGGTATTCAACCCAGCACAAGTCCATATTTTTCACTAGTATTGCTTGTTCATAAGAAGGAAGGTTCTTCATTTCTTTACATTGATTATCGAGATCTGAATAAACTAACCATCAAGGATAAGTTTCCAATCCCCATCATAGATAAACTCCATGGTGCACAATTTTTCTCCAAATTAGACATGTGCTTGGGGTATCATCAAATTCATCTTCATGAAGCTAACATTCTTCAGATAGCCTTTTGCACACATGATGGCCACTATGAGTTCCTTGTCATGCCATTTGGGCTTACTAATGCCCCCTCCACCTTCCATAGTTTGATGAACCAAGTATTCCAATCCTTTTTGCAAAAGTTTCTCCATGTGGTGAGAGCTAACAATGCTTGTGGAGCCTGAAAGAAGGCCTTATAGGGTGTATTTCTATCCATTCTCTGGGATCTACATCTAAAGCTCTAAAAATTCCCAAAGGATGGGGCCAAGTGTTCATAACCATTGGGCACTGAGAATAACATCACATCCCCCTAAAGATAAAGTAAACATGTCAGTATGAAGGTTATAGTCACCCACTGAAATACGAACATTATGACATTTGCCCTTGCAAGGTAATGTGCCTCTATTGACAATCATGACCTCAAAACTAGAACATAGATGTATAAAACAATATGCGTGTTTGGGAACCTAAGGGTTGATGAAGTTGTGAGTGCTTTCAGATTCAATAAGGATGGTGAGGAGTTGATTCTTAAAATAACCTTAGATATGCATCATTTGGGGGGTAGTGACTCTTGCTAAAGCATGCATGGAGACTTTTAGAGGGAATTCTTGGTGTGTAGAATCATCAGCTTCATGTGTGATCTCCTCAATAGTACCCTCATAATATTCAATATCTGATGGAGAATCAACATCTAGTAGGTACAATTTTTTCTTGATGCATTTGTGCCCTAGAACCCATTTGTCATCACAATTGTAACAAATCCCTTTCTCACGATGTGCACACATTTCAGCTCTTGTGAGACATTTGATCGGGGTTGTCCTGGTAGTGGGTTGTTGAAAAGAGGGCTTGAAGGGTGCCCAATTAGAAGTGCGACATTGAGCAGTGATTTTATCTTCAACAAGTTTTGTGAGACCCAAGGCTGCCATCATGGTCTAAGGTTGAAACATCTTGATCTCAGAGTGAATGGATTCTTTGAGGCCACTAATAAAATAACTCTTGAATAAGTCATTTGTTAAGTCTTCAATGTGATTAGCTAGCTTCTCAAATTAAATTTGATGATCATGAATGATGCCTGTCTTATGAATTTTGGTGAGGGCCGTAAAATTCTAAAATGTTGAGGGATCGAACCTACCCAAAAGTAGGGATGCAAAAGCTATCCAATCAGGTTCATCATTAGATTTGGCATACCAATGGTACCATTGGAGTGCCTCTAGTTATAAGTGAAAGGAAGCATTTATAACTTTGTTGAGATGATAAGTGTTATGAAGGTTGACGTATTGCTCTGCATGATAAATCCAACCTATCGGGTTTGCACCATTGAACCGTGGAAAGTCCAATTTGGTCCAAGTGGTGGGTGGGTGGATGAAAAAGTATTATGAGAAGAATACTCCATCTTTTATAATATGTTGAGTAAAAGACCATTCTTTTCATTCAATCCATGCACCATATCAGCTAAGTCAGTGACCAAAGTTGTCAGATCTGCAATTTCTTCCTCCATGATCTTGGTGCATGCACATGCGACAACCATAACCTAGTTTTTTTTTCTTTTTTTTTCAATGAGTGGGGAATCAAAAGTTAAGAAATGTTTAGCAAATAATTTTTTTAATGTGGTCGAGATCGGGAGGGGTAAAGGTACTTTTACTAAATTTTTCGCATAGGAATATGATTGACAAAGATGAGGGCGATTTTAGAGGGGAAAATGGAAAAACTAAGAAATTTGTCAAAGAGGGATGAAAAAGAAGGAAAAGGATACAAATGTTGTGTAAATTTTTTGAGGTAAACAGATAGAAACTAAAATTTTTATGATGGAACTCAAAAAATAGAAAAATAAGATTAGTGGGAATTCAGAGTAGAATTGGGTATGGGACATCAAGGGAGAAAATATGGATAATTGAATTTTAGGTATGTTGATAAATTTTGACAAAGAACAGTACTACCAACAGGAAGATATTGCGAAGAAATAAATTCAACACTTCAATTTTTTGTTTTCTACTGATCTGCGGATAGTCTTCTGAAGGTTTTCTACTGCTATGCTGATAGTCTTCTAAAACTTATATGGTTTTATAAATTGTTTTGATTTTTGATCTTCTTGATAGAAATGGACCCCAGGTATGAATGGTTGCCTAAAGGTTTTATATAATTCATTGTGGCCACCAATGCCATTTGTGTGAGTAACGCTCTGTAGAAATTTTTTGGCCATGGATTTACCTCTCAGCGACAATGCTTAATTTTTATCACGGGTGAGAACTCGTCAATTAGGAAGGGGTCATTGTCCATTTTGCTAGCAGATCCTCTCAATGAGCTAGCTACTTTGGGATTCTTGTGGTGCTCCTCACAATGAGTTTTAGCGCTTTCACCCAAGCTCTTCCCATAGTTAAGCAGATATGTTTTACCATGATCCAAAATAGAAGTTAAAATCTGAAGCATAACACAAATGTAATGTGGTTGAACAAAAAAAACATGATCTTTGGTGTTGTCTTGTTGCCAAAATGAAATTGCAGCTCTGGGTTGTCGCACAGAAGGGCTGAGAATGGATATGTCACCACTTTCTGATCGTTAGGGTCTAATTATGGCAAGGTGAGAGCATATTGTGGGTAGCAAAAAAATATTTATCACTGGAAAGCATTATAATTCCAGATGATATGATCATTTATGAACAAATTATCATATATTGTAAATACATGAAATAAACTAAAAAAAATCAGCAATATATTAAATAAAATAAACATAACTGAATTATAATAACAAAATTATAAAATTGTTGGCCTCTTCGAGAGGGCAACCTCCTTTGAACAAGCTCAATTCAATACAATTGGTGGATGCTTTCATTGCGCCTTAACACTGACATGCAAACTAATTCTATTCTAACAACTATTTCCTCTCATGCATGTGAAATAAAGCAAATATGCTCTAAAGATGACTTCCAAAATATATGCGTCCAAAACAACTACTATGCTAATAATGTAAATAGAAGAGTGGAACGTGAGTTCCTAATATGCCCCTAAGATTTTTAATAGCTCTTATTTCAAAGTGAAATTGCCATTTTTTCATGTGCAAGAGCATCCGCCCCTCTGGATTTATTCATCCAATGTATTAGTATTAGTCTATGATGATTCTTTGCTATGACTAGAAATTTTTCTATTTGTCCAATTTTCTTGGGTCTTGCAGTCTCATTGGATTTTAAACACTCATTTTCCCCTAAGATTTTTGGCATCTCTATTTCTTTGTCTATCAAAGAGACTTTTAGATCTACCACTTCCAACTTAATCTTTTCAGATTCTTCTTTTATTATATTAGTCTTGGTTTCTCTTTGTCTCAGAGCAACAGGTGGAAGACAGGTTAGATTCATCACGGTATTTCTTAGATACCGAGACGCCATCGCCATTAATGTCTTATTGCAGAAAGAGATGCACAACGGGTAATATGTATATTTTTCTTAGGAATAAAAACTGATGTATGAAAGAGATGCGCAACGGGGAATATCCGATAAAAGGTAATCACGTAAATGGAGAGAGATTCTGTATTGTAAACTGTCTAACAGAGGAAATGAGAATGATATAATCAATTTTGTAAGTCAGGAGTAAATAAATAAGTAAAATGCATAAATCGAATTACAATATTTTAATGGGTATATATTTTAAATAGTATAATTTTATCATATAAAGAATGTCAATAGTTTTTTTAATATTTATTCACGCCACAATAAAAAATTATAGGAATTGTGGTAGTCAACAATTCAATAAAATGTAACTTTTTTTATTTGATATTAAATTTTATAGAAATTTTATTTATTTTTTATAATATTTAGATTTCAAAAAAACTCTTAAAATTAATTGTTTATCATTTTATTGATTGACATGACAATTTAATTGTTCTAATTTTTAAAACAAAATTTTTAATGATGACATATGTCCAATAATATTAATTATTAGTATTAAATTAGGGAGACTTCCCATAAAATGTCCAATATAATTATTATTATTCAAGTGGCAATAATTATTATTATTCAATATAATGCACATCAAACTCATGATTGCCAACCCTGTTTTATCTTTTGTACACGAAGTATTAAGAAATAATAATATGATATTTTTAGTGGAGGTGATGGTAGAAAATGAGGTTGTGTATTCATTCATACGATGTGGAAATGAGTTGTATGGGAAGGAGACATTTTGTTTCACCAGAAACGATGTTTTTTTAATAAAGCAGAGTTTTGTAAAGTAGGGTAGTGTAAATATGTAGTAGTAGTTCATAGTCATTGATTCATATCACCTTTTAATTGTCAAAGCAATAATAAAATAAACTATTTTTTTTGATAGAGGTAATTTTAGAAATCAAAGTTTTGTATTCCTTCATATGATAATATTATGTGTTAGGAGTAGATGTTATATTTGACAATGAGCTTGAGCAATAGTGAAGTAGTGGGGAAGGACAAGGCCATATATAGCATGAAAGTGGTGAAATAAGTAAAGGTGACTTGGGTGGTGATTGTGAGGGGCAATGACAAGGTATTTCAAGTAGTTATCTTATATTTCTTGAATTTTTATTTTTCATAATAATTATATTAAAAAATAATAAATACAATAATATTATAATATAATATTATACATTAATATTATATTATAGTGTTAATATGATATTTAACATACAAAATGCAATTTTATGTTTGGGTAATTGTTTTAGCACTAGAGGCGATGAGCCCTATGATGGATGCTTTGGGGTGATGCATCACATGGTAGATTGAACACACTACCAGTGGTCAAGAAATGCCTATAAAAACTTAAATTCCATGGCAAAAAAATTAGCTTGGGATTGAATATACATGTACGATGAAGATAATATATACACCCTATCATTAATATAGAAATGAGAAGATGAATCTTCATATTTTTAAATATAATTTTTTTTATAGCTTTCTGTAATTGAAACATAATAACAAATCTGAAAAAAAAATTAAAGAAAAGCTATAGATGTCATCTAATTAGCAGAATCTCCAAGGAGGGCCAAATGCCAAGAGTAAGGTTTATGATGGTTGGTTTGAAAGACATTGTATATCCACTACCTAACAGACTTGGCTTTGAAGCATGTCCAAAAGGTATGCTTGAAGGACTTAGGTAGGAGTAGGGTAGACACTTAGTTTGAGCACTTCCAAGTTGAGAAAGATGTTCCCCAAATGGAAGGCCTTGAGAGACAATATAACTAAGGAAAAGAGATAGCTTGGGTTTAAGATTGGCCTTCAAAATTTGATCAAGTTGGGAAATCCAAGCGCTTGGTGAGGAATTAAGGTACCAAAACCTATTAAGTTTACAAAAATTTGATGAAAAGGGGCTCATAACCTAATAATAGAAGCTCGAAGAATAATTTTTGAAGTTAGTATCTCAATTCCATCTCCAATATTTCAACCACGAGTGTCGAGGCTACATACCTAGTATGTGGAGTGTAATTTTAGACTTATTACAATATAGGGGTTATAGGAAACCATCAACAACTAATCAAAACATCTCCCTAAGTTTTGAAAAACTAATTTAGATTGAACATGAAGAAAAGGCAATCAAAATGTGAACTAAATAAAAAACAAAGAAACAAAATTTATACCTTAAATTCACTCTTGAATACCTCTTCCTCGTTGTTGTAGATGTGATCCAAGATTGAATATGAGTGGATGCTTTATTTATTTATGTGTGATTGCTTTATCAACTCAAGATTTAGACAATACTTAGTTATGAATGATTTATTGGTTACAAGGTGATGGCATAAATGCATTTCTCTCTCAATTCTCTTCTTATTGGTTTAAATGGGGTTGTGGCTCTATCTATATGAGCCACATGGAGGAATGGATGGCTAGGATTGAGCTATGGTGGATTTTGATCAATGATGGAAAATACGTGTGAGTATTTGGTAGTTGAGTTTTCAATAATTTTAAATTCCTTAGAGAATTATAGAGAGGTGGTGAGGAGCTCAATACATGGTGATGAGTTCAAGGAGGATATTAGGATATTCTATAGGAGGCTGGTATAATAAATGAGGGAGTGGTGGTTGGATTTGATACGAATGTTAGTGGAGGTAGTTGTTGATAGTTAAGAAGGAATATGAAACTACTTAAAATTTGTTAAGGTCTTATTATCAATTAAGTGGATGTTAAGTAGATGATTATTGGGATAGATGAATAATATGAGGAATAAGGTTAGGATGATCGATGAATATGCAAAAGGGATGAATATTAGTAATATTAAAATTAGGATAATTAGATATCATGGAAATTAGTGTAATGGTAATTGGTGTCAAATGATGATAAAATTAATAATGATAGAAGAGAGAAAATTTTTAGATGTCTACAATAACCTCTGACATTAACCCATGAACACAGAAAATAAATAATAAGTCAAAATTAGTTAAGTTTAATTTCGATTTTAGCGAAGGCCAAAAGTCCCCATCAAAAGTAAAAATCAAATCCTTTATAATTTTAACTCCTTTGAAGAGCTTCAAAACATTTATCTCAAGTATTTTACTGAGCAGGAAACATTTCAAAATTGCACAATACATATCACTTTTAAAAATACAATTTATAAAATTTAACAAAAGTGTCAAAGAATAAAATGTGTATATGTCCCATTCAACTTGAACTACCAATAACTTAACATATAAGTAATTTGATTTTAATTTTAAAGTTTTTAAAATAACAAACATTAAAAATTGAACCTTAAAATTTTAAAAATGATTTAAAAAAAAAAAAGAAATTATAATATTGGTGGGTGGTTTGTTTTTAATTAATATTTGACGGTAAATCAAATCCATTATATCTTTAAAATATGGATAACAACACTTCAATGTGGCTAGTAATGTTTTCATTGTTACTTCTAAGTTCGTTGAAATGAGAAACAAAAAATTATCAGTGAAACAAAAATGTGATGGGAAAAGTTTGCACGTAAGAAACCGATCTTCTATACTATTGTCATAGTTTTCAAAGATTTAAAAATGAACGAAATGTTAATATTTTTGGCTAATTTTTTACTAAAATTTTGAATGTTTTAAAAATTAAAAATTTTAATTAATTAATTTTAAAAATTATGGATAAAACTTTTTTTCGATCGACGCAAATACCGTTTCAATTGTTTTTTGTTTTTATAAAAACAGTTGGCCTTCTCATAATTTGTGAAAATTCCTTGCCACGTTTTCACGTCGTACAATTTATATTTTTAATTTTAAATAGGGTGTAATTTGCAATTTATTTTTTGAAACCTCGTTACCGTACAATTTCCTCGATCACTTCCCCACATCATGTAAATGAAAAATTTATTTTTTTCAGCTGTGCAAATTCATTTTGCATTTCCTCCAAGTGTGCAAATTTATTTTACGCTTCTCCAAGTCATACAATTTTCTTTTACACTTCTCCGAGTGAAATGAAAACTTCCATGATGCAAATGCCATTTTTTCCTCAGATCATACTAAAATAACTTTTTTTCTCTTCTTAAATTGTTTTGAAGTTGCATGCCAAAAACTGACGAATATTTTTGAAAATAAAAAATAAAATAAAATAAAATTACAAAGAAATCAGAATTTTGTTTTCCCTTGACTACTAGGAAAGAATCCGTGCAATCCAAAGAGGAGACAAAGAGGGTTTTGAATTTATTTTCTTATTTTCTCCTACCCAGAAGATGCGGCATAAGCCAAGACGATGAATTAAAAATTTAGAAAGATATAAAAATTGTTTTCTCTTAATTTTTCCAAACTAATGAAGCCGTACGACCCATAAATTGTACGGTGCAAATGGGCGAGGTAAAAGATAAATTAAAAAAAGAAAAGTAACAGACTGAATTTGTTTTTTTGCTGTAAGGTGAAATTGGCGATGCCATAGGAGAGAGAAGATTTTGCTGTGAAGAGAAATTCATACGGCGCTATAACAGATGAGTGGGGAAAAAACAGAAAACAAGATAAACAAAATTGAGTTCGTCTTTGCCTTGTGAAGAGAAGCCGTACGGCGCCCAAGTGAGAGGAAAGGTTTAATAAACAAAAAAAATGTGCAGAATTATATTTTGTTTGTCTCCATCTACGAAATGTCGTACAACACCAATAGGGGAGATGGGAAGTTAAAAGACTCCAAGTAAATTTTTTATTGTTATTTCTTCTTATTTTGTCAATTTGAAAATGTACGGTGCAAGGAGAGACGAGAAATAAAAAAATTGCTAAAGAAAAATAGCTTATCAATTTTCTTTTTGCCTCTACTCATAAAAGGAAATCGTAATGATGCCATTTTGGCAGTGAAATTCATGAGACAAAAATAAAGGAAAAAAATTGTAGTCAAAGAATTGCTAAATCATTATTTTAATTTAAAGCTTTTTTTGTCAAATGGTCTTTGTACTTATTCACGAATATGTTACGGCTCATGAAAGGGTGACATCATAGTGGAGCGATTTGTTGGGGTAAAATTATGAATATGATTTTCAGGGTCACATCACACAATGACATTTGAAAACAGTGATGAGATTACTTAGATAATAATGTGGTATGCATACATGCACTGTGGACGCAAACTTGTGTTCATCAATACATAGCTCGAGTTTGCTTCTATAATAATGGAAAATATGGGGATGTCTTACTTGTCGAAATATTGAATTCAAATTACTTTAGAATTCAAATTTTACCAATAAAAATTGGCATGTGCACCAATAAGTATATCCTAAGTGAGAGAATGATTACTTAGGGAGCCTCTACCATGAATGATATCTCAGAGATGGGAGCTCAAGATATTTGGCCAAGTACACTTTCGCCAATCTTTTAAAAGAGGGATCACGCCATTGACCAAGTCCTTAAAATAATGGAAGCAAGTATTGAATTTCAGGGTGAGCTTTATTTGGTTTTGATCGATTTAAGCTAAACTTTGGGTGTCCTATTTGATCTTACATTTGTTTTGAAGTTATAGGAGGCCTAGCATATCTTATAGAAATCATTGATGATGAGATCAAAGATAGGCAACAAACTATAGATGTGAACACAATCATTACTATTGGGAAGGCACAAAGAAATTTAGTTTATGGAGAATAAAACCAAACAATCGATGAAGAAATTGAAGACATAAATGTCCCTGGTGACAAAGTAAAGAGTGAAATAGTAAGAAAGGAATTGACACATATTGAGAGAGAGTACAAAATTGAGAGCAGAGATGGAAGGATCCAAATTGAACGCAGTTGGGTCTATTGTAATGTTTAAGAAGTGCAAAAAGAAGCAATTGTCATAAAAAGTTGAAATTGTCTTTAAAAAAAAGTGAAGATGAATAGGCTATGTGACATGGTTCTAGTCTTTTCATGTAAATAATGATTCTTTTTTTTCAATTCCCACTTGTAAATTTTGTAAGTACAAAATCGCAAATATAATTCATACAAATGCACTATGTCAGCGTTCTAAGTACTGAGTCATAATTGCACTTGGTGCAAAAAAAATAATTACACCTCTACACTTTTCAAGTCGTGTAATTTCACTTTTGAACTATTGCATGTGGTCCAATTGCACTAACTCATTTTTAAATCACTTAAGTGGTGTTTTTTTTTTAATTCACTTTTGCACCTTCTAAAATGCAAAAAAAGTGGTTACGCACCGTAACCACCTTGCACTATAAATATGAGAGTTAGGCTCGTTATGATGGGTTTTTTTTTAACAAAAGAACTCTGAGACATATTTTTGGAAGACAAGATTGTATTACAACTCAACGAAGATCAATACAAAGGAGGAAATTTGCAAACTGTGTTCAGATTTTCTTCATGAATTATAACTGTTTATGATATATTTGCTTTCTAAACTTTGTCATAACTGTTATCAATTAATCTTAATGTGAAAATTACATAGTATAATTTCTTTTTGAATCTATGTCTGTTATTTCTAAATATTCAAAATCTCGATGGGGCTTAAGCAATATTTTAGTTATCTTTTATGTGTACATATGAGATGGTTGTCTTTAGTTTGCTATCAGTATCAGAGGATCATCTCAGTGTATGTTTTTCACTCCTAAGGGTGTAATTATGTATTTACCACCCATTGAATGAGAGATATTTCTAGGATCAAAGTGTTTCTCTTTCATAGGTTATTCTAATGAATCTTTATGTTTAATCACCTAGAGTTGTCCTTCCTCTTTCCTGGTATTATTTTAGAATATTTTGTGTTTAACTGGATAAAATCTCATTTTAGGTTTTTCCCTTTTCTCCTTATTTATTTTTTATATCATTTCTATGCTTTTGGTTTAAAAATACAAAACTCTCAATAAAATATATTTTTGCTTTAAATAGCTTTGACTAGTTTTTCTCCATTTTTTTCATTTTTGGCTTTCAATAAAAGTTGCTCTACCTACTAATTGGAGAGGAACTTTGTCCCTGTATTATAGACTAACATGAGGACTTAGTTCCCACATTGCTGACTCAAAATCACCAATTTTTCATTGGATAATTTTTTGAGCCAACATATAAATATAATTAATTTTAAAAATATTTAGTATTTAAAATATATTTTCATCGATATTTACCTTGTTTGGATCTATGTTTCTATCTATAGATATTACTTGATACTATATAATATTCATAATTTATAGGTATTTTTTGATTCTATATTAAATAATTCATGAGACTAATTCTATCAAAACAAATTTTTAATAAATATTTAAAAATATATATTTTTAAATAAACTTCTATTTAAATAAACACTATTTTTTTTCTAAATTATATGCTTTCAATCAAAGTATAATATAGTTTTATGTTCAATATTTTTTGTAGGATAGAAAGTTAGAAAAAAAGGAAAATGAAGTGAACAGAAATTTGACTAAAATGTGGACTGAATGAAATGATGGAAAAGGAATATCTGATAATAGAAATAGGAAATAATATAGAGAGAAGTCATATTTTTATGAAATAAATGGGCAAAAAAGTGACATGATAGGGCATAAATGGTTACCAAAAATTTATAAACGTGACATAGTTGGGGAAATGACCGTCCATGTTGTGGGCATCATTTGACATTATAAACATGAAATGTGGCCAAAAGGCCACGTTTCTTTGCAAAATACACTGTTACTATGTGTTTTGAGATTTCCTTCAATGAACCCAATTTTTAGTCCAGTTAAAAAAACTTGTTACCCAAATTTTCAAACCCAAGATTAATAGTTCCCATGAGTCCACAAAGATATTTAAAAACATTATGTGGAGTGTTGTCATTTTATTCTAAACATCTAAATGGAGAAACTATTGTTAATTCATAGGTTACAGAGAAAGATGGCATTGATGATAACAATAATGATGATATGGAGTCTTTTGATTTAGATATGTGTAGGGACAACAATATTCAACAAGTTGAAGTCTCTTACAACTAGGGATTTAAATTCACTAATAATGAAGGAGAAATGTGATCTATTGATTAATATTCTTAGAACACAATCATACGGCTATCAAATTTCCTTGTTATTTCAATAATATAACATAAAAAATAATACAAGGATAATTTTTTTTAACTTCTCTATATACTAAATTTATCTAGAATAGCATTTTTGATATACTTTGTTCATTATGTATGGCAAATTAGGCCCACCTCAATTTTTATAGATTCCTTTGTGGAGACTACATCTACCTTCAAATACAATGTTTCAATGAAACAAAATTAATTCTATTATGAACCCTATAGGAATCGGTACATGGCACCCTTGTTTTTCATAATAATTATTATACATAAATAATTTTATAATAATTATTATGCTAATTTTTAAATTATATATTCATCCGATGACAATATCCTATCGATGAGTGAGACGAGTGTTAGAAGTGGAAGGTCTAAGGGTCCATTCATGGGATGACCATTCTCTAGCATCATTCCCAAACTAAGATATGACAAGTTATTCATGAAAAATATCTGATGCAATGGATATAGACTCAGTGTTGAATGAGATGAGGGTTATCATGTAGATTCAAACCTATGTTCAGTGTAACGAGTCAAGTCCAAAACCCATGGATAGGAATATTATTCAACACTAGTTTGGGAGGTTCAGGATTCATTCTTGTGATGACCATTTTCTAGTGTTATTACCACACTAAGATATGATGGGTTATTCTTAAAAATTTGGACTACCAACCTAGTGGTTAAAATGATAGAGGTTGGCATGTGACTTGAAACTTGTATTCAATGTGACAAGGCAAGTTCACAACCCACGGTTAGGAATACTATTCACCACTAGTTTGGGCAACCTGATTATAAAAATGTCTATGGTTTTGGATCCATTTAAAAAATCATGTTATCTAATATTTTAATCTATTGATGATAGCCAAGTGATAAATGTGTTGAGTGTTAGAAGTAGGAGGTCTCAGGGTCCATTCCCTAGGATGACCACTCTCTAACATCATTCCCACACTAAACTATGGTGGGTTATTTGTG
This sequence comes from Torreya grandis, assembly GCA_037957365.1. NCBI lineage: Eukaryota > Viridiplantae > Streptophyta > Pinopsida > Cupressales > Taxaceae > Torreya > Torreya grandis. The sequence goes on along the minus strand of JARHVA010000113.1, from coordinate 5,995,127 downwards.
AAAAGTATCCAATGAAATAGAATATTGAGTTGGTGTTTAATGTGATAAGGGTCGATATGTATCTTAAAACCTATGTTCAATGTGACAAGGCAAGTCCATAGCCCATGGCTATGAATACTATTCACCATTAGTTTGGGCATTTTTGTTATAAAATTTTTTGTACCCAAGATTTTAAAAATCAAATGATGATAGCCTAGCAGTGAGTGAGCTAAGTGTTAAAAATAGGAGGTCTCAAGTCCATTCCCTAGGATGACGACTCTCTAATGTTATTCCCACACTAAGATACAGTGCGTTATTCATGAAAAGTATCCAATGTAATGGACTATTGACTCGATGTTTAATGTGATAGGGGTTAGCATTTGGATTCAAACTTGTGTTCAATAAGATAAGGCAAGCCCACATCCCATGGCTAGGGATACTAGTCATCATTGGTTTGGAAATTATGGTTATAGAAATGTCTGTACCCAAAAAAACTTATTCACAAAGGTTAGATTGAGTGGATGGAAGCAGGCATGGATCATAATTTCATCATACCCACCCTTGAAAAGGAGGATAAGGAAGGAAAAGTAGGTGTGAAATATGTTATTATTCCTTCATATGTTATTACTCAAGTTCCTACTGCCCCTCTTCACATCCCCCCTCAATTCTAAGAACTTCCTAAAAAACCATTCAAGAACCCTAGTTGGAAGGATACCCTTTCAAGCATCAATAAACCTAATGATATATACTTCCCATGCACCCTCTCCCATATTGAAAAGGATTCAAGTACCTTCAAAATCAGAATTGGATCGTTCAAGCATGATGGGTAAACTATGAAAGTTGGTAAAGGAGGGGGCAGTCATTCAAGAGATGGGCAATGATATAGTTGCAGATGAGTGTCAATAATACCTAAATTGAAATGGATAGGGGAAATTTTTATTTCAATTCCTCAAATTACATCATTTCCATTTGATTATGCAAGTGAAAATTTATATAAGGATTAGGTATTACATCACCACAGATTATTTTTTAGCTAACTACTTACTGGTTTCCAATTTTTATAAAGATAAAAGGGTTTTGAAATTTATTTTAACTAATTATGGGTTTAATAAAGTAGATAAATTTTCCATATATGTTCAATATTTTATAGAAAACTAAGCAAGGTTGTTTGTTCATTTCATGACCACAACAGAGACTCATCCATTACTATGATTTGATATAGACACAAACATTGTTTCTATAATGCCATATGCGTAAGCACTCACTGAGTTATATGTTAACTTGTAATTTTAAATTGTAAATATAGATTTATTTTAATAATTTTACTAGATATTTGAACAAATATAAATTATGTGAAAGTATGGTGTATGAAGGGTTATCTGATGACATATACTAGTCTCATTCAAATGTCTAGTAGGGCACCTTTTCATATTTTATCCCCATTTCACATGCATGTTCATTTACTTTGACCTGTCACTGGCCCTATTGAGCATTAGGGGTAGATTGAGCATGACCATGAGATTGTATTGAACACATGTTTAAAATTAGTTTTGTATTCTTGTTTAAAATTAATTTTTAAACTTGGTTACATGTATCATATTTAAATTTTATAATAACATTTGTATTTGAACATGTTCAGCTATAGGCAAGATATGAGCGTAGGACCTAAAGTATAACCTTGGAGGAATCCAAGGCATCTGAGTGATCTCCAAATATAAGTAGGGCATCTTAGGGAGAATCTTCTTCGAGGAAGGTAAAGAGAGGGAGACTATTTGATGAGTAGGATGTCTTAGATGATTTACTTCTTTATGTGCCTATGTGGTAATGTACACATTTGTTTCATTGTGGAGTATTTGAAATTCACTTGACATTATATTATGTTGTTACATGATGTAATTTTTTATATGCTTATATAGCAATGTATGTGTTATTGGCATTGTATGCATATATGGCATTCACCTGACATTCTATTTTGTTTGTGTGTGTGTGTGTGTGTGTGTGTGTGTGTGTGTGTGTGTGTGTGTGAATCATCTTTATATGTATAATTTGACTCACATTATTAATGTAGAAATAAATTTGATGGTTGTATGGGAATATTTAGATATGATCATCTTTAATATTTCCTTCATGTAATTTATTAAAACTAACTTACAATTTTACAATATGTTTTTAAATTAAAAGTATATGAAATAAAATAGTATAATGTTTGAGAGAGAGTCATAAATATTACTGTGAAGTGCCTCTCATTAGTGGGCTACACCATTTATCACTATTTTAATGTGGATACCCTTGTTGCACTAGTTTTATATCATTTGGGACTTGATATTCATATTTTTTATTAATTAAATTTACATACATACTGCATTTCTATTATAAGTATAATTAAAATAAACAATGGAAGATATATCTCTTGCATACCTTCTTTGAATGCCTTTATACATTTTACTTGTGCAAATTTAATGAGGTGGTTATGTTCTACCTCCTCTTTTGGTATGTTATCTCTTTGGAGATGTTTTTCATACTTTCATTACACTTCTAACTTTATTGAAAGGTTATCCTCTTCTTGGAGTCAACTTGCATTCACCCATGTAGCCATGAAATGATGTTGTGTTATCTCCTTCTAAATCAAGTTATTTTTATTATTTTAGAGACTCATCTTTCACCCATTGAAGTAGTGCAAGATTTTAATTATCATGTCTCATAAAGCATTGTCATATTTTGTTGGTTATATATTTTTTATTTCACTTAATAATCTTTTTCTCTCCCTCTTCATTACACTTAGCTTGGCCATTTTTTCTCTTCTCATCATATATATATATATATATATATATATATATATATATATATATATATGCACATACATACATGCATGTATGAACACATATAATTTTAGCTAAGAACATGTTGATGGAACCTTTAAGACTAATCTAGGGCACAAGTTGTAGTAACGGGTCCTAAAATGCAATTTTTTTATAGTGAAGAGACAAGTTCTTAAGCTCTAATCAAAATTTATGCCTCCCAAACCTCTAGGTGAAAATAAATCACTTCTAACACATCCATATATGTAAAATATGTGTGTTACGATGAAATAAGCATTAAAAAATACCATGAATCATGTTCTCACTATTGTTTAGGAGTGCAAAAACACTGACAACAAATGTTGTTAAAGTCAAAGTGTTAGCTAAATAATTCCACTTCCAATGCTTATTGGTTATAAATTTGTGATGAAAACATGTCTAGGGTGGAATATAAAATCCAAGAATAAGTTATTGGCCTTTGATCAATCTCGTTAAAGAGACCTACAACCCAGTCTAGCCTCAAGAACACCCTACCTAATTTGGATGAACTAGAATAACCTTCACTTTCATGTCTAAGAGATCTAATTTCACCCTAGATAATTTCAATTAAACCTTTGATACCAATATGTGGCATAAGTTACAAGTTCCTAAAATGTAACTTTAATGTCGTGAAGAGACAAGTTCTTGAGCTCCAATAAACATTTATGCTTTTCGGACCTCTAGTTGTAAATCCATCACTTCAAGCACATATATAGAGGTAAATTACATGTGATCTCATGACCTCTATATCCAAATCCACTTAGAAGCTTGTTTTCACTACTATTCAATAGCACAAAAACACTTACAATAAATGTTATCAAAGTTGAAGTAGCAATTAGAGAAATCTATTTTCAGTGCTTCAAAGTGAAAAACTGGTGCTTCTAACACATTCTAGGTGGTGGATAACATCTAGTAACAAGTTATTGGCCTCCCATCATGCCTACTCGAGAGACCTACTACTTATTTTTAGCCTAAAAAATGCCCTTCCCAATACAGGAAAAATATAGCTTTTAACCTAACTTTATACATGCATAAAATAAAAATAATAAGTCATTTAGATGAACTAAAATAACATTTATGTTCATGATAAGGCTAGATAATTTCACCCTAGTTCAAGTTAATTTAACCTTCATGATCAATCTATGGCAAAAATTATAGTAATGGGTTTTAAAATTCAACTTTTTTGCAGTGAAGAGACAAGTTCTTGAGCTCCAACTAGCATTTGTGCCTCTAAGACATACATGTGTAAATACATTACTTAAAAAATATATAGATAAATAAATTACATGTTATCCTATGACCTATATGTCAAAATTGATCTGGAAGTGTGTTTTCACTACTGTTTAGGAACATCGAAATATTGACAACAAATATTATCAAAGTTAAATTGATAACTAGAGAACTCCACTTCTGATCATTTATGGCTATAAATTAGTGATTATAACATGTTTGAAGTGGCTGATAACATATATTAATAGGTTATTTTTCTCCAATCATGCCCGGTTTAGAGACCCACCACCCATTTAGGCCTCAAGAACACCCTTCCCAATAGAAGAAAAATATAATTTTTTTAGCTTAAATTTCTACATGCATAAAATAAAAAATTTATGTTATTTGGATGAACTTGAAGAACCCTAATATGTCCTAAATCCCTCTAATTTCACCTTAGATCATATCATTAAGACCAATCCATCATATAAGTTACAATAATGGATCCTAAAATGTAACGTTTTACAATAAAGAGATAGTTCATGAGCTTCATTTGGCATTTATGACTTTAGGACCTCTAGGTGCAAATCCATTACTTAAATGACATATATACAGGTAAATTACATGTGATCCCATGACCTAGACATCCAAATCCACTTGAACATGTGTTTTTACTATTGTTTAGGAGTGTAGAAACATTGACAATAAATGTTGTCAATGTTGAAGTGGCTATTGGAGAACTCCACTTCTTGTGATTAATGAATATAAATTGGTGCTTAAAACACATATGAGGGTGGTGAATAAAATTAATTAATAGGTTATTTTTCCTCTATTCATGCTTTTTTTAGATACTTACCACCCATTCTGGCCTTAAAAATGCCCTTTCCAATACAAAAAATACAATTATTTAACATAATTTTAGACTTGTGTAAAAAGGAAAACATAACTCATTTGGTTGAACTAAAATAACCCTCACATTAAGGTAAAATATCTATAATTTTACCTAATATTACATTTATGGAACCTTTGAAATCAATCAATGGCACAAGTTGTAGTAATAGGTCCTAAAATGCAACTTTTGTAATGAAGAGACATGTTCTTGAGCTCTAACTAGCATTTATGCCTTTAAAACCTCTAGGTGAAAATACATAACTTTTATATCATCTAAATATAAAAATTACATGTGATCCCACTATCTCAATATCCAAATACACCTAAAATAATGTTTTCACTAATATCCAGGAGAGTGGAAACACTAACAACAAATGTTGTCAAAGTTGAAGCGGTAGTTAAAGAACCCACTTTCGGTGCTTCATGGTTATAAAATGAAAATAATAACACATTATAAATGGTTTATAATGTCTAAGATAAATTTTTATCCTCCCATCATGCTCAATCAAGAAACCCACCACCCATTCTAGCCTCAAGGATGCCCTTCTTAAAACAAGAAAAATTCAGTTTTTAAGCCTAACTTTAGACATGCGTAAAATAAAAACTGTAAGTCATTTGGATGAATTATAAAAATTATTGTGTGTATATATAAGACCTTTAATTTTACCCTAAATCACATGAATGAAAATTTAAATACCAATTTATGTCACAAGTTGTAGTAATGGGTCCTAAAATATAACGTTTTTATAGTGAAAAAAAAGTTCTTGAGCTCCAACTAGAATTTATGCCTCTAGGACCTCCAAGTGAAAATACATCACTTTGATCATGTCTAAATATTAAAATTACATGTATTATCATTACCTAGACATATAAATTCACCCAAAATCTTGTCTTCACTATTGTTTAAGAATGTGAAAACACTGATAACAAATGTTGTCAAAGTTGAAGCGACAATTAGATAATTTTATTTTCAGTGCTTTATGGCTGGTAATTGTAACGAATAACACATTCAAGGTGGTAGATAATATCTAATACCATGTTCTTGGATTTATATCATGCTTGATTGAGAGACCCACCACCCATTTTAGCCTCAATAACACCCTTCCCAATATAAGAAAAATGTAGTTTTTAAGCATAACTACAGACGTGCATAAAATAAAAATTGTAAGTCATTTAGATGAAAATTGAGAACCTTAAAATACATGTTGAATCTCTATAATTTCACTCTATATCTCATCGATTAAAACTTCAATACCAATCCATGACACAAGTGGCAGGAACGGGTCCTAAAATATAACTTTTTAAAGTGAAGAGACAAGTTTTTGAGCTCCAATTAGCATTTATGCCTTTAGGACCTCTAGTCTAAATCCTTAGATTCAAAGACGTATAGATAGGAAAATTAAATGTTCTTTCATGACCTTGACATCGAAATATACCCAAAATCTTATTTTCACTACTATTTAGAAGCGCATAAATATTGACAATAAATATTGACAATAAATATTGTCAAAGTTGAAGTGATAATTGGAGAACTCCACTTCTGGTGCTTTATGGTTAGAAACTAGTATTGACAACACATCCAGTATGATAGATAACATGTAATACCAAGTTATTAAACTTCCATAATTATTTATTGAGAGACCCACCACCCTTTCCAACCTCAAGAATGCCCTTCCCAATACACAAAAATGTAGTTTTTAGCCTAACTTAGTTTTTAATATAAATAGAAAATTATAAGTTTTTTAGATGAATAATAAGAATCATTTCATGCATGTTTAATCACTATATTTTTATCTTGGAGAACATCAATGAAACAATAAATAACAATTAGTGGCACAAGTTAAAGTCATAGGTCCTAGAATGTAATTTTTTGTAGTGAAGAGACAAGTTCTTGAGATCTAACTATCATTTATGCTTTCGAGACCTCTGGATGAAAATATATTGATTTTATCATGTCTAAATAGGCAAATGACATATTCTCCCATGACCATGAATCCAAATCCATCAAGATTCAAGTTTTCAAAACCATTTAGAAGTTTGGAAACATTGCCAATAAATGTTGTCAAAGTTGAAGTGACAGTTATAGAACTCTACCTCTAGTGTTTCATAGAAGGAAAATAACACTAAAAACATGTATGGAGTGGTGGATAACATTGAGGGCCAATTTATTAGCCTCCCATCACAACTTTTAGAGAAACTAACTTGTCATTCTGACCTCAACAATACCCTAAATCTATAATAAATAAGTACTTTTATTAAGCTTCTTTTAACTTCAAGAATATGAAATTATTTATTAATAGTGCCAACTACACAAAGATGGAAGCTTATTTGGCACCACTAAAAAAAAATAGTAAGTAATTAAAATTGAAATTTATATGTACTACCTAAAAAATTTAAAAAAAATGGTAAAATTTATTACATATACATTTGATAAGTCAATAGACCTTAACATTTCAATCTAATGAACCACTAAGATCTACTCTAATTTTGAGCATAGGAATAATAGCTTCATAGTTGGACTTACAAACTTTCCATAGATTCTTGTTTGATGGCCTTACATGATATTTGAGCAATTGAATATTTGATGCAAGAACCAAATTTAAACAGTGCAATATCTTCCTATGAATTTTAAAGTTTTGAAACAATGATACATCTAAGTTTTTGATAGAATGTCATTGAATCCAAGTTTTAATTACCACCACAGACCCAATGGGATAGTCAATGTTTTCTCCATCTATGACTAAGTCAAATTTTTATTTTGCTCTACACACTGATATAAGTAGTAATTTCTTACCTTTTAATTTTTTTCATTTACAATAACTACAAAAACATATCTTATATCATAGAAAACAATTTTTAATGACACTATCAATATAGATAATTATAATAAATAGTACATAATGATTAATATTTTATTTGTTACACTAGATCAGATATATGATTAAAATCATGTGACGATATCATATACGTAAGTTATAATGATGTTGGAACTTGATATATGTCAATTGGAATTAGAGGTCTATAGTTCTAGTCATTTACCGGCTCTTGTGACTTGCACTCATTTTAAATAGAGTTCATGCATGCATAAGAAAAGAATGCCAAATTTATCATATGAATAGTCCAAAAACTTACATTTGATTTATTAAATGAGTGGATCTCACTCGATCTCATTATAGTCATACAATCTTTATACTTTGTTAAGTGTTTTTCTTCCATCAACCAAAAATGTCTATAGATAATAGAATTTTATCATGCACTATGGCACATATTTTCATTACACCATTCAACAATAGTTTTTTCATCTATAAAAACAACACCATCTTCAAAATTCCCTTTTGTAATGACTCTTTTTACACATGTTCCAACCCTGTCATGCTCCTATTTTCCGTGGCTAGCCTAAATGAAACATCAAATATGTTTTATGCTAGAGTTAATGTACATCCTACTACACCAGTAAAACATCCATGACTTCTTGAATTATGATGTATAATTTTATGATCAAATGTAATGTTGATTAAAATTAATGTTCTTCTAAGTTAACTATCCATAGAACATTTCAAAACAACCTTGCAAGTACTCTTTAAAATTTGATAGATCATCACGAACATAAAAATGGTACTCCATTAATTTTTTTTGACCTTATTCTATACTATAAAGTGTATGCATGAATGCTATATACATGAATATAAAAATCTGTATTGATTTGTAATACTATGATGGAACTTCCATTTGTGATTTAAAAGTGTAATTCTTAAAAAAATCAACTACTAAAATAATATAACCAAGTGGGAATATGTCATTGATTAAATTTAAATATTCACCTAACCATTTATCCTTGTGTGTATGCCTTGCATATTCATAAATAATTTACTGCCTGAATTTGACCATAAATTTTGAAACATGGATCTATTATTTAACAAGCTCACACCTTTTAGATTATTTTCCATATTTTACTTGATAAGTCACATTTTTTTTTATTTTTTCAACCAACTAATTCCTATCTAATTGCACTTGTGCTCTCCTCATGGATACATTTTTTAAATTTGGTAATCCACCACAAATACTGTAATTTTCATCTAAACATACTTTGTTATAAAATAACTATCCATCTAGTCTTTCACAAAAAATGGTTGGAATAAATTCTTTGGACGATTTTGATAGAAATTTTATGCCATACTCCTACAAAATGGTTTTAATATGAAAAATACAACGTATATAATTTTTTTTATATTGCATTGAAAATTCAACATGTTGCCTACAACAACTAGTGCACGTGTGATTTATTTTTACAAAAAAATAGTTTGGTCATCTCAAAATATCTCTAACTAATAGAAAATTATGGCTATTTTTCAAAAACTTAGAGTACACTTATGTTTAGGTCATATCCAATAAATCTTTTGGATATGGTTCATAATCATGAGAACCAACTCTTCTTTATTTTATATTCCTTATATTAGGTGAAACTCTTGTATTATCTTTCAAAATTTATGCAAATAAATATTTGAGAGCATCGTCTATGGCCTTGTGCTTTCAAGGAAGACTACCAAATAATGACCTCAATGAAATTTAAATCATTACATCTTTAACATCTTCCAATTGCTTTCATTAATGTTTTTCTAGTTATGTTTAGTGCTTGACTAGTTTTTAAAATCAATCTTTTTTCCTGTTTGAACACTTATTGCACAAGTTGTAATTATATGTCGAGTAACATTACAATCTTTTTTATGTGATTTTGAGCCTACATTATGATATGCATCATGTATCTTTTCAATAATTTCATTTTTTTTATCTTTTATGTTAAATATTCTTAGTCTTAGGGTGTATATTGTAGGTCTCATTTTAATCAATTTCATCAATGAAATAAATAATTGATATTTTTGACTATCAAAATCTAATTCATCAAATAACTTGTCCCAATTTTTTTAATTTAGTCTTCTTGAATGGCTGTCAGACTTTTTTTATGCATTAGTTTGAAAATGCTTTCATCAACTTCAATTAAGTACTTATTTTTTCTACACAATCCTTAGAGATGTGGTTAATAGTAGAATTTTTTGATAGCGTGTTTCAAAATCATTATCACTATTAGTTTCTTCATTGTTAATTTCATTTTTTAGTTGTACGATGGTATTTTCTTTCTTGTTACTTTCATTATTATGTGTTTCCATGATATTGTGTTCATTGATAAGGGTAAATCATCATGCATAGATTTATCATCAACAAAACAAAAAACTTTATACTTTGAATGTGGAGTTGTAACATAATTTGGATTTTAGGTAAATATTCATTATTGTCAATATCAACATTATCTATGACATTTGGCTCATTAGAGATAGCATCTATACCTTGTCTAGAGCAAAATGCTTGCATTCATACCTTTTTATTTTTTCTCAACTCTTTTATTTGATCTAGTGTGTTATGCTTTAAATTCTTCCTCTTCCTTGAATGAGCTCCATCACCTATGACTAAACAAAGAACAATTTGATTCATTTTGATGGTGGGGACCTAAATAAAAATTTGATTCCTTTTGATGGTGGGGACCTAAAGAAAAATTTGATTCCTTTTGATGGTCAGGGACCCAAAGAACAATTTGATTCCTCTTGTGTTCACCGTGGAAAACATAAATGATGTAGAGAATGTATATGGGGTTAATTTGATTGAAATACTCTAAAAATAAATGTTGGACAAAGACTTATTGTCTATTGAGATAATAATGTGTATACATTATGATGCATACACGTTATACTGCATGATATGATACCCATTTGTTAATTTGACTCGTTATCGAGCCAACTTGACTTAATATTGACTCTAAGGTATTGGCCAAATAGGTATGGTGGGTGTTGATCGAAGTGGGGTCCCTCATTCTCTTAATTATTTGTTCAATTTCTATTTTATTTTCACTATGTGTGTATCCAAATCCTCCTGACGTTTTGGGGGGTCTTGTGTAACTATAAGAGAATTAGGATAGTTAAGAAGGTTAGGGGTCTTGTCTTATATAACACTAACGCATTTTTACTAAATAAAATGTACACATTATAACACATAAAAATTTAAATTCCTTAATTATACATTCAAATCTTCAAAAGAACAAGGTTCACAAATTCAAATTCTAAAAGTATATATGCCTCCTTAAAATGTCGCTTAACATGATGGTCCTTATAAATAACTTTCCTTTCCCAATGACCTTTCCTAAGACATTGTGCCTACAAATTTCAGCCACTGTCCCACAGATAAAAGTCATGTATAAATATGTCCCACACCCACGTTGCATCTGACCAATTCGGATAGGGTTTCGCTTCGCAAGCTCGTCTCGAGTTCGAATATCATCTGTTCTCTGCTACCAAATATGGACAAAATCTCGTAAAAGCAGAAGTCCCATACAACACTTCGAAACAGCTTACGACTGTGCAGTGTATTGCCTCAGAGGACGCAAAGCCAACTTTAATTTCCCAGACTCTCTTCCACACATTCTGTCGGCCTCTTCGCTCTCTCTCACACAAATTCAATCTATCGCGGCCAAGTTTGCGATGGAAAAATTCCATCCGCCGCGGAAAATGGATGGCAGCCGTTTACGAAGGAACACTTTTTCTCATGTTCTTATATATATATATATATATGATTTATTTATGAGAAGTCCCAGTTATTTTTTCGCCCATTAAATAATGGGACGAACCAAATTTTTGTCACGAAAATGATCGATAATCTTTATTTATCATCTTTTCCAATGCATGTTATATTCAACATTCTTTATTAGTACGTTTTATGAAAGTCAAATATAATTTGGGATATATATGTATATGTATGATTGAGGGACTAATTTTCTTCATGAGAGACTAACTTTTTTTTTCATCAAAATGAATAATGACAATTATTAATTATTTTCTTGAAGGCATAATATTTAGGGTGAACTTTTCTATTTGTGCTTTTTGCTATCTAATTAGAGTGGCCACCAAATATAATGTTTGAAATATAATTTGGGTGAAATATATAGAGACATAAATATATTATTGTTTATTTTATATTTAATTGGTTATTTTTTTTTAATTATATAATTAAATTTTCAATTATTGAAAAAGAATATTTTTTATTTTTACAATCAAACATTGTTATGTGAATAAAATTGTTAGAATATAGTTTTAGGAAGAAGATATATAATTTACTTTAAAAAAGGTACATCGATACTGCATCTTATGCCTTGGCATTTATAAGATTTATAGGGGAAAGATAATTTGTGTGCTAATTGAAATGCTTGTCATTAATTTCAATGGTGGAATTTTTTGTGGAAAGAAAGAGATTTTCGTGATTTGTTTTAGGTTTTTGCCTTTATTTTCTTGCACACTAATCTCAAATACTTATATTGCGTCTTGAAAACCTGAGTTCAAATCCAATCGTATCTCAAATATTCTAATGGAGAGTCAAGAAATTAAGGCAAGATCATATCATGGGTGATTTTGATAACGTGAATGCCCCTTACTTGTGGCTGCTTAGCCAAAGGAGCTCACTAATTTAGATGTATGCTTACTCAATAATGTAAATCTGCTACATGTTTATTTTTGAAATATGAGTAGAGATGCCACCATTCTATATAATTCAGTGATTCCATGTAATGCCTCCAAGTGAAAAATCTTGTTGCTATATTTCTTATTGTAAGGTTTAATTAACAAAAAGAAACTTGTTGAGTGTGTCATAAGATGTCGGAGAAAATTATTGGAGGACAAATTTTCAAGCTTTATCTCATCACAGATCCTAATAATGGCAATCATGTACATTGATTTTGTATGCAAAAGAGATATCTTTACTTGGAATGTTAGAATTACATTAATGGAGGACATGATAGATACAGAGATCGAATTATGTGTGACATGGAGGGGCAAGATCTTAGAGTTGACAGAGAAATCATGATGTATTGTAGGAGAATTAGGTATGCAACTATAGGAATTGACAAATGTTGTACCTAAAGTCATGTGGTTACTTGTTCCCCCAAAAAAACTATTGGATGTGGTATCTCTTGTTCCTTTCTTAGATAATTATTGAAAACTATGTATGGAAAAAATGGGTATTAGTGAAGTTTGTCACCTTGAACCATTAAATGATTATACAAACCAACCATTTATTTTTTTAGGAAAAATATGAAAGCACACTATGAAATATAGGAAACCTTTTTCACCAATAATACATAATCAAGGTGTATCTCTACTATCAAAAATACCTTAACACTTATCCTCAGTCTCATTTGATGGTGTAGGCCAACAACCTCTTCTAAAAAAGATCACAATTTATCAAATGCAGACATGTTTGAGGTTATCATAGGCTATTTCTAAGCCAACTCACTTCTAACCTTATTTCTTTGAAAAATCCCAAAGTTGATTTAGCATGGATTTTAATTCTTGGAGTTTAGCAAGGCATTAAAATCATCCTTCATGGGATATGAAAATATCATGTTAAGAACATGAGAATCTGATAACAAAGAAGTTAATATTTCCACTACATTCCCATTAAGTTCCTCATTTTGGGCAATAGCTAAAATAATTACAATTGCTATTCCATTATTAAGTGTGTATCCTCAACTATATGTATATGCTTCCATGCCTAGATATGCAATTTGTTCAACCTCAAGTTGATGTACTAATAGTTTTTCTCTTTGGCTACTATTTTTCAGTTTCAATTCACAAACCCTTAGTTTCTCCAAGGCTTCTTTCTCTTTAGCATTGACAATTGCATCTCTCTCAAGGGCCTCTGTCATTTTTTCCTATGCAAGAACATTTGCCCCTTAAGTTTATTCATCTAATATACCAATATTATTCTTTGATGATTTAGATTTGTTTACCATAATTAGCATTTTTTCCAATTATGCAAATTTTCTAATTGTGCAATATTCTCAAATCTTGTAGTTTCATTGGGTTTTAAACTCATTTTCCCCTAAGATATTTCACAACTCTATTTATTTGTCCATTAAAGATGTCGTAAATTTTTCCACTTCCATCTTACTATTTTCATATTCATCTTTTGTTTCATTATCCTTAGCTCTTGTTTCTCTCAGAGCTTCTATAAATTTACACTATATTTCATTGGAAAGAGTTGCATATTCATATACATCCATCTTAGCTCTAAATCACTTATTTCACAAACTTTTCCTTTGCTCTAACCTCACTCAACATTGTCTTAAATTTTGTCTTTGTGCTACTCAACATATCTTTAATTTGATAAACTTCAAGTTTTGCCTTTTTGTGTCTCCATGTAGGTAGCCTCAAGATAATTTTTCACATGTCATGTTTCCATAATTGCTTGGTAGAGGTTTAATACCATAATTTTAACAACCTCCTTAGTCTTTTCTTCTTCTTCAACTACTCTCTTATTTCAATTAGCCTTGATCTAGATTTATCAATATCAACATTAAAACCCTACACTATTTATGTTATGATACCCAATTCACATTTCTCATTATTGAAACCAACATTGGCTTATACAAGCTCAATATTTAATTTTATCAAAGACTCCATCAATTTTTATCACCTACTTGAGTAGTATTCATTTCCATATTAGTTTCCTCTAGATTAAGGTGTATGTCATAGGCTACCATGAAATCCCTAGCATCTTAAGCTTTTGATTCTTTCAATTCAAATCTCAGATTCTCAAAATGAGAATGTGCATTAGAAAAATTTGGATAATTTTTTTTTAAGTTATCAACTTCAAGCTTTAAGCTATTTATTTCATATTAGCTTATTTGACCTAAGTCATGGTTAGGGTCCTAGAATCCTTAGCTAAGATTAGCTCTTATTGTCACTATTTTATGTACATTTATTGTTGCAAGTTGTCAGATGATGAATTATAGAAGGTGATTTTTATTAACCTACATTTACATAAATGAGAAATGATAAACCACAACTACAATAGAAACATGACGAGAATCACCCATGAAAAGGTTACAAGTAAGAAACATGCATGCACAAGCATGTGTGCGTGCCTATCTATGTGTGAAATTATTTTTAATAATTATACATATCATTAATTGTACAAAATCAAACTCAGTGGAAATAATTTTTTTTTTTTTAAAATTTTTATGATCTTGAGCTTTGAGATAAAATAAAAAATGTGTATGTCAATTGAGTATAGTTTTAAGTTCTAACATTAATAGATATAAATAAAAATATTTATTAAACTATTACATATCATCATCAAATCCTAGTTGTGCCTCAGTAAAATTTGTTATACTTGAATTTGAAGGATTTTTTATGTTTCATTGCCATTACTCTACTCTAGCCCAAATCAAACATGCCTATGAGTCTTCTTCAAGCACCTCGATTGGTAATTCATTATTTCCATCATCCATAGAGATTTCATAGTCCTACATCCTATGAGGCCTTGATTTATAAACATTAGAAGCATGAGATAATAGACAGAGATTGGAATGTATATATACTTGGTTTCTTGCCTTTTTGCTACCTAATTTATTGTGCTCCATAGAATGAATAAATATGTAATCACTCCAATTCCATTCTAGTGTAGAATCACAAGAAACCTATAAAATAAAATACATTTACAATTATTAATATTATTTGAATTTGAAATAAATTGATTTTCTATTTTTTCAAACTAATTGATTTCATCAATATCTGTTTTACTTGAGAAAGGACACGGATAATTGTGTCTCTTAGAAAAGGTGTCTTTGACCCATAATTCTCCCAAAATGTTTTCGATTTAAATCTAACTCTATCATATGGAACATCATAATGAGAAACATTATCTAGTCCATTGATATATTTTGAAATCTATCTTTTGATTTGACTATGATCTTCTTCATTAGGATAAATTCTATCCATGTAGGTATTCCATCCTTGGGAAACCCTATTATCTAACCATGGGTTTTTATGGAACCATTTTTATTAAGAAAGAAGCCAATAGTATGAAGAGGACTATGGAGCATCTTCTACCTTTTCAAACTACATTCCAAACCAAATATTGTGTTTCTTGATGAAATAAAGATGCCCCAACCTTCAATGTGTCTTACATCCTCTCCCTCAAAAACTTACATAACAATGTTAAAATGATATCTAAGGCTGCTTTGAATAGTGTTTTTTGAAAGTTAAAAAGATACCTAGTTTTCAAAGTTAGAGCATGCCACAGATTTGAATAGTGTTTTTTGAAATGTAAAATTAGTTTCAAAACCCTGCAAGCAATTCGTCGATTTCAAAACTTATCAAATAAATTTTAATGATAACATTCTCAATATAATGCAAAATTGGTAGTAGAATCCTTCAAGTCAATATTTTATACTTTGAAAAATAAAAACAAATGGAAAATATCTTAGGTTTCCATGGTTTGGGTTTCCACATCTCATTTTGCAAAGGAAAATGACTTTCACAATCCTGACATAGTGTGGAACAACATAATTTATGAGATAAATCACAATGTAAGATGGATTCCAAATCTTTAATGATGTGTGAAAGCTAAAAATGTTACGCTCATTAGTAATCCAAAGTTTTTTTTTAGTTTGCTTTATTTAATTTTTAGTTATTCAATACCCATTAGTTGGTTTTATAACCAACTTCTTTTCTGTAATTTTATAAGCTTACCCATTGTACAAAAATAAATATATGAAATTTTACATCACATTCATAAATATATTTCTATTTATTCCTCCCATTCCTATCATATCAATGGTATCAAAGCAATTTGTGAAGGAAGAAGGCAATGCTAATTACTTCTTGCATTCATTTATCTTTCACGGTGTGAGGAGAAAGAAGGAAATACTGATCATTTTTTTGGTAGGCATTGGTCAAAGACAATGTTTTTGTATTGATGGTTTTGATAACCAATACAATAATTTAACATATACTCATGAAGCTTACAGATTTGGCACACGATAATCAATGCCATTGTTAGGTCTATACATTGTTGAATTTTGGTGGGTTTGCAAATTTCAGAACACTGAATATCGTCAATTTTTTTAATTCATAGATGATATTACCTATAGTGAGGATTCAATCATTTCAATTTAGCATGAAGGGAATGTGAAGAAAAAGTGTGACTACTATAAATAAGATGATAGATCCTCCAAGCTATGCATGATCCCCTAGGTAACATAAAAGGTACAACAACACTATCTTTCTCAAGAGGAAAGCCTAAAATTTCTTTACCACATTGGCATGGGTTTCATTAAGGAGGAAGGTGAATTTTTTTTTTACATGCATGAACAATTCCCAGTGAATTAATATTTTTACATACAAAATTAAAATGGTAAAAATATTTTTCATATAGTATTCTTTTCTCAAATAAATAATATATGTAATATTTTCCATTTATCTTTTCAAAATTCATGAAAGACAAATTGGATAGGTAATTTTTACAATACTTTTGCTAAAAGGAAGATCAGGTTTTCAAAACTAATTGAGATCATTTTGTAAAGGGAGTTATAAGTGGTGAAAATAACTCAAAATATATTTTTGATATTGTAACGAAATGAAATTTCAAATAATGGAGAAATAAGGATGTAATAAGTGTTAAAAGGTGTAATTTTTTCACAAGTCTTAGGTATCTTTGTATTCAAAAACTATTCAGAAGGTAAAAGAAAAACCTCAAAATAGTATTCCCTTGTTTTGTTTTGACTTATTTCTTTAGTACTATGACAAAAATTATGAGTTTGATTTCCAAAAATGATAAACTATCACCTAAAAATTACAAATAATGGAGTAGGAACATGAAAAATACGCTCATTTTTAATGAGATATGAGAAATCACTGAGAAATAAACTACACCACCAACTGAAACTGCAAAGTTGATTGAATATCAAAAACATGATAAATGTGCACTCACACTTTTGAATTCATCTTGTATTGAATAGGTAATCATTCATATTGAGCTAGTTAAAATTGGTGCATGGAAAGCTTAGAAAGCATTAAAATTTCTATATGACAAACAACTTGAATATAATAAGATTGACCTTCTTATGCAACAGTTAAAAAATAACATAGTAGATAATGAAGACATCTCTAAATATCTTTCTTGTATGAAAACATTGAAACAAGAATATTGCACAACTGGTGGTAAAATTGATGATGATATGTCGATTTCCATCACATTGAATTGTCTTAATTCTGAGTACACCAATTTTTTGAAATGTTATAGCTTAGTGATAAGATTAACTATGCTACATTTGATTCTATTTGTCAGTTATTAACTCTGTATGAGAGATAGTTTACAAGGAAGAATAAAAATAGATCAATTAAGGAGGCACATTATTCCAAAACAGGAAACCCATTGTATGAACCCAATAGAAGAGAAAAACAAAAACACTCTCACATGCACACTTCAAGGCATAAGCATCATTTTAGATGTAGAGATCATTTAGGTTCTTCAAAGTATAGATATCATTTTGGTTCTCTAAAGCATGAGCATCACCACCAACATTCACATAGACATAAATAAAAGAACATATATTCTTCCTCATGTGGTTATTCTTCCTCTAGACCTAGTGGATGTGAGAGAATATGCTATAATTGTGGTGGCATAGGACATCTTTCTACAGAGTGCCCCTCCCAAAGGAGGTCCTCTTGACATCAACAAAAGGCACAAGCAAATATTGTTTATCACTCCAGTCACTCTAGTCACTTTTATGGATATTATTATGCATCTTCTTTTGATGGATGGAATGAATGTAAAGTTTTATGCTATGTAGTTAATGATTATATATTCTAAGTTGGTGACACACCCATCTTGTGTGAGTTGCTAGGCTCAAGATTAGGATTTAATGTAGTAGCACTTTTTAGCTTGTGTACTTTGATTTCATGGATGTACTGATATGATCTTTGATGTGGATAAGTTCAATTATTTGTACTTGTTTTATTTATTTCATAGCTTCTCACCTCTCACCTGATAGGGGGAGAATATATTGCATATTGGTTTTTTATCTGTTATTGGTGATGTGTGGTACTAGTTAGCATTGTGTTACTCGCATTGTTAATGCTAAGCAAAGGCCTGAGGGAGATGTTGGTGATTATTGGGCATCAATTTGAGATGTGATATACATAGTACATAGGGAAATCACTTGTTGGATGGATTTTTTGTAAGTATTGATGTAGTTGGATAGTGCATGATCATGTTTTAATGCAGTGTGAGAATGATCGAGGTGTGGATCAGTCTAGGATGCATAATGTACTAGTTGTATTTGTAGCAGAGTCTACTTGGATGACTCACAGTTCATTTCTCCAGTCTTTCTATACCCCTTTGGATCAAGGGGGAGTTTTTTGGGTTCATTAGTAATCTAAAGTTATTTTTTTAGTTTGCATTATTTAGTTTTTAGTTATTAAGTACCAGCTAGTTGGTTTTAAAACCAACTTGTTTTCCATAAGATTTATAAGCTTACACATTTTACAAAAATGAATGTATGAAATTTTACATCACATTCCTGCATATATTTCTGTTTATTCCTCCCATTCCTGTCATATCAATAAATATTTCAAAATGAATGTCACATAAATTCAAGTAGATATGAGGATAGTCACTAGTGGGACATCCGCTAAAAGTCATCGCTAGAGAAGCACTTTCATTAGAAATTCATGAAATTAAATTTGGGCCCTCCATAACCCAAATTTAGGGTCTTTCATTTATGCCATCCACAACAATGAGCACATTAGCACTATCCACATTAGCATTATCAATTATGACATTTCCCTCCGCATCCTCACAATCCTGATATAATATTTAGTCTTTTGAGATTAGTTATATATGATAATTTATAAAAATCATAATATCTTACCATGATTTTTTTTAATCGACAAGTTATTTATATTTTTATTATAAATTTATAACCAATAATTGTTATCTTTATCACTTAATAGAATATCAATTTATATATACAATATTATATAAAGACTTCTACTCTCCCCAACTTTTGATTAATGATTATGATTATATTTTGTATACATATATTTAAATTTGGTCTTTAATGTACCTCACTGATCTAGCCAACACTTCAAACAACAATTTGGGTGACGGTTCTACCCTAATTGATGATGGAACTTCCGGGAGCCATAACTTTTGCATCATAGCTCCAATTGACTCCCCGTTTAAACCGCTAGAAAGATAAGAATGAGGAGAATGTGATGAGATGGAACTAATATCAACTAAATGGATTTTAAACCCCAAAAACCCAATGGAAGTGCCTCAAATTTTAATTTTAGTAGTGCAGTCTAAACATAGTAAGTTTTTAAAAATCACAATTTCTTGAATTTTGTATTTTTTCAAATAATGGAAGTCAAACTATTTAATATCCATTGATATTGGTGACCTTACACATCCTCCTCATACTTTTAAAATATGTATAAATGAATATGTAAACCAAAATAGGAATCAAACATCTCTTTCTAGAGATAAACA
The DNA here is from genome assembly GCA_037957365.1 of Torreya grandis. Lineage (NCBI taxonomy): Eukaryota > Viridiplantae > Streptophyta > Pinopsida > Cupressales > Taxaceae > Torreya > Torreya grandis. Next base: position 5,974,836 of record JARHVA010000113.1, on the reverse strand, counting down.
TATAGTTGTATTACAATTTTTAGTAATAAAACATCTCTTCTCAGAGAATTCATTGCTATCATGTTATTTAAATATTTTTCAATCAAAACTTCTAAGTTTTGGATCAGTGGTATCATAGTGGTTTGTCTTGAGAGTGTATGATCTCGAGGAAGAGGTCAGGCTACAAGAAGCTTAGGTGGAAAAGAATAGAGCTTCCAAACTATCCACCTATTCACTCCAAATGACTTCAAATGGTGGATGACATTGATACATCTGATCTTTTTAAGGAAATGGTGAATGAAGCCCTCCAATGGCAACAAGCATAGATACTACAATAATTTATCCAAATTCTCTAACAACTCTTGATGGAAAATTCTAGCTCCTCATCTGTACTTCCTAGCTCCTCATCCATGGAACATACTTTCAGTGCCTCAACACCCTTCAAGGTTTAGGTGAATTTTGATATCCCTACATTTGAAGGAAAAATCAATGCTGATGTAGTAAAAAATTAGTTGGATCAATTATCTTCCTAATTTTTTAAAACAAATTCAAGGATGGGGAAAGATCATTATTTCTCTCTTTAAAGCATCATTGCCCATGAAAAATTGGTGGTAAGTATACAAAAAAGGTTCAGTATAGATGACATTGGCCTTGAGGTGGAACCGACTTGAGATGATTTGGTAAAATCGATAAAGAAAGAATACTATCCCATTGGAGCATATGATGATCTATACATATAGTGGTAACAACTTCATCAAAGTAACGACCAATTTGTTCAAGATTACACTGACATTTTTCATTCTCTGTCTGCAAGATTGGGCATCCAAGAAAGTGAGAAACATAAGACTCTCAAATATCATGGTAGACTACAATGGTACATATGGGGGGAAATGAAACGCTTCAATTTGGAAACCCTCGATGAGGCATATAAATTTGTAGTGAAGATTGAGCAGAAGCATGGAAGAAATAATATGAAGAGTCAGCCTTTGAAATGGAAAAGTGACGAGGAAAGTCAAACACGAGGCCAAAATTGGAAGCAAAAGTATTTTCAAGATAAGAAACCCCAGAAGGGGAATACTATAAAATGGTGTGATTACCATAAAATTGGAACTTACTCTAAAGAAGAATGTCGAGCCATCAAGTCACTACTTTCTGAGTCATAATACTTGACATCTATTACTCTGTCTCATACACAACCTACATTCAAAGAGGATGAAGAAGAGATTGTAGATGCCAATCTCAATACCATCATTGCTTCATCATAGACCCATGAGGAAAGGCCAGATAATAAGGAAAGATTTTTTCACTCCAAATTATGGGTAAAAGATAACCCTCTGCATTTCATTCTTGATAGTGGGAGTCAAAAAAGTTTAATCTCTACTAGATTTTTGAAAACTCTAAATCTATCCATGAAACCTCACCCAAAGCCATACAGTATTGGATGGTTGAGCCCAGAGAGAGACCTCTATGTCACCCATTAGTATCTTCTTTCATATGCAATAAACCTTTCCAAGCTGAAGTCTTGTGTGATGTGGTCAATCTAGATGTTTGTGATGTACTCATTGGTCAACCATTTATGTATGATCGACATGGCATCTATGAATCACAAACCCAAATAATCACTCTCACTCTTAGAATGTGGCGCTATAGGGTACCAGAGGTACCACCTGCCACATTTGTCTCCCTAATTAGTGTAAAGGAATGCAAGAGATTGGTGGAGAAGATAAAGTAATTCATTCTCATGGTCATCAAACCATAAAAATCCAAGAAGGTCAGTGTTGCAGTCTTGACTATACAATCAACACAACAACATAAGTAGATGGGACAAATCACAAGAGAATATGATGACTTATTCAAGTCACGCACGGGAGTTCCACTGTATTTCCAAGTAAAACATTCTATTGATTTGATTCCAGGATCACCTTTGCCTAACAGTCATGTGTATCACAGATCAATTTAAGAGAATGATGAGATACAAAGATAGATTCAAGAATTGATCTAAAAGGGTCACATCAGGCCAAACTCTTCATCACTCCAAACATCCATGAACATGGGATGAGGGAATTATTTTCATATAACATGGATATAATCAGGCCCTGCACAGCTCAACGAAGCACAATTCATTCCAAGTATGCTTTAGGTTCCCACCCATGGCACCAATTGATATAGTTATTCCATTCTCCACCATAGAATACACACTTCATGGGAGATCTGAGGTAGCCAAAGCAACAAAGTTCATTGAACAAATGCAAAACATCAAAAAACAAGTTCATGACATCTTGGAGAAGATGAATCAGAAGTATAAGCAATGCCATGACAAACATAAGATTGCACACCAGTTTGTTTTAGGTGACAAGGTTTGGTTGCGGCCTCAAAAGGAATGACTTGCAGGCCCACACAAAAAAATTAGTCTCTATGATATGGTCCCTAAACCATCACCAAAAAATTTGGAGAAAATGTTTTTGAGTTGAATTTACCAACCTACCATGGTCTACATCCAATATTCAATGTGGAGCTCCTCAAACCATATCATCCACCTCTGTTGGACACTTCAGTCATAGCAGAATAACTAGACATTGATGAGCTTGATCTGTAGATTTTTGTTCCAGTGGAGGAGGATTAGATTCTGGACACCTAGATGAAGACAACAAAAGGATGCTCTATTCTGGTTTATCGGGTGGTTAAAAGGGGCCAACTTAGCCACCAAGCTAAGTGGCTCACAAAGAATCAAATTAAGACATAACTGTCACACCTAATGAGGAATATTTATGTAATGGAGAACATTACTTCTCAAGGAGGGAGGAATGATCTGGGCAATAATTTAAGCGACAATCCAGACGATGATTCTACCCCAATTGATGATAAAACTTCTGGAAGCCGTAACTTTTACACCGTAGCTCCAATTGACTCCCCGTTTGATCCATTGTAAATCTAAGAATGAGGAGAACATGGTGAGATGGAACTGAGATTTGCTTGATGGTTTTTAACCACCCAAAATCCAATGTAAGTGTCCTAAATTTAAATTTTAGTATTGTAGTCTAAATATAATAATTCATCAAATTTTGTATTATTTTAAATCTTAGAAGTCGAACCACTTAATCTCCCTCGATATTGGTGACCTTCCACATCCTCCTGCTTTCAAAATATGTATAAATAAAGATGTAACCAAAAATGGAAATCAGACATCTCTTCCCAAAGATAAGCATATTGTTTATTATAATTTTGAGTAATAAAACATCTTTTCTCAGATAATTCATTGTTATTGTGTTATTGTCATGTTCTTGAAATGTTTTCCCATCAAAACTTCTAAGTTTTGGATCACTCACTTATGATGTTTAGTCTAACAACTAAGAGCCACCATTCATACAACTACCACATAATTACATAATGTTATTTTGGATTGCTTAAACAATGCATATAATAATTGGCTTGAGCAATTATAATGCCATCTTTAGACACCTCAAACAATGCATATAATAAGTAAAGGCTTCATGAATTATTATTTATAAGCTCCACTATTTTATGTAACTGACTCCAATAAATTCTTCAAATCCAATATACACTAAAGCAATCGCTTTGTATATTTCTTACTTCTTTTACCCACCAATGTGGGTATTGGTTTCTTCGAGTTTAATTAAGCAAGAATTTGTATAAATCATTGAACTATCTCATTCATAATGTCACGAATAACATCATTATAAAATTCTTCCTTTTCTTTCAAAGTTTAAAATAAATCGTTGTATATACTTGTTAACACTTTTTCTTATTAAAATAAGTACTAATTATTACATGACCTCTATTTTATTTAATTACAATAAATTAATTTAATGATAAATTTTTTTATGTAAAAATAATTCCATATGCTTGTATGAAGATAAAAATCCATGATATGAAAAATATGAAAACCATAGAAATGAAACTTGTAAATAGATATAAATCCTGGAAATGCTTTGGATTAACAAACTTAAATCTTATAACAATTGCTCGAAATAATAACTTCAGTATGTCAAAAAATTTCATAAGTAATATTTTGAACATGTCAATGTGAGTGGATGGATAGATAATTGTGGTGAATAGTTTGTCCCATCTATCATGTAATATGTAAATATTAGCTCACATTAAAATCTTTAATACAAAGTACAAGTCACTTTTAAAAAATGAATTTATAGGTCATTAACTCAAAGTTTACACAATAATAAATATGTAAATATTCAAATTTAAATATATTTTTAATTTAAACTCCATTAATTCAAAGTTTACATAACGAAAAAAAATGGTAAATCTATTATTATTGACTCTTCCCACCATTTAATTGTCTTTTGAAAATTGTGAGAATTTTTTTTGAGATTTTTTGTAAGTTAGACTCCATTAGCTCAAAGTTTACACAATGAAAAAAAAAAGTGAAGCTGTTATTATTGACTCTTCCCACCATTTAATTGTTTTTTAAAAATTGTGTGAAGATTTTTATAGATTGCAAAAGTTTAAAATGCTTTGAACGAAGTGAAGGAAAAAATATTATCTCAACTGTTGTTCCATAATAAGTGATTTGTTAAATGGTTTGATATATTTATTTATATAATAAAATTGTAGGTTTTAAACAAATTTGGAAAAATAATAATTTATTTATTTATTTTAAAGTAGTTGCTGAAACTCTAGAACTTAATTACACGATTGAAATAATTCATTGCAATTATATTGTTGCATGAGAGTGCTAATAAGTATCTTGCTATAAATATATTATTTTCTTACAATGTATGTTTACATGATATATGTATTATTAAAATATTTTTAAAATTTTGTGGATATCAAATAATATTGGAGAGGTAATAGATTTTAATCAAATATTTGTCAAAATGTAACATTATCATATAAACTATTCAAATTCAAAAACCAAATTAATTAACTTGATAATGTAATCTTTCTCGCAAAACTTAAACATATGTAATTATTGTGATTGAAAATTCAATTTCAAGGAACCTAATCTTATGTACAACATATGTAACCACTATGCTCTTAATCTCTTAAAATAAAATAGCATTAATTAAACAAAGATCTATATTAACTATAAATGAAAAGAAAACACTCATTCCTTTGAGTGTAACTTATACCTTTGATGTAATTGTTCGTATTAACTTAACATCTAACCATTTTCATGATTTACGTTGTACAATGATTGTGGCTACATCTTTATGCTTAATCTTAATTTGAAATTAAAATTTTACTAATTATTATGAATTCTAATTCTTATTAAATAAATTTTCATAATTTAAATGCTTAATTTTTTTTAAATTATAAAATCATTACCATTCATATGATTTATATATTATATAAGATAATATTTATATGTTTGATATATTAAATATTAATGTATATATAGATATAATCGCAAAACAAAAATATTCAATTCCTACGGCTTTCTTTCGGGGCAATTGCTAGTATAATTCTATTAAGTATTAGAAGAACGCGTACTTCGTCGTATTAAGTAATAGAGTAACGCGTTTACATTTTCTTGCGCGTCATTCCAATTATGCTTTTTCTACGCTGTAGAAGTACTATATATTTAGTGTTTTCGACAGTTTTAAAACATATCGCTGCCTCTTTTCGAACCGTGATAAAGAAGACACGTTCTCCCTTAAATTATTTAGCGCTTAGCGGCCCGTGGAACCAGCGATTTACAACGTCTCGTGTTCGACGCTCACGCCAAACACTGATTCGCCTCCCTTCGATTGGCCATGTACAAATATATGAAGCCGCCCCAGCCGGAACGGCGTCAGCGAAAAGAATTGGCAGATTGTAGAAAACGAAAACCACTTGTCGAAGACGACAGCCGACGAAGCACGAAGATGAGGCTGTACAATGACAGCTCAAATACCCTTCACCAAGGGCACGGATCCAGAAGGAAAAGCGGATCGCCGCGGGCGGGGTTCGATCGCCTTACCTCAAACGCCCATAAAACCCCCCTTCCTATATTACCGCCCCTGCAGTCCAAGGTGGTGAATTGGCGGCTGGCTTGTTTTATGGCGAGGGAGTACCTCTCCCGCGGGACACTGCTGGGGAAACCATGGCCGCTGCCTCATTCGAACATGCCGAAGCTCCCTGAAGGCAACGAAAGTGACAATGAAAAGGAAAAGGAAAAGGAAGGGCTCTACACTAGTGTGACCACCGATTTCCTCCGCTCCGATGACGTGCACATTCCGGGCATTCTGAATCCTTCGCAGTTGGCCTCTTGGATCGGATTGAGATGACCAAACAACTCTTCGTTTTGTTAGGCAACTAAAACAGTTGCAACTGAACTTATCGCGGCTTCGCTACCGCTCGAGGGATGATAAAATATCTTCTTTTCCAATGATTCGGATTCACAAAAGCGTATATCCACTAAAGTCGGGAAGCGTCTTAAAATCACTACTTTTTATTAAAATATCTGGGAAACGCTGTTGTTCTAACACGGAGCACTCTGCATGTTATTAAGTGTTTTTATTACATTTATTTTATGTGAATGCCTAGTGCTTTTATTGCTATAAAATAATGAGAGGGACTGAAAATTATTGATAAAGGTTATTTATTTCCTCTCAAAGGTAGACTTTTATATTAGGGAATTTTTCTACCCAATTATAGTATTGTCAAATATAATGTTTAAGATTTACAAAAGAATTATACTAAGTACTGCATCCCATGCTTTAGCATTTATAAGATTAATAGGTGAAAAGATAATTATTGGGTTGAATGAAATAGTTGTAATTAATTATATTACTTGAAAATTTTGAGTGGAAAGAAAGAGATTTTAGTGAGTTTTTAGGTTTTTGTCTCGATTTTCTTGCACAGTTATCTTAAACTATTATATTACATATTGAGAACCTGAATTTGAATTTTGTCATAGCTTAAATCTTCTTAGTTTTATTTTTATTATTGGAATATTGAATTAACGAAAAGAAACTCATTGAGTGTGTCATGGGATTTGGGAGAAATGTTGTGGGAGGAAAAAGTAGTAGGTTTTACCTGGTCATATATCCTAATGAGGAAAAATTAGTATGATAAATAAGCATGGTTGGCCAAAATGACGTGATTAATAGCAATCAATTTCCATGCTAAGGTGTTGGGTTTATTTTGGTTATGCACACTAGTATTTTGCCACACACACATTCCACAACACTATCTTACTACAACAACATATCACGTGAGATATGTTCACGAGCTCACTTGAGGCACAAAGAGAGAAATTGGGGTAGGTCAAGGTTAGATGTCAGTCGTTATATAATACATTCATCTACGGGATTATTTTTACATGTGAGGGTACATGGCTTATATTATATTATTCTATCACTATATGGTAATAAGAGAACATACAATGAATCGGTAGAGGAGAAGTATTATACCTAAGTATTCATCCAATCAAAAGTAAGACATCGTAAAATATAGTAACAACTACAACATTAGTCCATAAATTATTAAAAATATTCCATAGATATAAACATAGATATCAATAATAACAACCGTAGCAATAAAAATAACTTGTTAGTTTACGATTACAAGGTGAACCATGGCACAAGTATATCAAATTAATTATTTAATCTCTCTCTAATTTTCCATCATTATCCTTACTTCCAGGAACTCTATCTACAATTCAACAACTTTTTTCTATGGTTAACCTCTCTTTATTTCTTAAAAAGTTGTTTCCCACCTTTTATAGGCTTCTAAATAACCTTACATATCACTAAGTAGATCAACTGATATTAATTAATAGTTAATAAAAAAGGCTACCACTAACTTAGAAAATAATGTTACTATCATCAACTAAGTTAATATGTCATCTCATTTCGCCTCAACTACTTATTGTTTACTCATCACATGTCACCTGCCTATCAAAGATTAGTAGTTGTTAATTATTTCTATCATCTGCTTCTCGCTAATTACATTGACTTGGTCATATATAACATTAGCACATAGTCACTTCCACCATTTTATATCTATGTTTGTCAGGCACACACACATATATGACTAGTCAACATGTGCCATACTCTTAGAAATTGAAGTCCTGACACCATGCTAAGCTTCATCAAAATGGAATGGTCTACAAAAATGGTGGTAAACATTACCCAACACTAACTTGGTTAGCCACCCTTAATCAACCTGTAAATGGTCCAAACATCAATAATAAATTTTGACACTTCTTTGCTCAACCTAGTTACAAAGGTAGTCCAACTCACAAGTGTAACCTTGGTTTCTTCCACGATGCCAAATATTCACATAGGTAAAATTTAAAATTTAGGAGGTTACTCTCAAGTTCCCTCAAACCCCTCCTTTATATTATTAAACATCCTAGTCATTTCCTTTAGGGCATCTTCTAGTGCACTCTACTCTTCCACTATTTGGTGATATAGACTCTTGAAACTCTCTTTGAGCTTCTATTGGCTCATGGAAATTTTTTGGCCATTCTCTTCTACTTATTTTAAAAATTGGGTTCTCTCGACCTTATCTTTATTAAAATATACATTCATGGCTAAGACATCTTGCTTCTAATACTTGTCATATAATCCTAACATAATTACTGAACCTTGATAGAAAAAATAAGAAAATTTTCTTAGTTGTAATAACTTTCTCAGTGAGTTCATTTAGGAGGTCCTCTCACCCCTCGATTCTTTATGAAAACTTGATTTGGGCTCTCTCTTGCACATTTAGATGCCATAAGTTATTCCATTTACCCTCCATATCAGGTGATCTACTAACATAATCACCATATCCATTAGTTGAACTCCTTTTAAGTCTACCCTATCAAAGAAGTTGGGCTCTTCCTTTAGAGTGTGGTAACTGTTAGCCAAATTTCATACCTTGTTTTGCAGCTTCCTTTGGCTAAGTTGAATGTTCACTTGTCTATTTTAGCTCACTTGTAAAAGACCATTTGTTTTCTTTTCTTTTCTTCAGAGATTTTGTTCAGCGTTTTCAATTATATTTTTGATCTTTTACCCAAGGTTTGAATTCTTTCAGGTTTCTTGTCTCAGACAAAAAGTTTGAAAGAATTCTCTCCTTATCTTCCCTAAAGGAATTCTTTCAACCTTTTTGTCTCAGAATTTTTGTCCCAGATAAAAAGTCTAAAATAATTCTTCCTTTGTCTTTTCCCAAAGTTTGTCTTTTGCAAAGAATTGTTTTAGAATTTTCGTCTGAAACAAAATTTTCAAAAATTACCCTTCAAAACTTTTCTGAAGGGCCTCTCTCACTCTCTAAAGTGCCCTTTGGAATATTTTTGAAGGGCCACTTTCTCTCCAAAGTTCCATTCAAAACTTTTTCAAAGCGCCATTTTCCCTCCAAAGTGCCCTTTGAAACTTTTTTGAATGGCTACTTTCCCTCCAAAGTGCCCTTAAAAACTTTTTTGAAGGGCCACTATCCCTCTAAATTTCCATTCAAAACTTTTTAGAAGGGCCACTTTCCATCCAAAGTGTCCTCCACAAAAGTTTTTAAAGGGACACTTTCCAAGACTAAAGGGATCATACCAAAAGGAAGTGGCCTTTGCAAGAAGTCCAAAGGAATTGTTGCATACTTTTTATTCTAAAAAATACTTCAAACAAGACATACTCCAAAGGCCCAAAAATATATGGCCCATTCAAAGGGGAGAGCACACACATGGGAAATATTTTGGGGAATTAATTTGATGAAAATGCCTATGGAAATTCTTTCAAGGAAAGTACCCATGTGAATTGTTCAAGAAGGGTGCTCAAAGGAAAAGCCCTAGTGGAATGATGGTTGAATGAATGTCAAATTCAAGATGGTGAGCTAATCATTAGGGCCCAAATAAAAGGATTCACAAGCAAATCCAAAGGCTCATGTCCTCCATCCATCAAAATAATGAAAGATTCCATATCACCATTGATCAACCAGGATCCATGTCATTTCATGACAACCAACTAGGGAAGAGAAGAGGACAACAAAATGAAAATGACAAATCACCATGCCCAATGGAATGTCGTTAGCGTGAAGATAAATCTACAACAGGTGGATAGCCATATTGATGCCATGACTTAGTCAAGAATATCCCAACTATGTTAGTACAAACCATTAAAAAAAGCATCTTTGAGAGATTAGGATGAAATGTGTAACAACTTGTGATGACATGGGCTAACCAAATGGCCTGAGCAAGCATCCTTTGTAAAGAAGTTGTAGCTATAGATGTTGACAAAAAATAAATAAATTGATTCCTCTTCTTGGTGAAAAAGGCTTTCCTCTCCCTCTTCCTTATTGCTATATATACAACCCCTTGGCTAGTGAAAAGACATCCACACAGAGTATGTCAAAGCCCTACTAGAATGATATCCTACCTTTAAACATTAGTACAGTCCTTTTCCCTTTCAAGTTCTAAATATTGTCTAAGTGTGTAAGTGACATATATAGACAAAAAGTGATGGTTTCATGCTTCTATCCTTTGTCCTTCATGTATGAGCAAATTTCTTGATCTAACAAGTCATCTAGAGTGTGTTTAAGTGTATAGAACAACTGTAAGAATTTTAACTATTATTGAATGTGCAATGTGCTTTTCAGTTCATTCTCCTATTTTTTCATGCATCTCACCTCTTTACTTAAATATTCATGTTAGAATCTCTAGAACTTGGAAAAAGGTCTTTACATTTTTCTGTATTGTGCACTAAGATATGACATTCATGTAGAAGAAAAACCTTGGTGCATCACCATTCTTAAAATAGGTTTCCCTCATGCAATTTCTAACCCTTTTCTTTTCAATCAAGTTGGTGTAGATAGAGATTATTTTGTAGAAAAAACGTCAAGGAGCTAGCCTTTTCAATCTAGAGGTCCATTTCCATTATAGGGATACCCACATGCTTGGAAGTGTTCTAACATTTCCCAAATCTAGAAGAGGACTGAACACCCTCTTCTAGGGTACAAGATTTGGAGACAATAGTTTTGGCATGCCTGATAGGACCCTAATTCCTGGTTATTTACATGTCAAGGTGAATGTTGGTCTTGACAAATCTGAGTTTGTACTCTTAATACGAAATTTGGTGGCTCCCAAAAGTGAGAATCTCTGGCTATAGATCAAATTTCACACATTATACTTCATGGTCCCCACTAGATCATCTAGGACTTCTAATCAATCCCCTCTAGCTGAAGCTCTTCTTGAAGAACAATGCCCTGAACCATTTTGAACGCTTAAAGACCCTTGGCAAGGAAGTTTTACAGAAGAATAAGAAGAAGTTGTGGAGATTGGAGAAACATGAGATCAAGAGGAAAGAAGAGAAATGGATAGACAACAGCCTTTCCTAGCCTTTAACACATAAAATCTAATTGACCTTCTTGCATATGACCCTATTCCTCCTAATGCTACCAAGAGTCTCCCTAGTTTTAATGGAGAGGGTCCTATTACCCCATCTAATCATGTTAGGGACATTTCAATTTTTTTCCAACTTCTATAATGTCACCCGAGCCAACATAGCCATTATATTACTTGATATGGTTTTAGGGAATTGCTGGTGACTAGATTTGAGAATAAGAGTGACCACACTTCATTGATCCATCAGCTAAACATGATAACGAGAAGTCCTAACAAATCTATGGTAGATTTCAATTAAATATTTCAAAGGACATGGCTTAGCTTGATATAAGTTGGAAGAATCCCTCCAAGAGTTTCCATGCCATTGTTGTCTCATGGTTCAGTTGAATCTCCAAGCATAGCTCAAGTTCCTAATGCCAATGTTAAGCAAAGAACCTTACCCAAAAGAGTGGATAGTGTTATCGACAAATATCAAGAAAAATGGTCATTATGAGCTCAGCTCGAGCAAGCTCAATTCTAGACAAGTGCTCCACCTAACCATCAATATTATCCTCAATAAGGCTATAGATCTCCACCCTAATACAACTACCAAGGAAGAGGATAGGGTCAGTAAGGTTTCAATAGGCATTCTAATGCCTATAATCCTCTCCCATTCCTTCCATAAAGGTTTTTGTTCCAGTATATGCTAATTTGGTCCAACGAGAGAATCATTTGGACCAATGGGAACAACTTCAAGGTCAGTTTATGCATGATAGCAGAGAAAACTGCCAAACTTTGGTGGCACAAGAGGAAACTACTCCTTATGTAACTTCAAAAGAAGCAAACCTTATGCAAAGGGATAGCTGTGGAGAAGGCATCAACCAAAGTGTAGGCATGATGAACTTCTAAGAAAAAGATGATTATGTGTTAAATCAAAGCACATTAGTTATATCCAACACAAGAGCCAAGAAGAGAGCATTTGGAGAAGGTCAAGAAGCACGAGTAACTCCAAGAGATGCCTCTCTAAGGCTAAAAGGTGTGACTCCTAATGTAGTTCCTGCTACAAGTCATGCTCCTCAGCAAAATTAGAATGTAAGTAGGATTTTCAAGCATACAAAATAGCAAGTTCAAACTTCTCTACCTTCAAAGTTCCAAGAAAAGGTGAATAATTCCCCTCTAAACATTTTTGATTCTTTGAAGAATGCCAAGACAAGCATATCTCTTTGGGAGGTCTTAGAAGAATAGCTCACAAGCATCCATACAACCCCCCAAACTTCAAATCACAATGGTTGTAACCCTTACCAATGATCCAAGCCATGTCTTAGATCCCTCCACCAAGTCTGAAAAGCCTCCACCCTTTCTATCTCACCCTTATTATGGGAGATAAGTTGGTCCATAATTGCATTGTGGATAGTGAAGCTAGTACCACTATTATGCCTAAAGTGGTGGCTGATAAGTTGGGATTAAAATATGAGCCATATAGTAACGGTGTATTCTATCTTGATGGGAATCCAACTAAGATAATGGGACTAGTCAAAGGTTTGAAGGTCTTTCTACATGATTTCCCAAGTTTCTCAAATTTTTAAGATGTTGTGGTGGTAGATCTTTCAGCTTATTTTGCTATCTACTTGTCAAGGGACTTCACAACTGAGATAGGAGGGTACCTCTCTATTGATTGGTCTTTCCTAGATTTTAAGACAAGAAATGAAACCAAGGTAAGTATAAGGACTCATCCCTTAGCAAGGTTTCATATTGAGCCATACATTGAGACATACTCAAATCAAAATTGTCTAATTAGCAAAGAGCAAGAAAGTGTTATGGATGGTGAAGCATCCTCCCCCCTTGAAGGTATTTATAATCTCTTCCTTGATAAATACAACACTAAAATTATGGAATTGATCCATATACTTTTAGTGAAGATACTTATTTGGGAGCTTATTGTATGCGTGAAGGGGATGTTCCAATACCTTCACTCACTAATTAAGACCATGAATTTGAAGGAATTTGGGAAATGTTTTTTGATGGCTCAAGAAGCAAAGCAAGTGTAGGATCTAGAATTATGGTAGGTTTTCCATTAAATAATCATTATTAATACTCATACATTTTCCACTTAATCTGCACTTAAAATGTGGTAGAATATGAAGGCCTAGTCCATGGTCTCTAATGGGCAAAGAAGAGAGGAATCAAGAGTTTAAAGGTTTATGGAGATAGTGAGTTGGTTATCCACCAAGTAAGAAATCAAGCTACAGCTAAGAATCCCTTGCTTAAATCCTACAAGCATAGGGTAAGGGACCTACTTGAAGACTTTGATGCCTTCTACATACAATCCATACCAAGGGATTCCAATAAACATGCTGACAGATTGGCTACCATAGGGGCACAATTTGATACATTTGTTGATGTGGGACAAGAGAAAGATCAATATCATATCAAGATCATTGTGAGGCCCTCTATTCTATATAATGAAGTGTCATTATAGGGGTTTGAAAATGACGAACTCATTGCACACTTCTTACAAAATGAGGAAGGTTTCTCCTCAAGAAACCAAAGGAGACTACATGATCAATATGAACAGAAAATCATTCAATTGAAGACAAACAAGATACTTAAGGCGCTGATTACCTTAGACAGTGTTTTCAATGAGGATGATCAGAAGAATAAAGAAAGAGTGATCATGTCAACAAAGGAAAAGAACTATGAAAGAGTCCTGATTTTCAAGGATAGACTTTTGAAAATGGTTAAGGTATGTTCTTAGCCTGAGAGGTAGGCTTTTACTAAATTTTGCAAAGAGTTTCATGACATATTTTATTGGGAGTATAAATAATTGAAATGGTTTGATACAATTCGTGCTCATCATACCATCGAGTTATAACCTAGAGCTAAACTGGTCAAGCAAAAGCAAAGGCCTATTAATATATAAGATAAAATAACTCATGAAGAAAGAACTAACCAAGCTGATTGAGTCTAGGATTATCTTTCCTATCAAATGCTCAATTTGGGTGGCTAATCTTGTACCTATTTGAAAGAAGAATGGAGAGATCAGACTTTGTGTGGATTTTTGAGATCTTAACAAAGTGTCTCTCAAAGATAATTATCACTACCCTCCATGGAGAGAATTATATAGGTTGTTTCAGGTTCCCAACGCTTCTCTCTTCTTGACGGTTATTCAGGCTATAACCAAATATTGGTAAATGAGGAGGATCAGTTCAAGATAGCCTTCACTACAAAGTGGGGAACCTTTGCCTATAATAAGAACCAGTTTTCAAAGATCAATGGACATGGCTTTTAAAGGTTTGATCAATAATTTCCTACTTGTGTACCTAGATGATGTAATTATATTTTCGAAAGATGTTGTTGATCATATGAAACATCTAAGGAAGGTGTTTGAGAAATGTAGGTAGTATGGCATATCCATTAATCCAAAAAATTGCATCTTTGTTGTTTATGAAGGTAAACTTTTGGGGCACATTGTTTCAGAAGGAGGCTTGTCTATTGAACCCGAAAGGATTGAGGCTATCCTAGGCTTGTCCTTGCCTCAACATAAGAAGGGGATACAAAGCTTCTTGGGAAAATAAACTTTGTCAAAAGGTTTATTCCAAACTTTATAGTTGTGGTAAATCCTATCATATCCATGGTAAAAAAGAACCATGTTTTTACTTGGACAAAGGAGATAAAGAACAGTTTTGAGACAATCAAGCAAGCAATTGTAAAATATCTTACTTTCTAAAACCCAAAATTTTCCAAGGATTTCATACTCTATAACTTTGATAACCTTGATACAATCTCAAATATGCTCATGCAAAATAATGATGAAGAGGTAGAGCAACCAATTGCATTCTCAACCAAGGATTGGAGGATTATGAGGTCAGATATATATTTGTTTAGAAGCAGTGTTTGATAGTGATAAGGGGATTGAAAAAATGTAGGCACATGGTCTCAAACAATAAGATACATGTCATGGTTTCTCATCCTAGCACCAAAGAGTTTCTCCTAAGCAAGGACCTTAGTGAAAAGAGAGTTGGATGGATCACAAAGGTGATAGAGTATGACGTGGACATCAAGGTGAAAAACTTGGTGAGCAGACAAGGTCTATGTGGGAATTTATTGTTAGACCTGTAAGATCCAAAAGAAGAGGTATTAATCAACCAAGTTCACCCCCAACCAGCTCATCAAATACTAGTCTAGAGCTGGACACAAGATGTCATTGGTTTTCTTCAAAATGATGATTGTCCCAATGGTTTGAGAAAGTCTCAAAGGAGATATTTTAGATTGCAGACCATTCCCTATTACCTTGTTGATAATGTTCTTTTTGTAAAGGACATAAATGGTGTGTTGTTGAGGTGTGTTGACAGTGGTCAATTTGACATGCTACTGGAAGGTTTTCACAATGGTAAAGATGGAGGTCATTTCTCTCCTAGAACTACAGTTGCAAAGATAATGAGGGATAGTTACTATTGGCCTAGTATTTTTAAGGACTATTATCATTGGGCTAAGGTGTGTCTTCAATGTGCCTTATTTGTAGGCAAATAGAAACTTGTAACCCTTCCATTGAATCTTATCCAAGTGGACCAATCTTTCATGCAATGGGGCCTCCATTTCATTGGTATGATCAACCCTCCATCAAGTGTTGGACACAAATGGATATTGACTACTATTGTCTACTTCATAAGGTCAGTAGAATCTATTGCATTGAAGGAGGCAAATGAAAATGCTATCTTATATTTCTATGAGAACATTATAACAAGGTTTGGAGTTCCTCATGTCATCATTTTTTATAATGCACTTGATTTCTTATATGCCAAAACTTCTGATTGGCCAAGTAGGAATGGAGTTCACTTGAGTACCTCATCCAATTATTACCCTCAAGGTAATGGATTGGTTGAGTATACCAATAAGAACCTCATCTAGATCATTAAGATAACATTGGAGAACAATCAAAGAGCCTGACACAATAAGTTAAAAATAGCTTTATGGGTGGACAAGATTACTCCTAAAAAATCAATTGGTAACTCTCCCTTTATACTTGTTTATGGGATAATGCACACAAGGCTATGGAGCACCATTAAGTACTCATGAAGAAGTCCTTTGACAAAAGAACAAGTAAAAGAGTGTTCAAAGATGGTTACTTGGTCTTGAAATAGGATGAGGATAGATCAAATCCATGAAAATATACAAAGTTTTTCACTTTGTGAAGTGGCCCTTACATCATCAGTAAGTACAAGTAAAAAAACTCATTTCAACTATCCAAGATGAATGGAGATGAATTACCTATTGTTGTGAATGGGATACATCTAAAGTCTTGCTATTAGTCCTAGAAAGCCATGTTTTGTAAATACTAGTTTAGATGTGTGTTTATTTTTAGTTAGTTGTTGTGTTCTCTAGGTGTATTGTTACACACGTGTCTTTTCTTCCTCTTGTTTGGTGTGCATCTTTGAATTTGTGTGTTTGATCATCCAATTTGTGTGTTTTTTGCCAAGAAGCTTGTTCAAGTAATTTTGAGTGCCTTATATGTGACTCCATGCCTAATTAAAGGATTTAGGTGACTGGTCTTTGGCATAGCAGGCATGCCTCCCCTCAGAATTACCAAGAATGTTAGCCAAATTTCATACCTTATTTTGTACCTTCCTTTGGCTAAGTTCAAAATTTACTTGTCTATTTTAGCTCACTTGAAAAAGACCAATTGTTTTCTTTTATTTTCTTCAGAGCTTTTATTCGGCCTTTTCAAGTGTCTTTTCAGTCTTTTACCCAAGGTTTAAATTCTTTTGGGTTTCTTGTCTTAAACTATTTCTCTCAGACAAAAAGTCTAAAATAATTCTCTCCTTGTCTTCGTCGAAGGAATTCTTTTGGCCTTTTTGTCTTGGACAAAATTTTTGAAAAAATTCTTCTTTTTTCTTTTCCCAAAGTTTGTCCTTCACAACTTTTTCAAGAGAATTATTTCACACTTTTTGTCTGAAATAGTCTTTCTGAAAAGTGCCCTTCAGAATGTTTTTGAAGGGTGTCTCTCTCTCCAAAGTGCCCTATGAAACTTTTTCTAAGGTCCACTTTCTCTCCAAAGTGCCCTTCAAAACTTTTTCGAAGGGCCATTATCCCTCCACAGTGCCCTTTAGAACTTTTTTGAAGGGCCACTTTCCCTCCAAAGTACCCTTCAAAACTTTTTCAAAGGGCCACTTTCACTCCAAGGTTCCCTTCAAAGATTTTTTGAAGGGCCACTTTCCTTCCAAAGTCTCCTTCATAACTTTTTCAAATGGCCACTTTCGCTCCAAAGCGCACCTTGAAAAAGTTTCTAAAGGAACACTTTCCAATCTTAAAGGGATCATTCTAAAAGGAAGTGACATTTGTAATAAGTTTGAAGGAATTATTACAAACCTTTTATCTACAAAAATCCTTATAACAAGCCATACTCTAAAGGCCCAAAAAGACATGGACCATTGAAAGGGGAAAGCATGCCCACATGAAATATTTAATGAAAAATGTCTGATGAAAATGCCTTCAAGAATTATTTTGAGGAAAGTACCCACATGAATTTTTCAAGAAGGGTGCCCAAAGGAAAATCCCTAGTGGAATGACAGTTGAATGAATGTCAACTTCAAGACAATGAGCTAACCATTGGGGTTAAAAAAAAAGGATTCATAATCAAATCCAAGGGCTTACATCCTTCATCCATCGAAACAATGAGAGATCCCATATCACCATTGATCGACCAGGATCTGTGTCATTTTGTGACAACCAACTAAGCAAGAGAAGAGGCCAACATAATGGAAATGATAAATCACCATGCCCAATGGAAGGTTGTTAGCATGAAGACAAATTTTCAATAGATGGATAACTACATTGATGCCATGACTCAGCCAATAATATCCCAATTTTGTTAGTATAAACCATTAAAAAGCATCTTTGAGAGAGCAGGACAAAATGTGTAACAACTTGTGATGACACAGATTGACCAAATAGCCCGATCAAGCATCCTTTGTAAATACAGTTGCAGCTAAAGATGATGACAAAAAAAAAATTAACTCCTCTCCTTGGCAAAAAAGTCTTTCCTCTCTCTCTTCCTTCTCACTATATGTAAAGCCCCTTGGCTAGTGAAAAGACATCCAAACAGAGTATGACAAAGCCCTGTTGGAATGATATCCAACCTTTAAGCATTAGTACAGTCCTTTTCCCTTTCATGTTCTAAACATTGTTTGAGTGTGCAAGTGACATATATTGACAAAAAGTGATGTTTCCATGCTTCTATCATTTGTCCTTCATGTCTAAGCAAAGTTATTGATTTAATAGTTCATCTAGAGTGTGTGTATGGAACTACTGTAATAATTTTAACTATTCTTGAGTGTGCAATGTGCCTTTTAGTTCATTCTCCTTATATTTTTTCATGCATCTCATCTCTTTATTGAAGTATTCATGTTATAATCTCTAGAACTTGGAAAAAGGTCTTTACATTTTGTTGTATTGTGCACTAAGATATGATATTCACATGGAAGAAAAATCTTGGTGTATCACCATTCTTAAAATATGTTTCCCTCATGCAATTTCTAACCCTTTTCTTTGCAAGCAAGCTCATGTAGACATAGATTATTTTGTAGAGACAAATTCAGGGAGCTAGCTCTTTCAATATAGAGGTCCATTTCCATTATAGTTATACGCACATGCTTGGAAGTTCCAACATTGCCCAAATCTGGAAGAGGAATGAACACCCTCTTCTAGGGTGCAATATTTAGAGATAACAGTAATATAGTACATTTTTAGGTTGACAACCACCAGCTCCTTTTCTACCTGAGTACCACATTGATATAAGTTTTCCACTTTGTTACTGATAGTGGCATGGTTCATAATGTTTTGTCATTTTACTTATGTGACTAGTTTTATCAGCATGCTCATATTATCAACTTCATTAAACATTTTTAGGTTGACATCAATGGATTGGCACTCATCCATGGTGAAATAAGGTTATTGGTCTTTAATGGCATTGGCATGTACTTTAAATGTATGATCATTTGTGCATGCATCAAAATAAATAGACATTTTCCTTTATATTTGTACTGAAGCAACCTATGGGTCGATAACGTCCCACATGTACAGGTCCTCATCTATGATTTCCTACTAAACCCTCTCTCTAACACTCATCCTATCAATGTCTTCCTCTAATCTTGGTGGCTCATTCCCTTCAGGGAGTTACTGGGTATTTTTTTCATCTAGTTTGCATTTCTTATTATTTGGCCTTGTTTCCTCTAACATTTTCATCTCAAACACTTTATCCCTCAGGATACTAACTTTCTCGCCCCCTCTCCTTCCCTATTTTCTCTGATTGTCTATCCCTTTCCCTCTTTCTTTGATCTATATTTGTCACTCAATGACTCCTTATTTTTGTATTGCCATTAATCATGCTAGCTTCACATCTAGCTTCTTCTGCCTCAGGCTCACCAAACACATTGGTATAATAGTTTTTAGCATTATGCTCAACACATCCACCTAGAAACATTTCCATTTATGCCTAAATGTTTAGTGTAGTTTCAACTCCAATATGAAGAATTAACTCCATATACTATGTACTCAAGGACCCTTCCTAGCCTATTCCTTTCACACTAACTTGTGCCTCATCACATGGTTTTTCTTGTTTGTTAGTACCATTTCTGCTCCTTCATCTAGTACAAGGAATTGTATATCCTTAGGTTTGGGTTGTTTGATAGGTGGTGAATTGGTTGTTTGAACCCATCATTTTATCAAAGGGTTAATTTATTCTTCCAAACTGGTAAGCTTATGATATTCAAAAATAGTTCCCTTAACTCTAACTATACTTTCTTGGGATTCTTGGATGTTCAATTGAACCATGAGACAACAATGGCATAGAAACTCTTGGAGGGAGACTTCCAACTTGTATCAAGCTATTTTCAGCTTCAATAGCTATTTCATATGCATCAGGTAGAGTGAATCCTCCCATAGATTGTAACATCACTCCTACATCAGTAACAATACCTTTGAGATAGGTGGGAACACAAAGCTTGGAGAAGGTCTCATGATAGGTGGCAACCTATGCCATGTCCTTTGAAATCTTTCATTAAAATCCTTGATAGATTCATTAAGACATCTCTTTATCATGTTTAGATGATGGATCAGTGAAGTGTGGTCACTCTTATTCTAAAATCTAGTCACCAACAATTCCCTAAAGGCATCCCAACTTGTATTGCAACCACCTTCCAAAGTCCTATACCAGTCAAGTGCTTTTCCTTTTGGAGACATATCAAGCAATCTAATGTCTATGTTGGCTCAGTTAACATTATGAAATTTACAAAAATTTGAAATGTCCCTAATATGCTCTGATGGGGTAACAAGACCCTCTCTATTGAAACCAAGGAGACTCTTGGTAGCATTGGAAGGAATAGGTTCATATGTAGGAAGGTCTATTGGATTTTATGTGTTAAAGGTTTGGAAGGTTTTTGTCTGTATAGATTAACTCCTCTCCTTAAATAAAAAGGATTTCCTCTCTCTCTTCATTGGAAAAGGATTTCCTCTCTCTCTTCCTTCTTGCTATATATACAGCCCCCTGGCTACTGAAAAGACATCCACACAGAGTATGATGAATCCCTATTGGAATGATAACCTAACTTTAAGCATTAGTGCAATCCTTTTCCCTTTCAAGTTATGGACATTGTCTAAGTGTGGAAGTGACATATATTGACAACATGTGATGGTTTCATGCTTCTATCCATTTTACTTCATGTCTAAGCAATGTTCTTCATCTAATAGATCATCTAGAGTGTGTTTTAGTATATGGAACTATTGTAAGAATTTTAACTATTAATGAATGTGCAATGTGCCTTTCAGTTCATTCTCCTTATATTTTTTCATGAATCCGACCTCTTTCTTGAAATATTCATGTTAGAATCTCTAGAACTTGGAAAAAGGTCTTTATATTTTGTTTTATTGTGCACTAAGATATGAAATTCATGTGAAAGAAAAATCTTGGTGCATCACCATTCTTAAAATAGGTTTCCCTCACATAATTATAAACTATTTTCTTTTCAATAAAGCTGGTGTAGACAGATATTGTTTTGTAGAGACAAATTCAGGGAGCTAGCCCTTTCAATCTAGAGGTTCATTTCCATTATAGGTATACCCACATGCCTGGAAGTGTTCCAACATTTCCCAAATTTGGAAGAGGACTGAACACCCCCTTCTAGGGTGCAATATTTTGAGATAACACTAACATAGTACAATTTTTAGGTTGACAACCACGAGCTCCACTTGCTCAACTTTAGGTGCCACATTGATATAAGTTTTCCACTTGTGCCTCCTTGTTACTGATAGTGGCATGGTTTATAATGTTTTAGAATTTTAATTATATGATTATTTTTATCAGCATCCTCCCATCATCAACTTCATTAAACATTCTTAGGTTGACATCGATGTATTGGCACTCATCCATGGTGAAATAAGGTTATTGGTCTTCAATGGCATTAACATGTACTTCAAATGTATGATCATTTGTGTATGCATCAAAATAAAAACACATTTTCCCTCATATTTATACTGATGAACCCTATGGGTCGATAACATCCCATATGTACAGGTCCTCATCTATGATTTCTTACTAAACCCTCTCTCTAACACTCATCCTGTCAGTGTCTTCCTCTAATCTTGGTGGCTCATTCCCTTCAGGGAATTGTTGGGTATTATTTTCATCTAGTTTTCCTTTCTTATTATTTAGCCTTGTTTCCTCTATCATTTTCATCTTAAACACTTTATCCCTCAAGCTACTAACTTTCTCACCCCCTCTGCCAGTAATGCTCATCTCTCCTTCCCTATCTTCTCTTATTGTCTCTCCCTCTCCCTCTTACTTTGAGCCATATTTGTCACTCAATGACTCCTCATTTTCTATATTACCATTAATCATGCTAGCTTCACATCTAGCTTCTTCTACCTCAGGCTCACCAAACACATTGGTATCTTAGTTTTTAGCATTATGCTCACCACATCCACCTAGAACCGGTTCCATTTATGCCTAAATTTTTAGTGTAGTTTCAACTCCCATATGAAGAATTAACTCAATTTAATATGTACTCAAGGACCCTTCCTAGCCTATTCTTTTCACACTAACTTATGCCTCATCACATGGTTTCTCTTGTTTGTTAGTACCATTTCTGCTCCTTCATCTAGTACATGGAATTCTATATCCTTAGGTTTGGGTTGTTCGATAGGTGGTGAATTGGTTATTTAAACCCATCATTTAATCATAAGGTTATTTTATTCTTACAAAATGGTAAGCTTTGGATCTTCAAAAATAGTTCCCTTACCTCTGACTTTCTCTTCTTGGGATTCTTGGAGGTTCAACTGAACCATGAGAAAACAATGGCATGGAAACTCTTAGAGGGAGTCTTCCAACTTATATCTAGTTATTTTCAGCTTCAATATCTATTTCATATGCATCAAGAAAAGTTAATCCTCCCATAGATTTTAAAATCACTACTACATCAGTACCAATACCTTTTATATAGGTGGGGAACAAAAAGCTTGGAGGATGTCTCATGACAGGCGGCAACCTATGCTATGTCCTTTGAAATATTTCATTGAAATCCCCCATAGATTTGTTAGGACCTCTCTTTATCATGTTTAGTTGATGGATCAATGAAGTGTGGTCACTCTTATTCTAAAATCTAGTCACCAACAATTCCCTAAAGATATCCTAAATTGTAATGCAACCACCTTCCAAAGTCCTATACCAGTCAGTGCTTTGCCTTTTAGAGACATAGAAAGAAATCTAATGTCTATGTCGGCTTGGGTAACATTATGGACTTTAAAAAAATTTGAAATGTCCCTAATATGATCTAATGTGGTAATAGGACCCTCTCCATTGAAACCAAGGAGACTCTTGGTAGCATTGGAAGGAATAGGTTCATATGTAGGAAGGTCAATTGGATTTTGTGTGTTAAACACTAGGAAAGGCTGTTGTCTGTACAAATGGATTCCTCTCCTTAGAGAAAAAGGCTTTCCTATCTCTCTTCCTTCTTGCTATATATACAACACATTGACTACTGAAAAGACATCCACAGAGAGTATGACGAAGCCCTATTGGAATGATATCCTACCTTTAAGCATTATTACAATCCTTTTCCCTTTTAGGTTCTGAACATTGTCTAAGTGTGGAAGTGACATATATTGACAACATGTGATGGTTTCATGCTTCTATCCTTTGTACTTCATGCCTAAGCAAAGTTCTTGATCTAATAGGACATCTAAAATGTGTTTAAGTGTATGGAACTACTGTAAGAATTTTAACTATTCTTGAATGTGCAATGTGCCTTTCAGTTCATTCTCTTTATATTTTTTCATGCATCTCACCTCTTTATTGAAATATTCATGTTAGAATCTCTAGAACTTGTAAAAAGGTCTTTACATTTGGTTGTATTGTGCTCTAAGATGTGACATTCATGTGAAATAAAAACCTTAGTGCATCACCATTCTTAAAATAGGTTTCCTCATGCAATTTCAAATCCTTTTCTTTTCAATGAAGTTGGTGTAGACAGAAATTGTTTGCAGAGACAAATTCAGGGAGCTAGCCCTTTCAATGTAGAGTTTTATTTCCATTATAGGTATACCCACATGCCTAGAAGTGTTCCAACATTTCCAAAATTTGAAAGAGGACTAAACACCCTGTTCTAGGGTGTAATATTTTTAGATAACACTAATATATTACAATTTTAGGTTGACAACCACCAACTCCTTTTCTACTCGAGTGCCACATTGATATAAGTTTTCCACTTGTGCTTCCTTGTTATTGATAGTGGCATGGTTTATAATGTTTTTAAATTTTACTTATATGATTAGTTTTATCAACATGGTCCCATCATCAACTTCATTAAACATTTTTAGGTTGACATCGATGCATTGGCACTCATCCATGGTGAAATAAGGTTATTGATCTTCAATGGCATTGGCATGTACTACAAATGTATGATCATTTGTGTGCATCAAAATTAAAACATATTTTCCCTCATATTTTTACTGATGCACCCTATGGGTCGATAACATCCCATATATATAGGTCCTCATTTATGATTTCCTGCTAAACCCTCTCTCTAACACTCATCATGTCAATGTGTTCCTCTAATCTTGGTGGCTTGTTCCCTTCAGGGAATTGTTGGGTATTTTTTTCATCTAGTTTGCCTTTCTTATTATTTGGCCTTGTTTCCTCTAACATTTTCATCTCAAAAAAATTATCCCCCAAGCTACTAACTTTCTCGCCCCCTCTGCCAGTAATGCTCATCTCTCCTTCCCTATCTTCTCTGATTGTCTCTCCCTCTCCCTCTTTCTCTGAGCCATATTTGTCACTCAATGCATCCTTATTTTCTATAGTGCCATTAATCATGCCATCTTAACATCTAGCTTCTTCTGTCTCAGGCTCACCAAACACATTGGTATCTTAGTTTTTAGCATTATGCTCACCACATCCACCTAGAACCGTTTCCATTTATGCCTAAATTTTTAGTGTAGTTTCAACTCCCATATCAATATTACCTCAATGTACTATGTACTCAAGGACCCTTCCTAGCATATTCCTTTCACACTAACGTGTGCCTCATCACACAGTTGCTCTTATTTGTTAGTAACATTTTTGCTCCTTCATCTAGTATAGGGAATTGTATATCCTTAGGTTTGGGTTGTTCAATAGGTGGTGAATTGGTTGTTTGAACCAATCATTTTATCATAGGGTTATTTTATTATTCTAAACTGGTAAGCTTAGTATCTTCAAAAATAGTTCCCTTACCTTTGACTTTCTCTTCTTAGGATTCTTAGAGGTTATTAGTCATATTACAACCTTGGGTATTTGGTTGTGGAACTCCCTTCCTTATTTATCAACCTAAATAGGTATTACAACCTATGCAAGTTTTCATTTATTGTTACTTCCTATTGGAGGTTAATAATATTATCATTGATGTAATCTTCATCCCTCTATGCAATCTTGCCTAGGTAGGCCAACATTGTCCTTATGGTTTTTTAGTCATTGTTTATGCCTTCAAAATAAATTAAAACATGATGTGCATTGCA
Organism: Torreya grandis; assembly: GCA_037957365.1. Lineage (NCBI taxonomy): Eukaryota > Viridiplantae > Streptophyta > Pinopsida > Cupressales > Taxaceae > Torreya > Torreya grandis. The sequence continues at coordinate 5,949,563 of JARHVA010000113.1, read as the reverse complement.
TATCATTGCATTGGAGTATGAGAAATAGCTACGATTGAAACAAAATAGTGCCTAAAGCCACCCAAAGGTGTCTCTATTTTATAATTAGATATAGGTAAGATTGTAGTGTTTTACAATAGGAAATTCTTTCCATCACATATATGCACTCGATAAATGGCTTGGGATGCACTACTCATCCCCAAAATCTAGGACCCTATTATCAAACCATATCTCCATTATAGCCTTGTAATCCCAATTGTGGATACCAATGCATAAGTGTGTTTGGAATCTTTTGGTCCACAACTTATGTTTCAAGGGAAAAGACTAGACCTTTCTTTGTAACCATTGAGGATTCCAATTTCATCAAGTACCAATAATATTAATATTGTGTCCCATTTGAAGGCCTCACATATTACTTAACCGTCATTAACTACTTATCTATGAAGGGAAGGCCATTTCCTGATGGGATTAGTGTGGGGAATCATTGGTCTATGGTTGGTGTGAAAAATATCTCAAATTATGCTCTCTCTCCCCACAATAGTACTACGTATCAAGATGACACTTGAGATTACCATGGATAATTGAGTTCAAGAACTATGCTCTAGGGGAGCCATGTATCTTATATGTACATTGTATTGTATTATACTTATTATTGAATATTGTCTTAAGAGTTTTAATTAATTTATATTATACATTGACATCAGTGGCTGTAGACTTGCATCATTAGTGACTAAGTTAATATAATTACTCTCTATATTTGCATTATGATGTGCTCTCATGATATTAAATATCAATGGTATGTGATGTATTATGTTTGTTTTTATTATCACACCTTGAGTATTTATTATGGTCTTTACATATTTTTATTGTATAATCTATTTTTGGTATATGTTCTAATTAAAAAATATATCACATATTTCTATGTCTAACCCAGTGGGGATGTTACATGTGGTATCAGAGATGTGGTTGAAACTTTAGGACCTAATGAGTCCATTAGTGTTTTTGTATTTTTTTTCCACTAGTGTGAACCTAGTGACATGAAATATTGCACTGGTATTTTGGATTAGTAGTAATTCAGTGCATATCCATGCTACACCATGATTGGAGTTTTGGGACTTGATAGATCCTCCTATACAACTTGGTGACTATTATTAGAATGAGACATTAATGTATTGTGTGTGGGAAATTTTGAGTGTAATTACCCTTTTAAATTATATGGGGGAGTGATTTATTGAGCATCCCATTGGTGAAGGTTGTATACGAGGTGGGTAGGTGACTACATAACATAGTTCATGAGTTGTGAACAATAAATTTCTACCATAGTTTGATCTCTTAGAGTGAACACATAGAGTATGATTACATCCTTCTTGGTAATCAAGTTAACATCACTATTTATGTTTATGTTGTGAGTGTTTAATAATCATGAGATGATTATAACTTAAATGTATGTTCTTTAGTTCTTGTGTCTTATGTTCGCTAATAGTAGAAATGGAAAAATCTTATAAGACCATTTTTAGTTTAGTACCACCTAGTGCGGTGGGAATCCTCTTACAGTAGAGTGTTATTATTTTGGTTGAGAATTCCTATGTGTCAGGATTTTGTTTAAGGATTGACACCCTTAAGTTATGTGATTTAGAAAAGAGTGTCATCAGTATTAGTTATCTTAGAGGTGAGTTTTTATTATATCATTTTATTTTGATAACAATAAATTTGTTTTTGAAATATTGATTTGACTGATTCTTGGGAGTTCATGGGATAAATGCCTCTTACTTAGTGTTTAGAGAGAAATTGTAGAATTGGATGAAGTAATACATATTTGTGGTTAGTATTTTTTTTTCGGTTGTAGAAATATATTGAAATACCATACTTCTAGATTTGGTAAGTACGTAGTGTTTTGCCAACATTGAATTGTGGTGTTTTCTTTTTTACCTTGTGAGGGTATGTCAGAGTTTTTTAGATGATAGTTCTCTAATTTCCACTTATATCTCTTTAGAGTAACTATTGTATCTAACTCATTATTTTAGACTACATGGAGTGGTAAAACTTGAATTATATATTAAATTCTAGAGTAAGAACTATAATTTGAATTATAATTATTATGTTATTATTCACCTTTGAATAGATTGATATTGTTTTCTTATTGGATTAAAACATGTTTGAATAATTATATTTCTATCTTTCATCACAAATGAGTAAGGTATAGGATGTGAAAAACATCTTAACAATCTAGGGGTTGAGATAAGTTTTTAAATTATCAAGTTTTAGTTGAGTAAGAAAAGAGATATTGTCTCGCTTATTCATGTTTAAGGTTGAAAAGATGGTGTGAACCTTGTCCTTTCTATGTTAGGTTATTTTTAACATTATTTACTCTTAACTATGAATATAACACTATAAGATAAGTTAGGAAAGATGATACTAGTTTTTAATAATGGTAAATTATGGGTTTTGAAAAGGGCCCACCCCTTATATAATGGAGAGAAAGATATTATGATAAATGATCAATGAAGATCCTCTACCAGCAGAAAAAGAACTAGGGAGAAAAACTAAAAGATGTGACCCTACAAAGAAAACCCAAAAAAACACTGCCCTACACTAAAAAATATTAATTCTGTGTTCTAGGGGTCATAAAAATAAGTTCCTTCTCTAGCTTACCTTTCCTTTTTTTCTTGTTGATTACAACCTTCCATTTACCTCCTTCCCTATGATTTGAGAAGATAGGAATGGTGACTTCAAGAGAATCAACGGGGTTAAAATGATTTACGACTTCTAAAGAGGATAAATGAGGTGTACTAGACAACAAACCCTCACATGAAAAATTTCTCAGATTTGAAATAGAAAATACCTTGGGTGAGGATTCAACACTTTGTTCAATAACCAAAACTACTACTACCACTAGTATTTATGGCACTTCACTAAAATTATCCAAATTATTTTCCTCATTTAAATCTTCACAAGTTTATTTATCTAATCTATGTCAAGGTTAATAACATTCCACCAGGAAACCCCATGCCTACACTTAGTGAAGCCACACTCATTAGCTAGATGTCCTATTGTAAACCATTTTTGACAATGAAAAGGTAGGTCCTCATAATCTAGATTTTATTTCCAATGCTGACCCTAAATGATCAGATCAATAGATGCATGAAGCTTTTTGAAACATTCAAAGAAACCATAATACGAGAAAAGGTAGAGTGTTGCATATTTTTTGTTGATGCATCAACATCAAGAAATTTTCCCAAATAATTTCCTATAGCATGAAAGTAGATTTTAGTCTAAAAATGTAAAGGAAGATGAGGCATCCTTACCCATATTGGTCTAATGTTGAAAGTGTCTATAAGTGGGTTAAGGTATGGATGCCAAGCCTTAGACTACAACATACACTCATCCCATCTCCAAGCATTCTATAGGACAATTACCTTCTTGTCCTTAGCAAGATTAAAGGCAACAATAAAAAATCATTGGCATAGGGGTAAAGTTCCAAATTACCTCTCATATAGGGATTTTAGTTCTGCTCAACCTATGTTTGTAGTGTATAAAATGAAGGCCAAAACTTGGTGAATTTGAAAATTATCCCTCTGCTCAACAAGTGTTGTTCATGAAAGAGGATCTTCTTCAGGAGCTCCCCATCAAAAGTGATGGAGGGGATAGAAATGCTAGGAGCAAAGGCTCTAGATGGGTGTTTTTTAAGTATCTCTACATATGATTTCCTCTCCTTCATGGGAAAAAGGGTCACCTTCCATAAACATGCCTCCTCTTTTTTCTCAGGTCTACTTTTTCTTTTCCTAAAACAACATCTTCAACCGTCGACACCAATGTCCTTGCATTGTCATCTGGTTTGGAGATTTTTTAAACTACCATGTCTTATTCCACCATATTTAAGGAACAATTTGAAACCCTTGCAAAGATCATAGAATCACCAATTGTGAATGCCACTATAGATCTTTGGTTCAATATCAGAATAAAATCTTCATTATCGTGCCTTGCTTCATCTGTTGTAATAAAACCAAATGATGCCACCATAGAAAACTCAAAGTGAATAGGCTTGTGTATCATGGTTTCACTTAGGTTTTACTTGGTTCATCTTTATAATTATTTCTTGGTCGATACTAGTTATGTCTAGCTAGTGGCAACTTAATATAATTATTGACTGATTGTACGATTTCTTTTATATGTATGTTGATACATCTGGAATTGTTTAACATGTATAATTGTTTTCTATGATTTGATAGTATAGAATTGTGATTCATTGAATCTTATGCATATTTTGGAGATCAGTAGGTCGTAGAGCCCTGATGAAAGAATGGTGAATAAAGAACATGAGTTCAAAGGGATATGATGGTATCCTAATTAACTTCACATTGATTTGATTGATACTGAGTTGGATCTAATAGATGGACTTATCAAATTCAAGATTTGATAAATAGACTTATCAAATTTAGTTGTATAGCCATACACATGTATATGATGGAACATTTATTTCTTAAATTTATATACATTGGAAATATAGTATTTCTAATTCTTATTCATCATCATACTTGTCAGAAGATCCATAGAGTAGTGATAGTATAGACATGTTATACTTATTAAGAGCTACACAGGGTAGCAATATTATTAACTTATGCACATCATTATTTTTAAGTTCTCTAATTATTTTTCTATAGAATGAGAAAAAAACATTCTATAGGTTAGAGAGATGTGTAAAGGGGCTGAAAGATTTTCTGGAACTCTCTTTGGTCATTTTTATTAACTTTTATGATGATTTCATGTGTTTTTAGGAAGTCAGTGAAACTTTTATCAAGTTATTATGGATTTATCTTGATGGTTTTGTACCCTAGAGTAGTCATGAAAAAACCAATCAGAGTAATTAATACTCACAACTAATATCATAGAGAAGGGTCTTATGAGACCAATACTCTAAGAATATTGAAACTTAAAGGAATCATGTAGTATATATTTTAAACTTAGGGTATATCTGGATGGTATAATTCTGTACATACTTGATTGTTATTAGGTATGTGGATCATTTGATTTTTTAAATCATAAGTTTGGTTATATCTTTTATGTAATTGTGAGCTATGATAGTATGAGATATCATAGAGTACTAAAATATAAATATATGTTGTACCTAGATTGTATGTACTATAATTATTATATCTAAAATTACATCTACATTTAACTAATTTACTATATACATGTTGGTTATTATCATGAATAACATGTGTTATAATAATTGATAATACTTTTTGTATGCATGAATAAAATATTGAGATTATAGCGTGTACTAGTATAAAATATTATGTGTTTCAATAAAACTGTGACTTGGTTGTTATGTCTAGTTGCCTAAATATAAGCTTATGTTTCTATATAGTTATGAATACTATATTATGATTGTTTGTACATAATTAGTAGTTATATCTTAGAACACTAGATTATAATAATATAGGTTATCATAGAGTGTAGTATATGTGAAAACTAATTGTGTTAGTAAAAATTTATAGTTAAACGTGTATTTATCTAGGTGGTATAAATTGTAGTCATTATTTCTAATATGGAATAGAAAATAATTTAATTTTCATTCATATGTTTGATGAAATGAATGTATGCTTTGATTAATCTCATGTTTAGCATGTTACAAGTTGTGTTTTCTAGTAGAATGTAAATTAAATGAATCTTGTGGTTGAATTATATTTTACCAATCTACATCACTGATATGGAGTAAGGATTGAGATGGAATTAACTCGCTTACTAGCATCACAATGATAAATAAAGGTAGTTTAATAAAATGGTGTGTATGAATTTGATTGATCTATAGATCATTATTATTTATTATTTATAAAACTTTGGGCCAAAGTATGTTTAGTGAGACATTATCAGTTTATGAGTATGATTTACATGTTTGTATGATATCTTGTAATAGAACAGTTTTTTATGATACACAACATATTTAGTTTAAAAATTATAAAACACACATGTACTCATTTGTCTCTCTAAATTTTCATGTTATTACTATCTACTCATCCATAAATGGAGGGCTATTTCCTAATGGAATTAGTTTAGGGGATCGTTGGTCTGTGGCTGGTGTGAAAAAGTGCTTGGATGATGTTTTCTCTCCCCACACCAGTGTTATCTATCGAGATGACACTCGATATTACTACAGATATTTGAGTTCAGGGACTATGCTTTAGGAGAACCATGTATCTTATATGTACATTGTATTTATTATTGTACATTAGAAATGGTGGTTGTAAAATTGTATCAGTAGTGTCTAAGTTAATATATTTAATTTCTATATTTGCATTATGATGTCCTCTCATGATATTAAAGATCAATGGTATGTGATGTATTATGTTTGTTCCTATTATCATAAATTGAGTATTTATTATGATCTCTATAGATTTTTGTGGTGTAATCTATCTTTGGTATATGTGCTAATTAAAAAAAATCACATATTTCTATATCTAACCAAGCAGGGTTGTAACATGTGGTATCAGAGATGTCGGTAAAACTCTAGGGCCTAATGAGTCCATTAGCATTTTCATTTTTTTCTGTTCACCATTGTGAACCTAGTGACATGAATTATTGCACTGATATTTTGGATTAGTAGTAATTATGTGCATAACCATACTACACCATGATTGGAGTTTTGAGACTTAATAGATCCTCCTATATAGCTTGGTGACTATTATTAGAATGATACATTCATGTAATGTGTGTAGAAAACTTTGAGTGTGTACCCTTAAGAACACATACGATTTTAATTTGTATGGAGGAGTGATTTATCGAGCATCCCTTTGGTGAAGGTTTCATAAAAGGTGGTTAGGTGAGTACATAACACAGTTCATGAGTTGTGAGCAAGAGATTTATACCATAGTTTGATCACTTAGATCAAACACATCGATTATGATTACATCCTTCTTAGTAACCAAGTTACCTTATCCATTTGTGTTTTATGTTGTGAGCGTTTAATAAGCACAAGATACTTCAAACTTAAATGTATGTGCTTTAGTTTGTGTGTCTTATGATCACTAATACTAGAAATAAAAAATCTTATAAGACCATTTTTAGTTTGATACCACTTGGTGTGATGGGAATCTTCTTATAGAAGAGTGTTGTTATTTTGGTTGAGAATTCCTGTGTTAGGAGTTTATTTAAGGATTGGCACCCTTAAGTTATGTGATTTAGAAAAGAGTGTCATCACTATTAGTTAGCTTCAAGGTGATTTGTCATTATCTTATTCTCCTTTGATAAAAATAAACTTATTTTTGAAATATTGATATGGCTATGATTCCTTGGAGTTTATAGGATAAATGTCTTCTAATTCTTGTTGAGAGAGAAATTGTAGGATTGGATGAATTGATACATCTTTGTGGTTAGTATTTTATTTTTTACCAATTTTGAAAATAGATTGAAATACTATACTTATAGATTTGGTATGTAGGTAGTGTTTTAGAAACATTGAGTTGTGGTGTTTTCTTTTTTACTTTGTGAGGGTATGTAAAAGTTTTTGAGATGATAGTTCTCTAATTTCCAGTTATGAATATTTAGAGTCACTGCTATATCTAACTCATGATTATAAACCACATAGTATGGCAAACCTTGAATTATATATTAAATTCTAGAGTAACAACTATAAGTTGAATTATAGTTATTATTCACCCTTGAATAGATTGATATTGTTCTCTTTTTTTATTAAAACATGTTGTTTGAATAGTTATTTTTGTGCCTTTTGCTAGAAGCAAGTAGGGTATAGGACGTGCAAAACATCTTATCAATCTAGGGATTGAGATAAAATTTTAAATTATCGAGTTCTAGCTGAGCAAGCAAAGAGATATTATCTCGCTTATTCCTATATAAAGTTGAAAGGATGGTGTGATCCTTGTCATTTGTATTTTAGGTTAATTTTAACATTATTTCCTCTTAACTATGAATATAACACTATAAGATAAGCTAAAAAATATGATACTAGGTATGTCTATCTAGTGGCAACTTAATACAATCACGAACTGATTGTATGATTTCTCTTATATGTATGTTGATACATCTGGTATTACTTATCATGTATAATTATTTTCTATGATTTGATAGTATAGAATTGTGATTCATTGAACCTTGTGCATATTTTAGTTATCAGTGGGTTGTAGAGACCTAATGGAATAATGGTGAATAAGGAATGTGAGTTCTATGTGATAGGATGATATCCTACTTAGCCTCACATTGACTTGGTTGATACTGAGTTGGATCCGATAGGACTTGTTAAATTTGAGATTTGACAATTTAACTTATCAAATTCAGTCGTATGACCATATGCATATATATAATGGAGCATTTATTCCTTAAATATGTATACACTAGAACTGTAGTATTTCTAATTCCTATTCATCATCATACTTCTTAGGAGCTCTATGGAGTAGAGAAAGTATTGACATGTTATATTTATCAGAAGATACATGGGGTAGTGATAGTATTAACTTATGCACATCATTCTTGCCAGGTTTCCTAATTATTTTTCTCTAAAATGAGCAAAACACTCTTTGGGTTAGACAAATGTGTAGAGGAGCTGAAATATTTTGTGGAACTCTCTTTAGTCATTTGTATTGGATTTTATGATGATCTCATGTATTTTTGGGAAGTCAATGAAACTTTTATCGAGTTATTATAAACTTGTCTTGATGGATCTAGACCTGGAGTGGTCATGATAGAACCAATTATAATAAGTAATACTCGTAATTGATGTCATAAAGTAGGTTTTTGTGAGACCAATACTCTAAGAATAGTACAACTTGAAAGAACTATGATGAGTTCTAAAAGTAATTTTTTATTTATTTGCTTAATTCAATATTGTATACCATGTTATTACTTTAATAACTAATATTTTTATTTCAAAATTTATGTTTGAATAAGAGTCATCTTGGATGATGACTAGATTTAGTTGGGAAGGATGTTGCATCTTGATTCCTTGCTATGTAAATTGATTGACTATTCATTGATATATATATATATATATATATATATATATATATATATATATATATATATATATATATATATTGCTATTTATTATATTTTTGGCTAAGATTGAGATATATGCTATTATGGGATAGTAGAATATTTTTTAGATACATGATGATACATAAATATTTTAGTTAGTTAATGCATGCATTTACATTTCAGACATATTAATGTATTGTTTCACTTATATTTTATGCTATATATTTATCATATGATATGATCTAACTATTTGCATGTTATGAGGTGAATGCAGGAGAACTCATCTCTAAGAGTGTGATGGAGGGAGAGCATCATCAAAGAGGGTGACATAGATTGATATGTCAGAGGATGACAAAGAAATTGACTAGTACTTTACACACATAAAATTAAGCTAGCACATGTTAGATTCATAATGAGTAGTTATCATAATATATTTTGATACCATTTGCATTACATAGTCATTTATACTTGGTTTTCTATCATAGTTTAATGGTTTTTTAAAATTATTTTATGTGAATTGCATGTTAGTTCAGGTTTAAGATTAGGTGATTTTATCTGTTTGAATACATTTATGACCATTAATGTTTTAGAAATTAGTGTAAATTGATTAATTTATATTTGTTGATTAATCTATCATGGCATTAGGAGATGTTAATTTAAATTACTAAATTTACTGATCTTTATAATTAATGTTAAAATGTATAAAATTAATTAAAAATTATGTTTTAATAGAAAAGCAAAAAAAATAAAATAAAATAAAAATAATAATAATAAATTTGGACAAATAAAAATGAAAGGGAATAAAATAAAAGGAAAGAAAATCACTAATAAAAATAATAAAATAAAATTAAAAAAGGTGAAAAATCTTTTAAAAGAGAAAAAAAGAAAGCTACGCCTCTTTTTTATCTCAAAGGAGATTATAAAAGGGGGCTTCATAATAATATAGATAGAAGGAAAGATGCGAGTAAGGAGGCAAATAAAAAAAACCCAAGTGGAAGAAATAATATAGTGGATTGACCAATGGCATCTGAATGTTGTAAACAGATGAAAAAGTGTGGAATGAAGAATTCATCAAAATCAAGTAAATTCAATTCAACATATAAGAGGTAGGTGATGCATTTAATTTTTAATAATAATCTTAATGAATTAGATTAATTAAATTTTGTGTTTTATATGTATGTATGTGTGTTATTTGAGGTCATATGAGCTATATGAATTATGATTTTCTTAGATAATACCAATTTTCATAGGGAGTTTATAACAATGATGAGTTGACATTTAAGGAAAATTATAATATACTTTAAAAATTATAATTCACTACATCAATGATGGTATACGTTATGTTAACTATTAGTTATGTTAATATGACTAATAGTGTGTATTTGTATAGAGGGATGTATTCTTATTTATAATTATATGGGTGGATTATGAACTATGTTAAAGGATTACATGAAAATAAGTTAACGAAGTTGTGCATTCAAACCCCTAAAATGTATAGCAAACACTAATTTAGATTTAAGTATGAAACTTAAGTACATAATGGAAATGGCTATATTGGGATACATGCCTATGCTTGGAGCTAGAAGTATGATCTTATTTAGTCATCAAGTGTTTGAGAGACCAAAACAATAACCATTTTTTTAAAATATTCTAGAAAATGAAATGAGATATTTAAATAAATGTTATAATGGGTTGACGAGTTTTTTATTTCTCTACAAATGATTGATTGACTATTAGTTATGTGTATTCCATATTAAATACTCGTGTTTCGTACGTATTGTGAGAATGTTAATATATAAAAAAATGTTTCGTTATATTTATCATATATTGGTGCATTGTGATGTGTGCTTATAAGTTATAATTTTTTGAATGCTAATATAGAGTTTAAACCTAGGGTATACTTAGGTGGTATAGTTTTGTACATACTTGATTTTTATTATGTATGTGGGCCATTTGATTCTATAAATCAAAAGTTTGATTATGTCTTTTTATATAGTTGTGAAATATAATAGCATGAGATATCATAGGGTACTATAATATAAATGTATGTTGTACCGAGATGGTACATATTATAATTGTTATGTTAAAACTTACATCTACATTTGATTGATTTACTGTATACATGTTAGTTACTATGATGAATAACATGTTTGTTAATAGTTGATAAGACTTTGTGTATACAGGCATATAATCTTGAGAGTTTAGCATATGCTAAGATGAAATATTATGTGTTTTGAAGAAACTGTGACTTAATTGTTATGTCTAGTTGCTCAAATATAAGCTTGTATTTTTGTGTATTTATCACTACTATATTATGATTGTTTGTGAAAAATTAGTAGTTATCTCTTAGAACACTAGACTATGATAATATAAGTTATCATAAGGTTTATTATGTTTAAAAACTAATTATGATAATAAAAATTTGTAGTTAAATATGTATTTACCTGAGTGGTATAAAGTGTAGATATTATTTATAATATGAGATAGAAAATAATGTAAGATTCATTCATATGTTTGACATAATAAATATATACTTTGCTTACTCCTATGTTTAGCATGTTATATGTTTCTACTAGTAGGATGTTAATTAAATGAATCTTGTGGTTCAAAAGTATTTGATCAATCTACAATGTTGATATAGAGTAAAGAGTGAGATGAACTTCACTGGATTATTAGCATCACAATGACAAATGGAGGCAGTCCGATCAAGTGGTATGTATAAATTTGATTGATCTATAGATTTTTATTATTTATTATTTGTAAAACTTTAGACCAAAGTATGTTTAGTGAGACATTATCATTTCATGAGTATGATTTACATATTTGTATAATATCTTGTAATAGAATGGTTTTCTATGATATAAAATATGTTTAGTTTAGAAATCGTACAACACATAGGTACTTTCTTGTCTCTCTAGATTCTCATGCCATGACTATCTAGTCATCCATGAAGACAGGGCTATTTTTTGATGGGATTAGTGTGAGGGATCAATAGTCTGTGGTTGGTGTGGAAAAACACTTAGATGATGCTCTTCCTTTCCATAATAATACTACTTATCGAGATGACACTTGAGACTGCCGTCGATACTTGAGTTCAAGAACTATGCTCTGAGAGAGCCATATATCTTATATGTACATTGTATTTTATTGTACTTATTATTCAATATTATCATGAGAGTTATAACTACTTATTATTTTACATTGATAGTGATGGTTGTAGACTTGTGTCAATAGTGGTTGAGTTAATATAATTACTTTTTTTGACAAATTTGGATAAGGGTTCACTTCATAAGCTCGTCTCAGTTTGAATTTAATTTTTTCTTTGATACCAAATATGGTCAAAACCTTGTCAAAGCAAAAACCCAATAATTCACTTCAAAACAACTTATAGAGAACACCACCACATTTTAAGGGAGTTTGAAAGAGAAAAGGGGGGAAATGGGTTTCAGAAGTAGAATTATCAATTACACTACCAGAATTTGGTTGGGGTCATATGATTCCCCTCAACAGTTCACTCGTGCTTATGACTATGTAGTGTTTTGCCTCAGAGCATGCAAAGCCAATTTCAACTTCCCAGACTCTCTTCCAAACTTTTTGTCAGCCTCTTTGCTCTCTCCCACACAAATTCAAGTTGTCATGGCCAAGTTTGCCAAGGAAGAATTCCCGCTATCGTTGGAAATAGACACTGCATTTTCTAGTTCAGAATCACAACCAACTTTTGGAGGAACTTATTGGGGGGGCAGGGATAGAGGACAATCGGTCTGTAAGTTTAGAATATTTTCTTGAGGAGAATGTAGAGGGTAGAGATTTTTCTCTTTTAATGGAATAAGAAAGATGAGTTATTCTCCATCGAACTAAAGATGTGCAACAATTAGAAGTTTGGATGCGGTGACAAGCACAAATTTTTTGTGGCACTCTAAAACACTGGCATTCCTTATTGTTTTTTATATAACCTCAAATTAATTATCACACTAAGTGAAATGAAATTGTGATTTTATCACCGAGGTTTTGCCACTGCTTGAGAAAATCAAATATCTACCCTTATGGAAGCTTCTTAAAAGAAGACCTTTCAGTTTCACTTTCTTAAGATGGCCCTTTGGGAAATGTTGATGTTTTATATGAGAAGGTTCAATGTTTTTTTGGCCCTTGAAATAATGGGATGGACTAAATTTTTGTCTATGGAAAGATTGGATTGATGACGTATGTATTAAAGTAATATATTTTTTATGTTGTTTATTTTATATTTTATTGGTTAAAAACAATTTTGTAACTATTCAAAGGAATTATATATATATATATATATATATATATCCAATTAAATGTTTATACATATTTTTTTTTAATAAAAATTTTAGGAAGAAGATATATATTTTATTTTAAAAAAACTATATTTAGATATGTAATTTTTTTATTATAAATTTAAGAAAAAGATATATATTTTATTTTAAAAAAGGTATATTTACATGTAGAATTTTTTTGTTATAGTTTTAGGAAGAAGATATATATTTTATTTTTAAAAAGGTACAAGAAGTCAAAATTCCTAATTCCACTGGCGAAATTTGGTTGCGGTCGCATGATTTCCCTCAACAGGTTGAAGATATATATTTTATTATTGTGAAGTGTGCAGTCTATTGCCACCTTCAATTTCCTAGGCTTTCTATGGGACATGCAGTTGGACTCTTCACTCTCTCCCACACAAATTTAATCTATCATGGTGAAGTTTACCATGGAATAATTTTGGCTGCTGTATTTTTTGGTTCAAAATCACAGACATGCACGGGTACCAATTTTTAGAGAAAAGAATTTTAGACTAATGGATTTGTTTCTTGAGCATGTAGAGAACCACCAATTTGTAAGTTTAGATTCATCTTTGTACTTTTAAAGATGTCACCGCAATTAATGTCTGATTGTAAAAAGGATTGCACCTATCACTGATTAGGTTTTTGAATCTGTATGTGACACCTTATTTTTATTTTTATATTATTATGAATGAAAACAAGTATATGAGAGTGATGTGCAGCAGAGAATATCCAGTCAAAGGTAATCACTGAAATGGTCAGGTCTTACTAAATGACATACTGAGGTTTTGTATTTTAAATTTTTTGCATTGAATTATAAGAGGAAATGATAATGGTACATTCAGATTTTGTAAGTTAGGACTAAATAAGTGAAATATATGAATTGAGTTAAAATATTTTAATTAATATTTTTTAAAAATGAAGATAAATATTTTTTCTTCATTTAAAAAAAATATATTTTATCAATATAATTAAGATACAAATATTTATTTTGCATTTCTAAAAATAATTTTAAAAATGTATATGAATCAAAGCTTTGCTTTAAATTTTATTAACTTTTGAAAAGTAGTATTAGAATTTCATATAATTAAAGCAAGTTTTGTCAAAAAATGGTTTATATAAATATAATATATTTGTTGAAAGTTATTTGGTGTTCAAATATTAAACAATGATCATAATTTGTATTAGGAAGAGAGATTTACAAGGTCAAATGCCCTCTTTACATTGTTGCACCATGAGTGATATTCTTTCTTCCTATGCTCATGGTTAATTTTTTGATAGAATATTATAGGTTGCTTCTTTTTAGCTTTTGAGAAAAGGACTGGATCATGTGTCCAAACATTGAGGGCCGGCCCTGCAGCATATGTTGTGATGTTCTAAAGATGACTATGAAAATCATTAATTGAACTTCATAAGCTATTAAGGAAGTGATAGAAACAAAATTGATGATAACAAAAACATTGTTTGAAATTTTACTTTAAATATTGACTATTGATTCACCTTAACTCTAAATTGTAATTATGTGGGATTTGTACTTTATGCATATGCCATATTAAGGCATAATAGAGAATTTGGTAAGCCATGCAAGTCTAAAATTGTACTTGAGTCTACAAAGACACATTTGAACTTAAAACCACTTGTATCAAATGTAGTATTTCTCTAAGTAATTGCAAGGCTTATGATTGGGAAGCATATGTTGATTCTTCTTCTTACTGGCTTTGGTGGTTTGAAGATACATTTTTATGCATACGTATGTAAGGTGGAGTTTAGAATTATGAACAATTAATGAGATTAAAAAATCAAAAATAATGAGTGAAAATAGAATATAACCCTGTTAAATGCTAACTTACAATCTCTAAGATATATTTCATTATTCCATTCATTGTCTTGAAAATAATCAAAACATCATTCAAACATTCATTTTCTTTGTATAAGTTCTGCAAGACAAGTTTCAATAGTTTCTAGCTTTTTAGGACAAGTCTACACTAGGCGGGCATATGCATAGGTTGGCCATGTCCCCTAGTATGCTCTCATTTAAAGTGTTATAGTGGTCATTTTTCCAATTTTAAATGTCCTATGTGATCCCTCCCACACCATTATAAAATTTGGTTAATGTAAATAGTCTAAATTTTACATTATATAAGCACATCAAAGTCAATCAATACACCTCCTAACAAACCTTTAAAAAAGTATTGTATTTTGAGAAAAAAGTGCACTATTATTTCTAATTTCAATTATGTTTCATTCTAACTATCATAGGCCATATTTGAGTATCTTTTATTTCAGTTCAAGGGCATCCATTATCAAGCATTTAAATCAATATTTTTGCTACATACATATAGTTTCATAATCACAGATAACATACTCACCTTAGGAGGGAAAACTATGTGTGCCTAAGGCCCTTTTGGGATATGTAGTTAGGACTCAAACTAAGTGAGTTTTTCTAAGGGTAGTTTTGTTATTCTCTTTACCCTACATCCCCCTTTTTTCATTTTATATCTTATTTGGTTTAAGTGTAGGAGTTCAAGTTTTAATTTTGATAAACTTCCACACATCAAATCAACCCATGCAGATTATCAATAGTGCATACCTAAGATCCACACACACCCAAACTAAATAATCATATATAAATTTAACCTATCCCTTGTTACAATCAAAGGACAAGTCCACAAGTTGGCCCTACCATCCTAACACAATCCTATCCCATCACATTGTAAATTCACATCTAGGCAAAATTTCTACCAAAGGTGAACTTCACATCAAGTGTGAATATGACACATTAAACACCCCCAATAAGTTTGGCTTAGGTGATGTGATAAAAATAAGTCTTATGCTCAGAAGTATGGATCCCAACAACTAGACCTAATGAGGTATCCATGTACAATGAAAGATAAAAAATAAAAATTAAACTATTGAATTAAATGTCTACCAAATGTAATTAATCCTCTAATGGAGTGAATAAAAGTTAGCTTCCATGAATCTAGACGTGTGAAAAAGAGTGACTATTGGTACATGGTCCATCTAAATATAATGCATGGTTAAGTAATTGTAAATGGAGTGTTATGGAGTTCCTCCATGATTTTTTTTTTTTTCAAATGGAGTGTTATTGAGCTCCTCCAAGGAACAACAAACCTTTGCATTTTCTAGGAAGAATCACTAGGTACATAACATACTCGAATAATCAAGGAAGCACTAGTAGTACATAACAAACCCATTAATGTTGACTAGGAAATGAAGATAAACATATCAATACCTCTGAAAGTTTCAATGTGGTAGGTATGTATAAAAATCACAATAAAACAATCAACTGAGTGTTCCCAATATATCACATGAATAAAAAATACAAGGTGAAAAATAAAACCTAGGATGGATCTAGATCCAATCTATAGCCAAACATAAGAGCTGATAGATCGAGATGTACTACAAAAAGTCAAAATATGGACATAAAAACTTTCTAGATGAGGTGAAAAGGTTTTTTCCTTCCCCTTAAATCATTCTTACTCATTCAAATTTTATACATCTATAAAAAAAAAATCTACATGGATTAAAAATTGAGATTACGATGTCAAATTTAGCTAAAAATAATTTTAAAACTAAATTTCTTTGGCACTTTAAACATTATGAAAATGTATAATACACACCTAAAAAAATCAAATGAAAATTGGCTAAAAATTCTTCTTTGGAACTCCTCCATATGTAGATATGAAACCATTACATGAATCCAATTGAAGGAATGAATGAATCTGAATAAAAGATATAGATATGTGAACAACTTCTCATAGAATCTCATGAATAGAGAAAATATTATCCTTTCCACCTGAAGATTTCTAGGGATTGAAACTTTGGAGTTCCTTAGGCTCCTCCTCTATGATTTATCCTCTTGATCTTCCTAACTAATAAGCTTTGAGAGTGATATGGATCTCCTCTCAAATATTCCTGTTGATCTTCTTAGGAAATACTACTCTGATACTATGAAAATGTAGCCCATGGTTCTTCAACATAGACACCATTAACAAAACTTATTTAGATAAGATAGAGATTCACCAATAGTTACACATTGTATTTACTATGTGTATTATACAATTATATGTGCAACGAACAATGGTTTCACAAGAAAATTATTCACTAAAAGACTAGATCTCCAATAGATTAGGATATGACTCTAAACTCCATTAATTTCTTCAATAATACAAAGGGCCATTATATAATAAGTATAAGAGATGAGTAAAATATTATTATTGGTAGAGTAAAAGGTGGCATAATTCCCCAAGCTACACCTAACCCTTATTACACACACATGAAAATAAAAACCACATTAAATATGCATTTAATAATTATTTGTACATAATAAATAACACCTTGGTGAAACATCTACGTAAGGTCTACTTCATATCAACTATGAATATGACACACTTAAACATTAATGTAGTTTCATAACCTACTAATAAACCTTTCCTTTCTGATCTCAATGAAGATAATCTACCAAATTATCATAACCTCCTCATAATATGTTGCATGGGTTACTTGAGTCCAACCTTATATTCCTTCAGACACCTATGTATATTTACATAATGAATCCATAACCTAAGAGTTTTTATACCAACACATATTATGATTGTCCTAGATGAACATGATATTTTACTAGTAGATGCTTTGGTTTAAAAATTAAGATCCAAATAATATTGATCTCAACGATAATGACACACCTACTAATGATTCAATTACAAATCCTAATGCAAGTATTAATAAGTTTACAAATCCATGTCTAAAGCATGAGGCATAAGAAATCAATACTATCCTAACATTCACACATTGACTCTTGCTGATTAAAGGGCATGCACAAATTATGAATTCTTTCACATATTCCTTAAAAACATGAATTAGCTAGATTTACTTGGGGAACTAGTAATTTTCTCTTAAAGAAGATTTTACACAACACACACATGCGTGTGCATGCAACTTAGTAGAATCACCAAAGAGGGCAAAACTCCAAAAGAGAGGTTTAGGATGGTAGTGTTAAAAGACACTGTGTATGCAATACCAACTAGACATAGATTTGGGGTATGTCTAAAAGGTATGCTTGAAAGACTCAGATTGAAGAAGGGTGAACACTTAGGTTGAGCACTTCCAAGGTGAGAAAGATGCTCACAAAGCAGAAGGTATTGATATTCAAGATACCAAAGGAATTAAGTTATCTTGGGTTCAAGCATGGCCTTCCAAATTCAGTTGAGTTGGGTAATCCAAGCCTTTGGTGAGGAATTAAGGTTCTTACACCTATTGATTTTACCAATGATTGACAAAAAGGGGCTTATGACATGATAATAGAGGTTTGGAGAATAATTTTTGAAGTGAGTATATTGATTCCCCCTTCAATATTTCCACCATGAGTGTGGAGGTTGTAGACCTAGTTTGTGGAGTATAATTGTAGACTTGTTACAATCTAGGTGTTAGAGGAAACCACCAACAAAAAATCAAAGCTTCTCCCTAAGTTGTTGCAAACTACTTCATATTGAGCATAAATAAAAGGCAATCAAAATGTGAACTAAAGCATGAACAAAAAATTAAATTTTATACCTTAAATTCACTCTTGAAGACCTCCTGCTTCTTTTTTTAAATATGTGTTCCAAGCTTAAAGATGAGTGGATGCTTGATTTATTGATGTATGATTGCTTTCTTGACTCAATATTTAGACAACACTTAGTTATGGATGATTTATTTGATTGTAAGGTGATGGGACAAATGTAGTGCTCTCTCAATTATTTTCTTATTGGTTTACATGGGAGTGTGATTCTATTTATAAGATCCACATGGAGGAATGGATGGATAGGATTGAGCCATGGTGGACTTTGATCAATGATGGAAAATGGATGAGAGAATTTGGTAGTTGATTTTTTAAGAATTTTACATTCCTTGGAGGATTATAGAGAGGTGGTGAGAAGCTCAATACATGGTGTGGATCTAAAAGAGGCTATTAGGGTATTCTAGAGGAGGTTGGTGTAATAGATGAGGGATTAGTGGTGGGATTTACTAGGAATGTTAGTGGAGGTAGTTGGGGGTAGTTAGGAAGGAATATGAAACTACTTAAAAATTGTAATGGTTTTATTAGCAATTAAGTGGGTGCTACATAGATGATTAATTGGGATAAAAAAATAATGTGAGGAGGAATAAGGTTGGGATGATGGAAGAAGATGCACCGGGGATGAATATTAGTAATAATAATATTAGGATAACTAGATGTCATGGTAATTATTGTAATGGTAATTGGTACCAAATGACAATAAAATTAGTAACGACTGAGAAGAGGTCAAATTTAGATGTCTACCATATCTTTTGACATTAACCCTTAAATGTAGAGAATAAATGGTAAGTCAAAATCAAGTTTAAGTTGAATTTTGATTTTAACTAGGCCCAAAGGGCCCAATCAAGAGTAGAAACCAAATCCTTTATAATTTTAATTCCTTTTTTGAAAAGTCTCAAAACATTTATCCCAAATATTTTAGTGAACATGGAACTAATTCAAAGTTGTATGATATGTATCACTTTAAAAAATAAAGTTTATAAAATTTAACAAGTGTCAAGAAATATCCCATTCAAATTGAACTACCAATAACTTAACATATAAGTGACTTGATTTTACTTTTAATATTTTTAAAATAACAAAAACTAAGATTTTAACCTCAAAATTCTAAAAATGATAAAAAAATGAAATTATAATATTGGTTTGTTGATTGTTTTTAATTAATGTTTGACAGTAAATCAAATGCATTATAGCTTTAAGACATGGATAACAACGCTACAATATAGTTAGTAGTGACTTCATTGTTAATTCTATGTTTTTAGAAATGAGAAAATTACAACAAAAATGAAAAATGTGATGGAAACCGATGGAGAAAACTTAAGTAAAAAAATGATCTTTTATATATATATATATAAAATCTCCTTTATTTGGATCCACATTTTTATTTATTAATATTACTTGATATTATATAACAATTTATGATTTTTAAATATTTATTGATTCTATATTAAATAATTCGTAATTACTAATTCTATTTAAACAAATTTAAGAAAAATATTTTAAAAAATATAATTGAAAAATATTTATTTAAATAAATAATAGTTTTTTCCTAAATTATATGCTTTCAATCAAAATATTACTTACTCTTATGGTCAATATTTTTGTAGGATAGAAAGAAAGAAAAACAGACCTTGAATAGAAAAAGGAAAAGATAAATGAATAGAAACTTGACTAAAACGCGGACCCAATGACATGATGGAAAAGGAATATCTGATTAAACTAATAGAAATATAGAGCAGTCATATTTTTACGAAAGAAACGCGACAAGCTGGGGAAACGACCGTTCATATTTGGCCAAAAGGTCACGTTTCTGGGAAAATAAAACTGTTACTATTTATTTTCAGATTTCATTCAACGAATCAAGTTTTTAGTTTTAAGATTAATCTGTTTGTAGTGTAGAAATGAGTAAGGGTCTACGGAATTAAATTGCATAAAATTAATAATTTTTTATATTTAAAATTTTATTATTAAATATCAAAGTGTTTGTGTATGTGGATTTTTGAGATTCTTTATGTTCATTATTTGGAAGTAAGAATTAATTTGAATGTTTTTTTGTTGAAGGGCAAATGTTTTGCAGATAAACAAGGATAAACATTTGTAATCCTCATATCGAATGAAGCTCGTCAAGGATTTA
Organism: Torreya grandis; assembly: GCA_037957365.1. Lineage (NCBI taxonomy): Eukaryota > Viridiplantae > Streptophyta > Pinopsida > Cupressales > Taxaceae > Torreya > Torreya grandis. Next base: position 5,928,586 of record JARHVA010000113.1, on the reverse strand, counting down.
TAGGAATCTCTAAAAATATAATGGTACCTTCTACGAATCTCATAGTAAATAGGACACTTGAACACAAAATGCTCTTCATTTTCAAGTTATAGAAAACATAATTGGAATATACGCTCACCTTGTGGGAGGTTATGCTCAAATTCTATTCGGAATTGATGAGAGTAGACATGGAACTGAGCTAAACGGATCATTAAATAGGATGGTGATGTCATCATCATGTATCCATGAATTTAATATATATCCTTGTGAAACTAGAAATAAAATTGGAAATAATGGAGATGTTTGGTTTCAAAGGCTCTTTGGGATTGAACCATCTAAATTTCAAGCAAGATTTATTGGTCTCTGTACAAATATATGAATTCATATTTAGTGAGTTGAGGAGCATTAGTATAAAACCCAAGAGATGGTAGACTTTTTATATCAATATCCAGCTTCTTGAGGAGAGCCATAACTCTTGAATACCAACAAGATTTGAATCCTTGTTTGATGAGTTGCATAGAAGATTAAAGTTCCAAGAATGGATAACTATTCTAACCAGAGAAATAATTTTTGATGCATCGAATCCTATGAAACATAATGATAACATGGAAAATTAAGGAGATAAACCCCAAACTCTGCAAGAATAATTGAATGAGGAATTGTTATTTTAGCTTGAATGTTATTTGATAATATTAAAATAAATAGTCTTTGTAGATATTTGAAATCATTTTGTCTCAATCATGGGCCCCAAACCTCACAACCATACAATAGTGTGGGAATAACTAATTTATGGAAAAATCAAATCTTTGTCTGGATATCTTGAAATTGGACTTGAAAACATTGTCTTTTGAAGGATGTCAAAGACACATATCTTTTTCTAAGTCTTGATTCTATTGTAGGCACAAGGCTAAAAGATGATCCAGAGAAAACCAAATTTTGGTAGGTGTAAGAGTGCATCACCTCGTTCTATTTTTTATTTATGTCAAATTAATTATAGATCTTATTTTTTTTGGTTATATTAAATGCCATGATTTTTGTCTAAGTAACAATATTTATTTCAAGACCATTCTTATCACAAAAATTACTCAATGTATCAAGCTGATTTTAAAGACTTATAATTGATTGTGAAAGTAAAATAATGTCATTTACAAACAATAAAATATCAATGAAAATGCTAAAGAGGCTAAAACTACTTGTTCCATCCAAATTCGTGTAGATAAGGTCTTCTAACTCATTAATATATAGCCCAAAAAGAGTCAGTGAGAGTGGACAACCTTATTTCATACCTATAGTACTATGGATGCTATTTCTAGTGCTCATTTTGGTATGAATATGCCCAAAAATTACCTCATATAATGTCATTACCAAAGTCATTACTAGATTAGAAAGACCTAAGTCTTTAATTTTTTGAATCAAAGGATGCTTTGGTACTATATCAAATGCCTTACAGAAGTCTGAAAATAACAACATACTTTTTGTCTATTACCCTTTGCTTCCTCGATGATTGTAGCAATATTGTATATGTGATGATTGGTTCGATGATTCATTCTAATTCATGTCTGACATTTTACCCAAAGTCATTTTATCTATGCCTCATTGGAGATATAGACATCTATGACTAGCAAAAAACTTAGCCAAAGTATGCCCAATCATGATGGTACAATAGTTCCCTAGTTGAAGACAATCTCAAGATTTGAAGATAGGATGTCCAATATGGGGGAAGACTATGAAGAACAATAAAAATAAAAATATTAGGGATATGAGTAACAAGAATAGTTGGGCTAATATGGATGAATTCATCATTTAAATTTTACACATCTTGAGCGTGATTAGACTTGAGTTAAAAAAATGGCCTTAATGACCATCTTTTCAATAAAGAAAAGATAGTTAAGTGGTATAAGATTCACATAGATGGGGGGTTGATTGGGAACATCATAGAGAGAGGTGGCATATGTATACAATGTATGGGGGTTGGTAATTGTTGACCAAAATTTGGCCCTTCAGGCCAAAATTGGGCACCCCTCTTTGTAAAAACCATCTAAGTCTATATCTTTGGCCAGGTCCAATACTTAGATTTTCTTTGGAAGAAGTGTTATTTGACAAATCCCCTAAAAAATGCACAATTCTATTCGTTCCAAAAGTTGTTTTGGTCTCTTACCAAGTATCCATTCTTTCAGAAGTCTTGTTTTCGAGTTTTTGTTTAAGTATCAAAATTCTTTTGGACAAATTGTCTGAAGCATTTTTCCTGAAGTATGTTCATTTTTTGTCTTTGCTAAGACTTTGTCGAATTCTTTCAGACTTTTTGTCTAAAGCTTTTTTATTTAAGTATATTTCTTTTGAACTTTTCATTTAGCCAAGTAACGAATTCTTTCAAAAAAATTATCTGAGACAAATCTCCCGAGGACAAAGTGCCAAGTTATTTCAGAAAAATTATCCGCACAATGTTTTTTAAGGTACTTTAAATTTTTTATGAAAGATATCTTTAAAGCCAAAAATGACACTTGTAATTTTATTGAAAGGCACTTTAACTTTTCTGAAGGGTATGTGAAAACTTTTCAAAAGGGTATGTTTCAACTTTTTTGAAGAGTATGTTTCAACTCATCCCAAGGGTCACTTGTAAGAAGCCAAAGGGTATGTTCATTTCAGAAAAATCCTTTTTTACTTTGTATAAGGGTAATTTTAAAGAACCAAAAGGTCTAAATGGATTTTCCATGGTATTCTTTCAGAAAACATGTTTGATACAAAGGAAGCAAAATGGAAACAAATGACCGTAGAAAAAATGTTCGAAGAAAATGCCCGAGGAGTGATGGCTTGTAAAACATCAATTTTAGACTGCAAAAACTACCTATTGGAGTTTAAAATAAAATCTCGATGGGAACTTGAAGATGAAAAAGAGGTAATAATTGTAACGAAACATAAATGTTGCTTCTATTCAATTGTAATGAAACATAATTGATACCTCCATTCAGTTTTAACAAATTGTAACTGGTGCATCTTTTTAATTATAATTTTTGAAGACGTAACTGATTTTCTCGAGATGACACATGTCAAAGTGACCCATGGACTTCCTTTGATTGCTCTACCTATTAAGGCTACATATATTCATTCTCTTGGCTCATTTCACATCCTCCATTGGTTATTGGGGAATCTTTGGCTAGATTTGTACTTGAAGAACTCTTGAAGAGATATATAAGTGTGATTGCCTCTCATATGCTATAATATTGATTAATTATTGAATCATTTTTGGTCTATTCTAGTGAAAGTTTATCTTTTCTAGATTGTACTCTTGATGGTCTATCAATTTACAGAAAGGAGATTGTTGCAAATCTTTGCTAGTATTATTTTCTAAGTGTATAGATATCTTAGAAGTGATCCATGACTATATCTTTCTTTGCATCATTCATTTCCTTATTAAAAATTATATGCCTTCCTGAATCTATTATATGAAATATTGATGTATCAATGGTCCTAAGTTGTGATTCATGTGCAAGAAAATACCTTGTTTTGTCCTTAAAGTAGTGGTTTCAGTCAATTGGGAGGATATCAAATATTGGTGCATAATCACTTATTTTATTGGTTGTTTTCCTGAACTCTTTTCATATACAATTGATATATTAGAGAGAGATTTAAAGGTGCATCAAGGGGAGCTAGTCCCTAATCTAGAGATTCATCTCATTGAAATTGTCACCCACAGCTAGAGAGATGATTCCATTTTGTTGCTGAGAAGAGCTGAACATCTCCTCAAGGGTACAAATCCAAGCATCAAAAATAATGGTACTAATAATTTTTTTGGACAAAAATGATCTTTAGAATGACTTTTGATTGGATCAAATTTGGTGTAGGATAACTCATCATTTTATATAATAATATTATCATTTTTTCTTCCTAAGTATATTTATTGTATAGTTTTTGGATGAGCTTAGATCTAGAGGGTGTTTGGGTCATAATACGCTCAGTTAAATTGTGAACATTTTTTCAATCCACATCATAAAAAGTATTTTGAGGGAAATGACGATGGGAATTATGGTGTCTAGTAATATGAGTGGAGTGAGGGAAGGCAACAAGGTCATGAGATTCACCTAGTTTGATAAGGTGCCATATATAATAATTCATAGTAGAGTTTGAATATTATTGTTGGAACCTTGCTTCAATGGTCATCTTTGTAAATCATCAATGGGTCATTACCCTAACTTGCTAACGGGTCATTTATTAAATCTTATCCAATCCTATATTAATCACTTCCTAACTATGCTTCCAGCATCACCTCTTCAAAGATAGTGGTAGCATTGCCTTGATTCACATTGTGGTTTTCTATTAGTTGTCCTCTAGAAATGTCTAGTTTGTGGCATCTTATTGCTAAAATTTTAGTGCTTGTATTTATGATTGACCTATGCACTTAACATGGAACTATTTGTTATTATAATCCATTAAATAGGTATAATGCCATTTTTTATAAGTTGGGAGATCATATATGGAAACAAGATCTTTGTATTGGTTCAACCACTTAAAAATATTATAATATGATTCCCAATTATGAGATTAGTTCATCTGTGGTAAATTTATTATGTCTTTGACATTGGTTTCAATTATTTATTATTATATAATTATTTTCTTGTTGGTCATGAATATTTTTATACATATGCTAACAATATTAATTAATTGGCATGTACTTGATTATGTTAGCTATTTTAGACTAGGTAAGAACATCCCAAACTTTTCTATCAATTGCTATATAGATAAATATTTTTACAAATAAATTTTGTTAAAAAATAAACAACTTTGGACATTTTCACATTTATATATACTAGAATAAAAAAATACAAGATGTTAATTGGTTAAAATTGTAACATTTTAATTTTTAAATTTAACAAAAAATGATTCTTATATTACCTTACCTTCATAGGTATGAATAAATTCCTTATTATGGATTTAATTATCTTTCAATGTACATATATATATATATATATATATATATATATATATATATATATATATATATATATATATATATATATGGGGTATAACTTGTAATCAATTATTTTCTAAAATTCAACATAATCATATAAATAACTTAAGTTTAAAAAAAAGCCACTCAAAAGAATATTTTAATTTAGGGTAGAGCCCACCCCATCATAAGAAAGTATAAATAGCTTAGTTGATATTATAATGTATGATTCCTTTAATTATAAAATAAAGGGAGTTGTATGTAATTTGACAACATGATATTTCTCATAAAATTTGTAAGTATCTATATAGCAGGGATCTATTATAATTGGTTGAACTAATTATTTTTCTTGGATAATGTGCATTCAATAGACGCTGACAATTTCTTATGTATTTTGTTTTTAACATTAGAGTTGAAAATATATCTATTATAAAAATATTAAATAAAATAATTGAGTGGATTTTGATTGGATAAAATTGTTCAATGTGACCATTAACCTAGGGTAATGCAAATTTTTTGTATTAAGAATTATATATTTTCTATAGTGGCAAACAAGACTTAGGGACTTTGCAATAATAAGTTTCCCATATATCATTCATCTAAATAAATAGAAACATAAATAATAAATAAATAAACATTTGTTCTTGCAATGGTGGCAGTTGGCATTTAATAACTTGATGTTGTTGTATTATTATTCTATTTTGATTACCATGATATCTAAAGATGTATCACTGCCAATTTGTAAAAAAGTGTGTCTGTGTCAATTTCCAATGCTTATGTAGATTTGTGCATGTCTAGCCTTCATTTTGAAATGGTATGCTTTTATTTCCTTCATTTATCGTGTATGAGGGCCATATGTTGTTATGTTTTTAGTTGCTTCATGTATCATAGCTCTATGGTATCAATAGATATGCATGTATTTAATTAAGCATACCTAGCACCAAAACTTACTTGATACTAGCTTTGAAAAAAAATGGCTAAAGTATAGTAAGATCATCCATGTTGTAATGGTAATATCTGACTTTAGTACCCGGAAAGCTTATTTTGAATGAGCAAGTTAGCTAACATGTATGCAATGTAACATAAAAAATAGAGTAAAAAAAGATTTGGTACCTTTGATATGGGTTTAGTTCCAGTGTAAATTAAAAAAAAAGTTCTTTTTAATTCTTTATAGAAATATCAACTTTGTAATACATCTTGGTTGGTGATGGCCAGGGTCTATTTTTTGAGATTTTGGCTAGGTTTTGGCATCTGTAACAATTTGTTATCCAAAACCAAAAAATAAAAAAAACAAACATAGCATTATATGAAACCAATTTTACAAATTGCATTTGTTATCATTTCTCCAGTGCCTTCTCAGAGATCACACTTTTTTGAATACCCTGAAACCTTGGAGCTCCAAGAAATGACATTTTCACAACACACTTTAGGGTGTGTATGCTCCCAGATTTTGGATAGCAATAAAAATAACACTCTACATCATTTAAGCATAAATTTTGGTCTATTGGCCACCTGGTTCTTCATTGTTGCATTGAGAACCTCAAACAAAGTTACAAAACTATTTTAGAGTTTAAGTGACATAATCTTTACCCTTAACAAAAATACATATTAGATAAATAGAGTGTTTACAAAGAGTTACCCTAATGCCTTACCAATGTATGTTAGTGCATTGATAGAGACCCAAAAAACATGAAAAAAATTAAAAATTTACACAACACATACATTTCAAATATGTTATAGATATTGAAATTTCCATAATTGCTAACAGATCAACTATTGTATTGTATTCATATTATTCAATAACAAATTAAACCAAAACAATTCCACTTTTGGTCATTTACTCTTGCAATAACGCATAGCTTAGTAGATTTCATGGTGTATATGCTTCCAGATTTTGATTATGAATGAAAATAGATCTTTTCATGGTTTAGACATACATGTTTATCTATTTGTAATGTAGGAGAGATGCAAAACTCTTTTAAGGGTTAAATGTCATAATCATTGGCCTTATCACAAAAAGATTTTACATAAACAAAGCAATGATAAATAGTTGGCATAATGCCTTAGTTATATTATTTCACACATTGGTAGAGACCCCCCAAAAAGGAAATTTTAGGAATTTATACATTGCATACTTATAAGCTATGCTATAAGTATTGAATTTTACATAGTTACCAATGCATGAATTGTTTAATAGTGTTCAAGATATTCAAAAATAAATCAAATCAAAACAAAAAATCTGGTTGGATTGGCTAAAACAATCTAAACAAAAGAGAAATACAATTTCAAAACACCTACCCATCCCTTGCTAATTTTAAAAACTCAAGCTAAATAATTTTGTTAAAAGTACCAATTTTGTGAGTCATTATCTGATACATTTCACAAGTTTTCTTCTTGGAGGTACAAATAAATCACTACATGGTTTAAAACATCTCTTGATCTATTGGCCACGTGGTTCTCCATTTTTTATACCTAAAAATCATGGTTTATATAACCATCATTAATTGTATTTAGAAATAAATGATAATATATTTATCTTACTAATGATATATTTCTTATTATGTTAGCTAATATTTATCTAGATTATATTATAGACTACTAAATAATGTATTTATTTACAAAATAACTATTATAATAATTTAATTTTTTATTTTAATATATTATTATAATATACTATAATGATATGACCTATTATTTTGTGTAATATATGTATTTAGATTATATTACATGTATTATTAAATGTAGTATTTATTGATGATATAATTGTAAAAATAATATATTGTTTTTTCTTAATTATTATAGTAATGTAATATATCTTACATAGTATAATAGCTTATCTATTATTGTCACAATATATTTATCCTAATATTTTTTAAAAAAAATTATCGTGCAACGATGCTCGCTCATTCGTACATCTGGTCTTCTTATCAATTCATGTGTCAAATGGTAACCATTATGATAAAATAATTTGACTATCCATTTTTTTCATGGCAATTCTTCTAAATATTTACATCCTTTTCCTTACAAAACCACTTCTCTCTAGATCAAGAAGTCACACCCCTCAAAACGATTATTTCATTTGGGAAGCTCTCACCACTTTCATTTTTTTTATGGGCTTGAATTTTTGTATCATTGCATCATTGTTCAAGTTTATTATGAAATGTGACATCTCCTCTCCACATGACTTATTGCCATGCAATTGTACTTATGTGTTGAGATGATTGACGATGCTCAAAATATGTATGATGAAAATAAAGATGATGTGATTCATAAAGAAATTTCATTTTTGTAATTAAAAATAATGAAAAAACATGTTCTAAGACTTTATACTAACACATTGGACCCAGACTTATATTTTGTTTCCATATAATGTACATAGAAAAACAAAGTTTATATATATATATATATATCTGTGTGTGTGTGCGTATATATGTGTGTGTGTGTGTGTGTGTGTGTTATCGGAGTTGTTGCCAAAATCAAGATAATGCGAATGCAATGGAGACATGATCAGACGAGATGAATCTAGTGCACATCACATAGATGCTAAAGCAATTTGAAATTATACAAGGAGATAAATTGCACAAGACAAATAGGAAAAAAGCTAATATTTGATTAACATAAGATGGCCAAAGTGAAGAATACATATAGGAGAGCACATAAGTAAGTCCTCCACAAAAGGTGGTCAAGGCACCCAAGAATAGACTGTAACTCCTCCATGAAAGGTGGTGACAAGGTGCTAAGAATAGAGAAGTAACTCCCATACCCAGAATAGTCAGTTAAATGAGTTACTTATGCCATTCTTATGACACCGATGACACATTTATGACACACATCTCCACATAAGCTAGCATATCCCACGAATGTAGGAAAACTCCATGTAAGCACAAATATATAATTTTCCTAATTAAATAATAAGAAAAAATAAAAACCTACACTAATACCCACCCATAAGCGCAGCTTAGATGGGTAGTGTGGAAATATAAAATGGGTCCCAACAACTAGGCCTGATGAAGTACCCATGTACAAATGCAATCTCCCTTAAGATAGAGAAAAGGAGAAAACCCATAGGAAAAAACTCTCCCCCCCAAAAGAGAGCCATAAAAGAAATGAAGAGGTTAGAAGCCCCCCTGAAGATGTTGTTGCTGTAGATGTAGACCACACCCCAAGAAGAGCTCGTAGATGAATGAACTTGCTCTCGGTGAAAAGTTTGGTGAAGATGTCTATAACATGCTCTTAAGATAGGTAAAAGATTAAGTCAATGACTTGACTATGAATAATCCCCTGAATGAAATGCATGTGAATCTCTATGTGCTTGGTCTATTGGTGTTGAATTGGATTCTTAAAAATCTGAATGGTATTCTAGTTGTCACAATAAATGATGGTGGGCTACCTGATAGAAATGCCAAACTCAGAAAGAATTCCATGAAGCCAAAGAGCCTCAATAGCTGCATTAATAGCTCCCCTGTACTCTACCTCTATGGATGATATAGCAATAGCATTCTGCTTCTTGCTAGACCAACTGATAAGACCAGAACCTAGAAAGAAACTGTAACCAGAAGTGGACTTGTGAGTCTGTGAATCACCAGCCCAATCTGAATCTGTATATCCAACCAAGTCAACCTCTATGCCAAATCTGTAATGAATCCTGTATCTATGTAAACCCTATATGTAATGTAAGATCCTCTTAGTTACTTTCTAATGCATCTCATGAGGTTCCTACATAAACCTGGAGACAAGTCCCACTGTATATGATATGTCAGGCCTAGTGTGAGTCTAGTAGATGAGACTACCAACAAGTTATCGATATCGAGTGGCATCAACCAATGGTGAAAAAAAGTCAGCCTCAAGCTTGACTCCTGATAGAAAGGGAGTCAAAGATGCCTTGCAATCAGCCATGTGAAACTGAGCCAATAAGTCAAGAGCATACTTAGGCTGTGTAAGAGAAATCCCTGAATCTGACTGTGAGATCTTGATGCCAAGGAAGTAGTGTAACAAACCCAAGTTTGTCATGTCAAATCTATCTTGGAGAGATGCCTTCACCACTGCAATAGCTGATAAAGAACTCTCAGTAATCAAAAGGTCATCAACATATAGAACCAAAATTAGGAGCGAATCATCCTACCACAAGAAGTAGGCATTGGGGTCAGAATGGCACCTTGTGAAACCTGTTGTGAGAAGGAAGGAATCCATCTTGGTGTATCATGCCCAAGGGGCCTATTTAAGGCCATAAATAGATTTCCTAAGTATGCATACTAAAGAAGAATCCTGAACAAATCCTGGTGGCTACTTTATGTAGATCTCCTCCTCTAGGTCTCTGTGAAGAGAGGCACTCTTCACATCCATCTAGTGCACATCCCAACCATGTGCTACGAAAATAGCCAAAGTGAGTCAGATAGAAGTCATCTTTGCAATGGGTGCAAAGGTCTCTGAGTAGTCAATGCTTGCCACCTGTGAAAAACCCTTGGTGACCAATCGCACCTTGTACTTATCAACCGACCCATCTGCTGCAAACTTGGTCTGATATATCCACCTACATCGAACCATATTTCTTCCCTTAGGAAGTGAAGTCAAATCCTAAGTGTTATTTTTGATTAAGGAAGAATATTCTTCCTCCATAGCACTATCCCACTCAGGTACTCCCGATGCCTCTCAAAAAGTCTATGGATCTAAAACTGAAGCAAAGAAGGCATGTGGATCTCTCTAAAAATCCCCCTAGTACATCTATCATCTGCGAGATCTCCTACCCAAGTGCCAACACTCTCAAGTGTCTGTCTGGCCTAAAGTGGCCTGGGAGTGGGCGAGTTAGGTGCTAACTCCTCATCCTGTGACTGACTAGAGGTGGATGACTCTGCATCACTATCCTCTCTATCTAAATTTGAAGAAGGAGAAGATGTCTCTGGCTCAGGAACCTACTGTAGCTGATCTGAATCTGATGAGGAATCATCATGAAGAAGTAGATCTGATGAGGGAGAAGAAGTGCCAAGTGTTGAGTCTCTAAGACTCTCCTGAAAGTGGACACTTCTCTCAATGAACAACTCATGAGTGGTCAGATCTAGAAGGTGATACCCCTTAATACCATCTGAATATCCTACAAGATGCAAGGCTTGGACTGACGTTCCATATCTTTGCATTTCTTCTTCGGTATGTGGGCCATGGCTGGGGATCTAAAAATCTTAAGGTGCTCAACATTAGGTTTCCTTTTATGCCAAGATTCAAAGGGTGTTATCCCTTTCAAACCTTTATGAGGAACCCTATTTTGAATTTAGCAAGCACAATTGATGGCTTCGACCCAGTACTATGGTGCTAAAGATTTGGATTGAATCATATAGCTACCCATCTCTTTCAAGAACCTATTTTTGCATTCTATAACCCCATTCTGTGAAGAGCTGTAAGTGACTGTGCATTGCAAATCAATCCCCTCTGTGGTGCAAAATTGCTCAAACCTGTTGCTGACATACTCGCCTCCATTATCAGTTCGAAGAACCTTGATGGATTTCTCACTTTGTTTCTCAACAAGAGCCTTGAAGTCTAGAAAATTTTCAAACACTTCAGACTTTTGTTTGAGAAAATATATCCAAGTGTACCTAGAGAAATCATCATTGAAAGTGAGGATGTACTTGGGCCTTGTGAAAGATGGTTTGAGAAAGGGTCCCGATACATCACTCTAGACTAACTCCAAAGGTTGTGAAGCCCTCTAAGCTTTGCCTATGTCAAATTTTGCCTCGAGATGCTTCCCAAGGGAGCACACCTCACAAATTCCTTTTGAGAATTGGACACGAGGCAAGCCAATGACCATGTCATGTTTACAAAGTTGCTCAAGGTAGCGGTAGTTAAGTTGGCCAAACCGTTCATGCCATAATTTGCTAACTCCATCTGAATGAGTCAACAATGTTGTTAGAGAAGAATCAGGTGCAAAATTTGAGGTGTATAACCTGGCTTGGTGATCTTCCCTACCCACTACCACTGTAGTATCACTATGCAACTCCCTGATAGCCATTGAATCTGGTGAAAACTCAACTCTCATGTCCCGACCAATATGAGTGATTTGGTACACTGATAGGAGATTGGTTGAAAGAGAAGGAACACTTAAAACAATATTGAATGTTCTTCCTTCCATTTCAACTGACCCTCTCCCTACAATGGAAACTAATGTGTCATCACCCAAACTAATTGAAGTCATGCTACAAGGATTGAAAGATGAAAACTTAACTAGGGAAGAGCCCTTGTGGTGAGAAGCACTTGAGTCGATGACCCATGAAGATGTAGAAGTTGTTGTAGCTACAAGGGCCTTGCCCTTTTCTTTCTCCTTACCCTTGCCTTTTGCCTTAGTAGAATCTTGGGTAGATGAATTCTACTTGATGGACTCAATAACACCTATGTTGTGCTTCTCTATAAGATGAGTTAGGTGATCTATTTGTTTCTTCATGCATTTGTATTCATCATGCCCTGTCTTTTTACAATAGGCACACTTAACCTTCTCCTTCTAAGGTTTAACATTAGAAGAGGAAGACTTAGTGTTGTTTTTGGCAGGATTGTTGTTTTCTTTCTTCTTCTCCAGTCCTTGTTCTTTTTCTTCTTCTCCCTGTTGAAGTCTTATCCTTGCCATTTCTAGCTATCAAAGCTTGTGGTTGAGTAGACTCCATTGTGCTCATTTGAAGTAGCTTATCTTGCTTCCTAGTCAAGTCAGCAATGAATGAATCCAAAGAAGGCATTTTCCATGTAGTGCCAAGGGCACTTTTTGTGGCATGGAAAGTGGAGACAAAGACTAAATAGCTTGGACCTAACTTTGCGAGAATAAAAAGGATGAGTTGATCATCTTTCTTCTCTATCCTGTATTCTTTCAATTACAATCTAAGGGCCTTAAACTTAGTAAAAAAGTCCTTTAGGGTGTCAAAGTTGCTAGGACTTAGACTTATGAGTTCATTTTCGAGCTCATGACCTCTCATCTCATCAAGCTTCAAAAATAAGGTTTCTAGGGTGTCCCATATGTATTTGGGAGTCTTGGAGGTTTATAAATAGAAGAGAAGTTTTAGAGACATAGATAAGCTCTGTAATCTATAGGCTTTATCACTACGGTTGTACCACTTGACTTTTTCAACATCAGTGCTGGGTTTTACTTCAGTACCCATGGTGATCCTATACAACCCTTTGCTTCTAAGAATGATTGACATTTTAACCTTCCATTCATGATAGTTGAAGGGTATTAGGGGTTTAAGTTGAAAAGAATCTATTTTAATCTACATTTAGGTGAAGCTGTGTTGATTGCAAGTTGTGAAATTATGCAGAAAGGATAATGAAAGCAAAGATTGCAAGTGCTGAAAAGCAATCTCACCCTCCTGAAATGTTGAGCCCCCCTAAATATGCAACTGCATAGTCAAAATATGTTGGGATCAGCTGAGAATGCATTTTAGAGTAATCAGTGCAAGACTTTAAGCAAACAAGACGTCAGACTCAGTCAAAAATGCATCTCAAGAGACCCAAATTTTAGGCACTTTATAAACTAGTGAATTTTTAATAAATAACAAGCCTACGCTATGGAGAATTGAAATACAAACACTTTTGCAAAAAATGGCACTTGAATCTGAGCTACCATTTGCAAGATATTAAAGATTCAATTTTCCGTAAACTAGTGCTTTTGCAAAAAAAATAGCACTAAATTTTTTTAAAAATGCTTGTTTTGAGAGAGAAAGTGGCCTTCCAACCACTCATTGGACTTGGCATGGAGCGAGGAATCCAAAGGAGGTCTTTGTGAGGGGGAATTGGCCTCTTGCTAACCTAGGCCTCACCCTTCGTCTTCATAGGTCGAAGATACAAGTTTTTTTTTTAAACTTTAAACTGCGCCCCCCCCCCTTTTTTTTAATGCTAATTTTCCAATTTGACTTTAATTCAAAAAAATCAAATGACTGATTTATGAATACAAAATCAAAATAGTTATAAGAAAATTAGACAAAGGCAGATTTTACCAATCAAACTACCTGTTGAGGGAAGTGACTAGGAAATCTAGTTGTCTATGAACCAGCCGATCAATGTAAATAAACCATACGACGAAGCAGAAGGGGCTGAAATTTGTGTACTTGTAGATGTGCTCGAGATACTTGGGGACACTAATTGAAGGAGCACGTACGCCATGGAAGACTGTAAGATTCTTGTCTACATAAGCGGGTGGGACGTATTGGTGGTTACACTTGACCAGCCATTGAAGGACATAGGAAAGGATGGAGAGAATGCGCGGTTGCTGCAGTTCTTCTGACGGAGTGGTCTCCTCTAGGTGTTGCTCCTCAACTACCAGTGGTCGCTCAACATTCTCAATGCCTGGGCACCCATGGGACCCAAGGGCAAGATCCAAATGGAAGCAGGCAGATTTCTCACCAGCTTCCTCACCGAGCGACCTGAGTTCGAGGCCGATGAACAATCCATACAAATTCAATGTAGAAGTCAATGTCTTCAGATTTGAAATGGAGAAAAAACTAATCCAACGCAAGTTTACCTCCTCCAATGTAGATATCTAAAGGGTAGATCATAATGAAACTCAACAGAAGTAATTTTTTTTAACATATTTTCATATGGATTTGATTGAGTTTTCAAGAAACTCTACCAAAACTCTCAAATGCAACTGAGTTAAAAAAACTACTAAGAAAGCAAAGTAAGAATTTCAGAATAAATTAATAGCATAACCAGACACACAATTACCAGGGTGGCTCTGATACCATATTAGAGTTGTTTCCAGAATCTGGATAATGCAAATGCAATGGAGACATGATCACACGAGATGAAGCGAGTGCACATCACATAGATGTTAAAGCAATTTGAAATTATACAAGGAGATTAATTACACAAAACAAATAGGAGAAAACCCAATATTTGATTAACATAAGATGGCCAAAGTGAAGAATACATATAGGAGAGCACGTAAGTAACTCCTCCACAAAAGGTGGTCAAGACACTGCAAGAATAGACTATAACTCCTCCATGAAAGGTGGTGACAAGGTGCTAAGAATAGAGAAGTAACTCCCATACCTAAAATAGCCAGTTAAAGGAGTTACTTATGACATTCTTATGACACCTATGGCACATCTATGACACACATATCCACATAAGCTAGCCTATCCCACGAATGTAGGAAAATTCCATGTAAGTACAAATATATAATTTCCCTAATTAAATAATAAGGAAAAATAAAAACCTACACTAATATATGTATGTATACATACATACATAGTATGATTTATGTATCTCCTGTAAGTATTTGTAAATAGTTGATTGCTTTTTGTTATAAAAGAAAATCCTACATCTAATTTTTTTTAATGTGAGGGGTTGTGGTTGATGGCATGCAAATAGATAAATTGGTTAGATAATATGCTTATGCTACATTATAATGCTGACTGTATCATTTTTCAATTGTAATGATCTTTTTCAATATTTCATTAGACCATCTTCAGATTGATTAAGCAGATTTTTTTATATATTTAGTCCTTCCCATTGATTTTGTTTAGATACAAACTTTGAATACTATCAAAAAAATAAGGTCTATAATCATGTCAGTGTTTATGCTTTAATTAAGTTTTGACTCTACATTTATAGTGATCTCAACATTTTGTAATTGACATCGTACATGCTACATTGAGAAGGCTTTGTTTATACAATTTACTAAACCTTTAATTAACTAGACCTTTAATTTGCATTTATTTCATAATTTTTGAACATTTCATTCAACTTTTAATAAATTTGACATAATATGCATCTGTGACATTGAATTTTCTATTTACATTTGTATTTACTTTGTTCTTACATTCCACTACAATTTTAATTTTGTTGACATAACTCAAATTTTCCTCTACAATAGCCTCTAAGTAAAAAACTTACATTCAATCCTGCACCAAAAAAATTGATACATTTTTGGAAACACTTTCCAAACATGTAAATAGCGTGGATTTTGATAATAGCTAAAGATCACCTCTATAAACAAATATGTTCTCATTTATGAGATAACAAATCAATATTTTTTCTAGTTTGGCACAACGATCTACTGTATGCCCTTGACATTTATTTTATGTTTCTGTCTTTGCCTTTGCTTCATGCTTTCACTGTCATTTTGTGCTGCATGTCAGTTATCTCTCGTATTGTCTTTCAACCATCTCTACCTAGTTCAAGGTTTTCAAAGTGAAATTCTATGAGGATCAATGTCATATCTCAACTATGTGCCATCTAATGGCTCATAATTGATATTTGAACAACAAAACATCTATTGACTTGATATATCATATGCTTAAAGTGTATGCTTAAATTGTTATCTGGTTAACTTTTCTCCATTATATGCCTCCACTCAATCATGATTTCCAGTATCAAATCTAAAAATATGTTAATGATAGACTAGTCGTATGAATTGTGATACAGAAAAAATAGGCCAACCTTTCAGAGGCCATAACTTTTGACTCGTAACTCCGTTTAAGCTCTTCCACGCACCAAAATGACCGTATCAAAAAGTTCATTGTTTTCCTAGATAGTTTTACTTATATATCGATATTTACAATTTTTTTGGAGGCTATTCATGATCATTTGAGGGTTCGAAATCACAATTTAATTATTTTTTTGAGTTTTTCTATTTTTAGAAATTTTATAGTTTTAAGACTAGATGTTAAATTCATTTGAATGTTATCCTATCATCTAATTATAGTGTTTAGGATATTTTTAAAGATTTTTAGAGTTGCATGCACTTGCACACAAACTTACTATAAATAGTAGCTCATAAAAAAAGGTATTTTTTAATTTGTTTTAAATTTTTTTCAAATTTTGTATGTAAACTCTATTTTTGATTTTAAGCTTATTTAAACATGATTTGGGTTTGTAATTATTTCAAGTCATTCAATACAAATCAATTATAAGTTATTATTTCAAATTTTGACCTATTAATAATTTTATTGTCTTGATAATTGTCAAGTTCATTAAATTGGAACACTACTTAGATTTAAAGATGTTATGCAATTGTTTCAATAAATCTTTACTTAAAATGTAACACTATGAACCAAAAAACTCAAAACTCTACTAATTAATTATTTGGTCACGGTATTATGAATGTATTTTAAAGCCTATTTAGTTTATAGTATAAAGTCATTCGTTAATAGAAAACGAAGTGTTACTAAACCATAATGATCACTATATGGACATTACCCTGGTTATCAATGTTTTTTGTCAATATGTATTACGAATTGTAAAAAGATAAAAGATAGTAAACAGTTAGGATCATATAAGCAAATGAACTTATGCGTCCTAGGTATGAAACTCAACGTAGGCAAACCAAGACAGTCATAAATCTTGATCAACATTTTATTGTTGACCTTTAAGTTATATTTACATATCAAATTAACATTTAAGTTGTATCCATATCATTATTAATAGCAGCTAGATTGAACATCAAACCTTTGCAAAAGCAAGAGCATTCTTCAAGCTGCATAAGCATGTCCTTTCGATGTAGATAGAACTATTTGTTACATTTGTCATGGTGCATCCTTTACAACAAAGTTTTGTAAATTAAAAAAATTTATCTATTTTGCCTAAAATACGGTTAGGCTATTTTGTTTACAAGCTCCCTTCATGGGCTCATAGTTTTCTTTACCCCAAGTCCTTGTCAATTGCCATAGTCATGGAATGAAAATCCTCTTATGCGTTCGAGATGTAAATAAAGCTACTGTGTATAGTTGTGTGGAGATGTTTTGTTACTTGTAAATAATAATACAATCTCAAGTATAATTTAATAATAATTAATAATTATGAAAAAAAAAAAAAAAAAAAAATTGTATTTGTAAGAAAATAAAAGAAATAAAAAATCGATTTTTTTAAAATATAAATAAAAATAAATCATTGTAAACATTAAAGTAATATAAATATTTAAATTTCATATTTTAATTTTTTTAAAAAAAATAGTTGTAAAAACATTTTAAATTTATTAATTAAAAAAAGTTTTCGTTTTATTAATAAAAAATATATTTTTGTAATTAGTATTTTATTGATATATAATATTTAATTTATTTATTTTTATTAGATAATTAATTAAATATAAATTTAAAACACCCAAAATTTTATTGTTACATCACCAATAGATCAAAGTTGTCTTTAATCCATGCAGAGATTTGTTTAGACTCGAAACTACAGAAATAGAAGGATACAATACAGTTTGTTCTAAATAAATTGTCTAAAATATTTTAGATGTTGAAATGTCGAAAGATTTAATTTCATGTTCCATTGTGTTATTTGTTATTTTTTTAGGTGTGCTACGAGAGAAACTACCTTGTCCAGCCATATGAGGGATGTGGAGACACTGTAGAACGAAGGGCACAACCATAGCCATAGCGCCAACCATAGTTTCTTCATGATCCCACCTCTAATGAAACTGAAGCTTTTTTTTCTGGTACAAAGCAGCAAGAACAGAGGCCATTCATAAGAAGATAACCTAATCCATTGTTCTTGTTAGTGTCTTCGCTTGAAATCTATGTTTAAATTAAATTTCTATTTGTAAAATGCCCTGTCTGAATTCAAAATCTTTTTTATTTTCTGCTCGTTTTGCCTTGTTTTAATCTTGGTTTCTCCGCCTTTTTAACTTTGCCATTTTCATTTCTCTTAGAGGGTAGTACAATTCTCCCATGGCGCTTAATTCCTCTCCACGCATCACTTCAGAGATTAATAAAAAGCCTTGAGCTTCCGAACAAATTCACCCCTAGACTCCGAAATCGTATCATATAACATGATCTCGATAACCCAATTTAACAGAGTCAAAAATTTATAATTATTTTAAATAATCCTCTCCAACCCCAAATCATAAATAAAAAACATGTGGCAACCTTCCAAACCACAAAATATAATATTTAAGATGTAATTAAGGTGTATAAATGTATATATTATTTAAAAATAATTTTATAATTATATTTTATAAAAAATATTTGTGAAAAATATATGTATATTTTTTCCAATTCAAATGCTTATACATGATTTTTTTGGTCACAATTCCAGGAAGAAGATACATATTTTATTTTAAAAAAGGTACATCTGCAGGTGGAATTTATATATATATAAAATTTAAAAAAAAAATTGTGAAAAATATATGTATATTTTTTCCAATTCAAATGCTTATACATGATTTTTTTTTGTCACAATTCCAAGAAAAAGATACATATTTTATTTTAAAAAAGGTACATCTGGAGGTGGAATATATATATATATATATATATATATATATATATATATATATATATATATATATATATATATATATATATATATATATATATACACACACTACATCTCCTACTTGGTATTTAGATTTATAAGGGAAAAGATAATTGTTTTGTTAGTTAAAATGATTATAAAGAATTTTATTGGTTGAAGTTTTTTTGTTTGGAAGCAAATAAATTTTAATGATTTCTTTTAAAAAAAATCAATTGTCTAATTTTCTCATCTTGTAATCTCGTTGAATTAAAAACTCTCATTTTTTTTGATATGATTTTTCTTGGAAAAATTAGCATATAATTGCAAATACATGAAATAAACTATGAAAAATCAGCGATATATTAAATAAAACAAATAGAACTGAATTACAAAAGCAGAATTATAGAATTGCTGGCCTCTTCGAGGGGACAACCTCCTTTGAGAAAGCCCAATTCAATACAATTTGTGGATGCCTTCATTGGGCCTTAACACTAAATTAAATACTAATTATATTCTAATAACTATTTCCTTTCATGCATGTGGGATAAAGCAAATATGCTCTAGGGATGACTTACAAAGCATATGCGTCCAAAGTAGCTACTATGCTAATAATGTAAATAGAAGAGTAGAACACGGGTTCCTAGCATCCCCTCCCTCTTGGAAAAAGCTTTGTCTTCAAATCTTCAATTGTGGAAAGCGTTGTTGAATCTAGAATAATGGTTCCCATGTGGCATCTTCAGGTTATAGTCCTTGCCACTAAATTAAAACTTATGTGATGGTGCGAGAGAGAAGTTGATAGCTGCATCAAGCCAAGACTGCTTTTGGTTCGAGAAGGAGGGAGCCTTCATTATCAAGTTTTGGTAAGACTTTACTTGAATGTTGGTGCCAAGAACTTTCTTCAAACATGAGACATGAAATATTGGGTGAATGCGGGAGGAAGGTGGAAGATCCAACTTGTAAGCAACAAACCCAATCTACTAGAGAACCTTACATGGACCATAAAACTTAGGGACAAGTTTTTGACACCCCTTTTATTTCAATGATGATTGTTTGTATGGTTGTAGGCGAAAAAAAACCATATCACCTACTTGAAAGGTATGCTCAGAGCAGTGTTGATCGTCCCCCTACTTCATGCGATTTTGTGCAAAGTAAAGATTGTCCCATAAGATGTGGAGAATCTGATCTCGATGTCAAAGAGTAGTGTCGATTACTTGAATTAGTGAACTTCTAAGTGTATACAAGAAAAGTGGTGGGGGTGCTTGCCCATAAACTGCTTCATATGGGGTTATTTTAGTAGAGGTGTGGTAGGATGTATTATACTACCATCCTTCAAGAGGTAACCATTTGACCGATTAATGTGGCTGCTTTGTGATGAAACATCAAAGATAGGTTCCTGGACATTTATTGATGATTTTGGTCTAGCCATCGGTCTGTGGATGTTATCCCAAACTCATTTTAATTGTGTACCTAGATGCTTGAAGAGTTCTTGCCAAAAATGATTGATGAAGGTGAAATCATGATCTAAGACAACAAAGGTAGGAAAACCATGGAGTCAAAATATGTGATCAAAAAATGTTTGAGCAACGGTGGAAGTAGTGTAAGGATGGGCCAAAGTGAAAAAATGAGCATATTTAGAGAGGTAATCCACTATGACAAGAATCACTAATTTATCACCAGATTTTGGGAGGCCTTCAATGAAATCCATGGAAATCTCGATCCAAATACGCGTGGGAATAGGAAGTGGTTTGAGTAGACCAGGTGGGGCAACTATTTTGCCTTAAGTACGTTGGCAAATATCACATTCAATAATAAATGTTTTGATATATTTTTTGAGTCCATGCCAAAAAAATTACAATGAACTCTCTTACATTTTCAGAACAGAAGGGGAAGCATGCATCTCCTATAAAATTGGTTGTTTGAAATTGGAGCCTATTGGGAACATTATGCGACCATTATATCGTAGTGTGTGTCCATCCCATGTATAATGAGATTTAGAATATGGATCAACAGATAGTTGAAGAATGAGTTATTGAGTTGGGATATAATTATGCCACTCATTTTGAAGATCATGCAACCAAGTGGAAATGGGAAGAGATACTTCATAGAGGTGCACCGAATCATCGAACTGGTGAGAAAGAGCATTAGCTACCATGTTTTACTTACCTTTTTTTTAGTTAATTTCATAATCATATCCCATGAGTTTAGAAACCCATTTTTGTTGGTCTAGAGAAGATACCTATTATTCTATAAAATATTTGAGGCTTCAATGGTCAGTTTAGTTGCATATGTGTTGGCCAATCAAATAGGGACACCATTTGTGAACTAAATGGATAATAGCCATCATCTCTTTTTCATATGTGGAACATACCAAATTACATCCAATTAGGGCCTTACTAGTGAAGGTGATGAGATGACCCTCCTGCATAAGTATAGCACCCAGACCTATTCCACACACATCACACTCAAACACAAATGGATTCGAGAAATAAAACATGGCCAAGATTGGTGTGGTGCACATGGCAAGTTAAAGGTCGTCAAAGGCTTGAAAAGATGCATGCGACCATATAAATGCATTTGTTTTTAGCATCGCTGTCAATGGAGCTATAATTATGCCATAATCCTTGAAAACTTTTTTGTAGTATCTTGTCAGACCAAGAAATCCATGTAAGCTTTTAAGGGTCTTTGGTTTGGGACAATTTATCATAGCTACAATTTTGGTGGGGTCAACATGAACACCATCATATGTGACAATATGTCCCAAATACTCCACCTCTGTTTGCCCAAAATAACACTTTGATTGTTTCGCACATAAGTGGTTAGCAATAAGAATGCCCAAGGTAGTGTTGAGGTGGTGGAGGTGATCCTCCCATGTGGGATTGTAGATAAGACTGTCGTAAAAGAAGACCAAGAGAAACTTCTCAAACGGGGATCCCACGACATCATTGCCCAACTCTTTTCTCTTCATAGTACTTCACCACTAGACTCTCACCCACCTTTTGACTTGTACAACCTTTTGGTCAAGCATGCCTCCATGTTTAAAGAACATACTCGATTGCCACCTCAATGGCCTCAAGACCATCGCATCCCACTACTTCTTGGTAGTGCACCTCCCAACATTTGGCCTTATCGATACATGTTGACGCTGGAGATTGCACCCAAGGCAAGGAGGCCTAGCTCCTGCCTTCTCCTCGCAACATGGAAACTCTCCTCTCGCCTATGGGACCAGCGAAGCTGGAGGAGAGAGTCTCTAGATAAGGGCTAGCTCCCTTTGATGCATCATGTTTTTTCCATCAAAAGTAAAACACATATATATATAATATAGGGGGGATGAAAAGGGAGAAGAAATGCATAGAAAACAAACCTACTCTAAAAGAGGTGATGCACCAAAAAACAGGGTCGACCTTCACACATCCACTCTCAGAATTAGAGAAATACATACATTACACTACACACTTGGCAGAAGGACCAGGCTGCAAAAGACTGGCAGGGAGGCTTACATGAAAACACAAAAGACAAAAAATCACTGAGGTGCTATGAAATGCACACTGTAAGTAAATTCCTCTATTCTGGTCTTCTAAAATGTTCAGTCTTCTCCTTTCAGCTGTAGAGATGGCGCCTTGTAGATGACAGGTCTACTGGTGTTAACCCTGTGAGAGCATCAAGACAATGACTGGACACAAGCAACATTCAATGCATACTCTGAAACACCTATCCAAATGGAGGTAAAATTGCATTGTATTTGATTCAAGTGAAATTTTGCCAGGGCTGCACCTTTGCAAAAGTGAAAGAACCGATCCTTTTTTAAAATGAGAAGTTACAATATATAGAAGAAAAGAGAAAGAAACTTGGCACTTCTTTGACAAGTCGGCCTATTGCGTCCCATTGGAAAGAGGAAACACTGTTGTGTTGTCATCGTCCTAAAAGAAGCCTGCTAGAACCATGCTGTATAATCGCCAAATTTGACTTTGGCATTCAAGCTTTAATGTGGAAGCGTGGATCGCGCCTCTTTTCTACCAGCAAATTGAAATTTTTCCCCTTTAAAAAATGTGCGGGTCATGTTGCTTGCTGTTTGCCCCATTTGGGGACTGTCAGGCAATAAATCACCTGCACTTTGCCACTTGGACTGCCTTGTCACTTCTGCGTCATGTCATTCTCCTTGTCTGTCACTTTGTTTTGTCTTCTTTTGCATCCTTGTCTTTTCTGGCTTATCGTCCCCCTTGGGCGAACATACTGGCGGGTTGCTACATTCAGGGCCTTTTCCCTTTTTCAATGTTTGAAAACCCAATGGCTATTCTATTTCATTAAATTTGATGGCCTTGGAGACGTCGAGTCCATGCTGGTAGTCAGGTACTAGTCGGGCACTTCTTTATTTCTTTGCGGACATCTTCCTTTGCTATTTTCCTTTGTTTGTTGCGTCTACCTTTGAACTGTTCGGTTGAACTCATGTCTTGAACCTTTGACTTTGAACCAAGCCGCTTGAAATTTTGACTTGAACCAAGCCTGTTGAACCAAAAATTGGTTCAATGGTTTGGTTAAACCATTGTTGAATCGAGATTTAAACCGACCGACCTTGAACTGAAACATGAAATTGCAAACCCGAAAATGAATAGTTTTGAAGTGCAGGGGGAAGTTAACCAAAATTTTCCCTGTGGGCAAAATGGGTCAATAGATTGGTGACTCACAATGAAAGCATGCCTGCCATGCTTAGAACCCATTTGCCTTGCAATCCATTGGGTGTGGAATCAGATGCAGCTATGAAAGAATTATCAACAGCCCGAAAAATCCGAAAATCAAACATGAAGCCTTTTACCCCACACGCAAAGGGAAACACACAAGGCTAAAAACACTAGTTGTACAACTGCACTTAGGGAAAACAAGAAAAACAACTAAAAATAAACTATTATATACAGCTAACTAGGAACGTTCGCCTCCGTCCTGGATCGAAAGGAAAATTTCTTAAGTCCCCTGCCTGGCAAGAAGACTTATGGTGGTAGGCAAGTAGCTGAATGAAGAAGAGAGTTGGTGACTTGCTCTTCTTGCCTGTCACCTGCATTGGCTGGAATCTGAGTGGAACAGATTCGAACATGCTCCCAACATATGTGTACTATGTTTGTCCTTGGAAGCCTATTGAATGTTGGTCCTTCGAATTGGTGCTCTTCACCAAGAAATATGTGGCTGCTGGCTTATCACCGTTAGCCCTTTGACATGTATTTCTCCCTTGCGGTGTGTCATGGTCTGACCCGTTTCCTTCTACTTCTTTACAAGCTCTATCAGACTCATCCTCTGCTCCCTCTTGGCCTTCCTCAAGGAAGACAGACCTCTCCTTTTCCTCCTCAAAGATCTAGATCTCTAGATGTTCAAAGATGTTCTCCTGATCCTCCTCCAACTTTGGCTCCTTAACATAGTCATCCTCATCGTCAAAATAGCGAGGAAGTCCATCAAATAGAAGGGAAGAGAGCTCACCATGCATTTGTTCCTCCTCGTATTGCTGGAACATCTGTGTATGTGCAAGACCTGCATCTTCTCCACTGCTGATGGTGACTTCACAAGGAGCATCAATGATGATTTCTTCTTTGTCATCGCTCGTGACAGCCTCTTGAAGGACTGCAGATTGGATCTTCTGCTCCTCACTCGCCTCCTGTAAAACAGGTTCCTCCTTGAGAAGGGGTGAAGTGGAGAAAACATGTGGAAGAGGAGGCAGTCCTTGAGCTAGAATCGAATGATTCTCCTCCTTCCACTTGATCGACACTTCATCCATATCAGGTGTGGCCTGATAGGTCTCTTGGAGGTGTGTGGATGGGTTGGGTTCAGACAGATCCACCAGATGTTGGCTAAGGAATCTCATTTGGGACTCCAACTCTACAATTCTCCTAGCTATATGTTCTTGAGGGAGCCTTTCTTGGAGATCACCAGCATTATCCTCTTCAAAGCTCTGAGCTGGTTCCTGGCATTCCCTCCTCCAAATTGGAATCTACACATCATGCTAAAAGATTTGGGGAGGTTGAGGGATGCAAGGAAGAGACTGTTGATGCATTGGAAGAGTCTCTAGAAGAGGGACGTGTTGGCTGGTGGTATTCCCCCCAATGGAAGATGCACAATATAAAGAATTGGGAAGATTGATCTCCATAGGGGGTTGCTCTGATGCCCTCTAGTATTGGAAAGCTAGGTGCACGAGATTGAGAGCAGATGCGTCAGATGAGTTGGAGTGGGTGAGTGTTATCTCATAAAAAGGATTTAGTGCCAAAGAGGGGGCTTTTTTTAGAATATGAGGGGGCGCACAAGGCTAGCTGCTTTGAAAAGATGGATTTCTCCATTTTGCTACCTCCTCCTTCATGGATTACGAATCATGTGCTTGCCTAAACAAACACTCCTCTTTATACATCAACTCCTGTTGATATCTGTACTCCTCCTCTATGTTGATCTCCATTATCTGCCTCTCAAACTCCAGCCTCATTTCCCTTATCGTTGCATGGCAACTAGGAGAGCTGCTTGAGGGGACACCATAAAGAGGCTGAGTTTAATCATGGTAATATGAAGGAATATAAGGCCCATGATTTTATGCAAAGGGATTATATATAAGGAAAGTATATTTTTGATGGCACCAGGCTGCTTAACCAGCAGATTCAACTCGGAGTCGCCATTGGTGTTCGATGCAAAAGCCTCCAAAGGCTGGTCGATTGAAGAACACACCAAAAATTCTTCAACTCTTTGGACAAAACCTGTCCCAGTTGGTCCCACTAGGCGTGCCAAAACTATTGACACTGGAGATTACACCTGGGGTAAGGAGGCCTAGCCCCTGCCTTCTCCTTGCAACATGGAAACTCTCCTCTCACCTGTGGGACTGGCAAAGCTGGAGGAGAGAGTCTCTAGATAAGGGCTAGCTCCCTTTGATGCATCGTGTTGTTTCCAGCAAAAGTAAAACACAAACACACACACACACACACACACACACACACACACACACACACACACACACACACACACACACACACACACACACACACACACATAATATAGGGGGGATGAAAAGGGAGAAGAAATGCATAGAAAACAAACCTACTCTAAAAGAGGCGATGCACCAAAAAATAGGGTCAACCTTCACACATCCACTCTCAAAATCAGAGAAATACATACATTACACTACACACTTGGCAGAAGGACCAGGCTGCAAAAGACTGGCAGGGAGGCTTACATGAAAACACAAAAGACAGAAAATCACTGAGGTGCTATGAAATGCACACTGTAAGTAACTTCCTCTATTCTGGTCTTCTAAAATGTCCGCTCTTCTCCTTTCAGATGCAGATATGGTGCCTTTTAGATGACAAGTCTGCTGGTGTTAACCCTGTGAGAGCATCAAGACAATGACTGGACACAAGCAACATTCAATGCATACTCTAAAACACCTATCCAAATGGAGGTAAAACTGCATTTTATTTGATTCAGGTGAAATTTTACCAGGGCTGAGCCTTTGCAAAAGTGGAAGAACCAATCCTTTTTAAAAATGAGAAGTTACAATATATAGAAGAAAAGAGAAAGAAACTTGGCACTTCTTTGACAAGTCGGCCTGTCGCATCCCATTGGAAAGAGGAAACACTATTATGTTGTCATCATACTAGAAGAAGCCTGCTAGAACCATGCTGTATAATCACCAAATTTGACTTTGGCATTCGAGCTTTGATGTGGAAGCATGGATCACGCCTCTTTTCTGCCAACAAATTGAAATTTGTCCCCTTTAAAAAATGTGTGGGTCATGTTGCTTGCTGTTTGTGCCATTTGGGGACTGTCGGGCAATAAATCACCTGCACTTTGCCACTTGGACTGCATTGTCACTTCTATGCCATGTCATTCTCCTTGTCTGTCACTTCGTTTTGTCTTCTTCTGCATCCTTGTCTTTTCTGGCTTATCGGCCCCCTTGGGCGAACATACTGGCGGGTCGTTACATTCAGGGCCTTTTCCCTTTTTCAATGTTTAAAAACCCAATGGCTATTCTATTTCATTAAATTTTATGGCCTTGGAGACGTCGGGTCCATGCTGGCAGTCGGGCACTTCTTTATTTCTCTACGGGCTTCTTCCTTCGCTATTTTCCTTTGTTTGTTGCGCCTGCGTTTGAACTGTTCGGTTGAACTCATGTCTTGAACCTTTGACTTTGAACCAAGCCGCTTGAACTTTTGACTTGAACCAAGCCCATTGAACCAAAATTTGGTTCAACGGTTTGGTTCAACCATTGTTGAATCGAGATTTGAATCGAGCGGCCTTGAATTGAAACATGAAATTACAAACCCGAAAATGACTAATTTTAAAGCGTAGGGGGAAGTTGACCGAAATTTCGCCTGTGGGCAAAATGGGTCAACAATACCTATTTCATCAAAAGAATGAGATAAAAATACATCATTCATGATCTTCTGTAAGCTAGGGTTATTCGACCCAACACTAGTCTATATTTTTCACCAGTATTACTTGTTCGTAAGAAGGATGGTTCTTAGCATTTTTGCATTTATTATCGAGATCTGAACAAACTAACCGTCAAGGATAAGTTTCCAATCCCTATCATCGATGAACTCCTTCATGAACTTGAAGGTGCATAATTTTTATCTAAATTGGACCTACCCTCAGGGTATCACCAAATTCATTTTTATGATGCCATCATTCCTTAGACAGTGTTTCACACACATGATGGCCACTATGAGTTCCTTGTCATCCCATTTGGGATTATTAATGCCCCCTTCACCTTTTAGAGTTTGAAGAACCAAGTATTCCACCCCTTCTTACAAAATTTTCTCCATGTAGTGAGCTCTGACAATGCTGGTGGAGCTAGGAAGAAGGCCTTGTAGGGTGTATTTCTATCCATTCTCTGAGAACTACATCCAAAACTCTGAAAAGTCCCAAAGGATGGGTCCAAGTGTTAACCACTAGGCACTGAGAACAACATCACATCCCCCTAAAGATAAAACAAATATGTCAGTCTGAATGTTATAGTCACCCACTAAAATATGAACATTATGATATTTGACCTTGTAGGTTAATGTGCCTCTATGATAAACATGACCTCAAAACTGAAACATGGATGGATAAAATAATCTGCTTGCTTGGAGACCTGAGGGTCGATGAAGTTGTGAGTGATACCAGAGTCAATAAGGATGGTGAGGAGTTGCTTCTTAAAATAACCCTATTTATGCATCGTTTAGGGGGTAGTGACTCCCACCAAAGTATGCATGGAGATTTTTGAAGGGAATTTTGGGTGCATACAATCATCGACTTCCTATGCAATTTCATCGGTAGTATCCTCATAATCTTAAATATCTGGTAGAAAATCAACATCTAGTAGGTACAATTTTTGCTTGAGGCATTTGTGCCCTAGAACCCATTTGTCATCGCAATTGTAACAAAGCCCTTTCTCAAGACGTGCATGCATTTTAGCTCCAATGAGACATTTGATGGGGGTTATCTTGGTAGTGGGTTTTTGGAAAGAGGGCTTGGAGGGTGCCCAATTAGAAGTGCGATGTTGAGTAATGATTTTGTCTTCAGCAAGTTTTGTGGGACCTAATGCTGCCATCATGGTCTGAGGTTGAAACATCTTAACTTTAGAGTGAATGGGCTCTTTGAGGCCATAAATTTTTTTTTTTAAGAAGTCATCTATCAACCCTTCAGTGTGATTAGCCAGCGTCTCAAATTTAAATTGGAGTGCCTCTAGTTCCAAGTGAAAGGAAGCAATTGGAACTTTTTGAGATGATAAGTTTTATGAAGGTTGAAGTATTGTTCGACACTATAAATCCAACCTGTTAGGTATGTACCATTAAACCATGGAAAGTCTAATTTGGCCCCACATTGTGGGTGGGTGGATGAAAAATGATTCTCAAAAGAAGACTCTATCTTCTGTAATCTACTGAGCAAAAGTCGATTCAGTTCACTCAATTCATGCAGCATATCAGCTAAGTCAGTGACCTGAGTCATCAGAGTTACAATTTCTTCCTCCATGATTTTGGTGCCTGTACATGTGATAACCATAACCTTTTTTTTTGGCAATGGGTGGGGAATCTAAAGTTAAAACATGTTTAGTAAAGGAATTTTTTAATGTGGATGAAATTGGGAGGGGTAAAGGTACTTTTACTAAATATTTTACATAAAAGGAGTATGATTGACGATGACGAGGGTGATTTCAGAGGTGAAAACGGAAAAACTAAAAAAACTTTCAAAGAGGGATGAAGAAGTAGAAAAGGGAGATGAACATTGTGTAAAAATTTTGAGATAAAAGGACAGAAACTATAAAAGTTATGATAAAACTCAAAAAAATGGAAAAATGAGATTTACAGGAATTTGGAGTAGAATTGGGATATGGGACATGAAGGGAGAAA
Organism: Torreya grandis; assembly: GCA_037957365.1. Classification (NCBI taxonomy): domain Eukaryota; kingdom Viridiplantae; phylum Streptophyta; class Pinopsida; order Cupressales; family Taxaceae; genus Torreya; species Torreya grandis. The sequence goes on along the minus strand of JARHVA010000113.1, from coordinate 5,899,111 downwards.
ATGTGGAGAATTAAATTTTAGGTGTCTTGGTAAATTTTGATAAGCAACAGGACTACAGAAAGAAAGATATTGGAAAAAAATGAAAAATTTCAACTGATTTCTAGCTTATTGGTCTGCTGATAGTCTTGAAGGTTTTCTATTACTTTGTTGATAGTTTTCTAAAACTTATATGGTTTTATAAATCATTCTACTTTTTGATTTGCCTGACAGAAATGGACCCCAAGTTTGAACGATTGCCTAAAGGTTTTCTAGAATTCACTATGGCCACCAATGCCGTCTGAGCGAATAACGCTTTCCAAAAAAAAAATGGTCACAGATTTACCTCTTAGAGACAACACTTGATTTTCTTCATGGATGGGAACTAGTCAATCAGGAAGGGGTTGTTGCCTATTTTGCTGGTAGGCCCTTTCAATGACCCAGCTACTTTGGGTTCCTATGGTACTCCTCATAATGAGTTTTAGGGCTTTCACCCAAGCACTTCCCACAGTTAAGCAAATAGGCTTTACCCTGATCCAAAATAGAAGATAAAATTTGGAGCAAAATACAAATGCAATGCATTTGAACAAAAATCATGATCTTTGGTGTTGTCTTGTTGGCAAAATGAAATTGCAGAGTTGGACTGTTGCACGAAAGGGACGGGACTAGATCTGTTACCACTTTCTGATCATCAAGATCCAATTACGACAAAGTGAGAGCATATAGAGGGTAGTAGAAAAAAAAATTCTCCTTGTAAAGCACTCTGATACTAGATGATTTGATCATTCCTGAATAAATTAGCATATAATTTCAAATACACAATAAACTATGGAAAATCAGCAATATATTAAATAAAACAAATAGAACTAAATTACAATAGCAGAATTGTAGAATCACTGGCCTCTTCGAGGTGGTAGCCTCCTTTGAGCAAGCTCAATTAAATATAATTCGTAGATACCTTCGTTAGCGTTAACACTGACTTAAATACTAATTCTATTCTAACAACTATTTCCTCTCATGCATGTGAGATAAAGCAAATATGCCCAGGGACGGCTTACAAAGCATATGCGTCCAAAACAACTACTATGCTAATAATGTAAATAGAAAAGTAGAACACGGATTCCTAACATGCCCCTAAGATTTTTAACAGCTCTTATTTCAAAGTGAAACTGCCATTTTTTCATGTGCAAGAGCATCCGCCCCCTCGGGTTTATTCATCCGATGTATCAGTATTAGTCTATGATGATACAGATTCTTTGCTATGACTAGAAATTTTTCCAATTGTCCAATTTTGTCTAGTCTTGCAGTCTCATTGGATTTCAAACACTCATTTTCCCCTAAGATTTTTGGCATCTCTGTTTCTTTGTCTATCAAAGAGGTCTTTAGATCTGCCACTTCCAACTTAATCTTTTCAGATTCTTCTTTTATTATATTAGTCTTGGCTTCTCTTTGTCTCAGAGCAACAGGTGGAAGATAGGTTAGATTCATCACGGTATTTCTTAGATACCGAGATGCCATAGAAATTAATGTCTTATTGCTGAAAGAGATGCACAACGGGTAATATGTATATTTTTATTATGAATAAAAACTGGTGTATGAAAGAGATGCGCAACGGGGAATATCCGATCAAAGGTAATCACGCAAATGGAGAGAGATTCTGTATTGTAAAATGTCTAACAGAGGAAATGAGATTGATATAATCAATTTTGTAACTCAGGAGTAAATAAATAAGTAAAATGTATAAATCGAATTACAATATTTTAATAGATATATATTTTAAATAGTATAATTTTATTATATAAAGAATGTCAATAGTTTTTTAATATTTATTCATGCCACAATAAAAAATTATAGGAATTGTGGTAGTCAACAATTTAATAAAATGCAAATTTTTTTTATTTAATATTAAATTTTATAAAAAAATTATTTATTTTTTGTAATATTTATATTTCAAAAAAACTCTTAAAATTATTTGTTTATCATTTTATTGATTGATATGATAATTTAATTGTTTTAATTTTTAAAACAATTTTTTTTTTGATGACATGTGTTCAATAATATTAATTATTAACATTAAATTAGGGAGAATTCCCACAAAATGTTTAATATAATAATAATTATTATTCAAGTGGTAATAATTTTTCAGTTATTAAATTATTAGCACTGACATCCTCATTGATAGTTAGCAGTAAATAATCCAACACTCAGTTTTCTATTCATTATTTAAAAATATTATTCTTTAACTCCTATTAAGCATATATTTATTTATTTAATTAAATAAAAATATTATTTAATTTTTATTCTTATTTCAACTCATGTTAAATTTAATTTTGAATGAAATATATATACATTCTTAAATATTTCATAAATTAGAAAAGTTCTTCAAATAAAAAAAATCTACAACATTAAATTTATTATGCAATGCAATTGACATGGATATTTAATCAATTAATTATAAATAATTTTTAATATAAAGACAGGAACTAACCGCTACGCAACACTTGTTTATTTTAGTATAATAGAGTTTTATAAAGTAGAAGAGTGTAAATCACTAATCATACCTCATAACCATGGAAATGGTTTTCAAAAAATAGATTAATAATTTATTGATAAGTAAAATATAATATTAACTAGTCTATTTCAATGGGTTTAATATAATACTATAATATATAATAATTATAATATAAACATAAATTATTATATATTATATACTATTAATATATAGTTATGTATATATACAAAAACAAATGTAATTTGGCAATCATATTTCACATCAAACTCATGGTTGTCGAACCTATTTTATCTTTTGTACATGAAGTATTAAGAAATAATAATATGATATTTTTAGTGGAGGTGATGGTAGAAAATGAGGACGAGTGTTCATTCATATGATGTGGTAATAAGTTGTATGGGAAGGAGACGTTTCATTTCACCAGAAGTGATATTCTTTTGGTAAAACAGAGTTTTTTAAAGTAGGATAGTGTAAATCTGTAGTATTACTTCATGGTCATTAATTTATATCCCCTGTTTATGCTCAAAGCAATAAAAAATTAAACTATTTTTTTTTTGGTAGAGGTAATTGTAGAAATCAAAGTTTTGTATTCCTTCATATGATAAGATTATGTGCTAGGAGTAGACGTTATATTTCACAATGAGCTTGAGCAATAGTGAAGTAGTGGGGAAGGACAAGGCCATGTATAGCATGAAAGTGGTGAAATAAGTAAAGGTGACTTGGGTGGTGATTGTGACGGGCAATGACAAGGTATTTCAAGTAGTTATCTTATATTTCTTGAATTTTTATTTTTCATAATAATTATAGTAAACAATAATAAATACAATAATAATATTATATTATATTATATTATAGTGTTAATATGATATTTAACACACAAAATGCAATTTTTTGTTTGGGTACTTTTTATAGCGCTGGAGGTGATGAGCCCTATGATAGATGCTTTGGGGGGATGCATCACATGGTAGATTGAACACTCTACTAGTGGTCAAGCAATGCCTATAAATCCTTAAATTCCATGGAAAAAAAATTAGGTTGGGATTAAATATACATGTACGATGAAGATAATATATACACCCCATCATTAATATAGAAATGAGAAGATGATTCTTCATATTTTTAAATATAACAAATTTTATATCTTTCTATAATTGAAACATAATAACAAATCTGAAAAAAATTATAAAAAAAGCTATAGATGTCATCTAATTCATAGAATCTCCAAGGAGGGCCAAATGCCAAGAGTAAGGTTTATGATGGTAGTTTTAAAAGACATTGTATATCCACTACCTAATAGACTTGGCTTTGAAGCATGTCCAAAAGGTATGCTTAAAGTACTTAGGTAGGAGCAAGGTAGACACTTAGTTTGAGCACTTCCAAGTTAAGAAAGATGTTCCCCAAATGGAAGGCTTTGATAGACAAGATACCTAAGGAAAAGAGCTAGCTTGGGTTTAAGCATGACCTTTAATATTCTATCGAGTTGGGAAATCCAAGCCCTTGACGAGGAATTAAGGTACCAAAACCTATTAATTTTATAAAAATTTGATGAAAAGGGGCTCATGACCTAATAATAGAAGCTTGAAGAATAATTTTTGAAGTTAGTATCTCAATTCCACCTCCAATATTTCAACCACGAGTGTGGAGGATGCATACCTAATATGTGGAGTGTAATTTTGGACTTATTACAATATAGGGGTTAGAGGAAACCATCAACAAATAATCAAAACTTCTTCCTAAGTTGTACCAAAATAATTTAGATTGAACATGAAGAAAATGCAATCAAAATGTCAACTAAATAAAAAACAAAACAACAAAATTTATACCTTAAATTCACTCTTGCAAACCTCTTCCTCCTTGTTGTAGATGTGATCTAAGCTTGAATATGAGTGGATGCTTGATTTATTTATGTGTGATTCATTTATCAACTCAAGATTTAGACAATACTTATTTACGATTAATTTATTGGTTATAAGGTGATGGCATAAATTCATTGCTCTCTCAATTCTTTTCTTATTGGTTTAAATAGGGGTATGGCTCTATTTATATGAGCCACATGGAGGAAAGGATGGCTAGGATTGAGCTACGGTGGATTCTAATCAATGATGGAAAATAAGTGTTAGTATTTGGTAGTTGAGTTTTCAATAATTTTAAATTCCTTAGAGAATTATAGAGAGGTGGTGAGGAGCTCAATGCATGGTGATGAGTTCAAAGAGGATATTAGGATATTCTATAGGGGGTTGATATAATAAATGAGGGAGTGGTGGTTGGATTTGATACGAATGTTAGTGGAGGTAGTTGGCGATAGTTAAGAAGGAATATGAATTTACTTAAAAGTTGTTAAGGTTTTATTATCAATTAAGTGGGTGTTAAGTAGATGATTATTGGGATAGATGAATAATATGAGGAATAAGGTTAGCATGATCGATGAATATGCAAAAGGGATGAATATTAGTAATATTAAAATTAGGATAATTAGATATCATGGTAATTTGTGTAATGGTAATTGGTGTCAAATGATGATAAAATTAGTAATGATAAAAGAGAGAAAAAATTTAGATGTCTACAATAACTTCTGACATTAACCCATGAACACAAAAAATAAATAATAAGTCAAAATCACTTAAGCTTAATTTTGATTTTAGCAAAGGCTAAAAGTCCCCATCAAAAGTAAAAATCAAATCTTTTATAATTTTAATTCCTTTTTTGAAGAGCTTTGAAACATTTATCTAGAATATTTTACTAAACAGGATACAGTTCAAAACTGCACAATACATATCACTTTTAAAAATACAATTTATAAAATTTAACAAAAGCATCAAAAAATAAAATGTGTAAATGTCCCATTCAACTTGAACTACCAATAATTTAACATGTAAGTGATTTTATTTTAATTTTAAAGTTTTCTAAATAACAAACACTAAAAATTGAACCTTAAAATTCTAAAAATGATTTGAAAAAATGAAATTATAATATTGGTGGGTGGTTTGTTTTTAATTAATATTTGACGGTAAATCAAATGCATTATATCTTTAAAATATGGATAACAACACTACAATGTGGCTAGTAATGTTTGCATTGTTACTTCTATGTTCGTAGAAACGAGAAACAAAAAATTATCACTGAAACAAAAATGTTATGGAAATGGATGGGAAAAGTTTGCATGTAAGAAATCGATCTTCTATACTATTGTCATAGTTTTCAAAAATTAAAAAATGAACGAAATTTTAATATTTTTGGCTAATTTTTTATTTAAATTTAAAATTTTCAAAATTAAATTTTTTAAATAGTTTTAATTAATTAATTCTAAAATTTATGTATAAATTTTTTTTTTCTATTTATGTTAATATTTTTTCAAGCTTCTTTTTTATTAAAAACTGTTGGCCTTCTTATAATTTGTAAAAACTCCTTGACACTTTTTCAATTCGTACAATTTATATCTTCAATTTTATATAAGGTGCAATTTGTAATTTAGTTTTTGAAACCTTGCTACCGTTCAATTTCTTCAGTCACTTCCCTAAATCATGCAAATGATTTTTTTTTTTTTTTTGGTGGGCAGCTGTGCAAATTCATTTTGCATTTCCCCTAGGTGTGCAAATTTATTTTACGCTTCTCCAAGTCGTACAATTTTCTTTTACACTTCTCTTCAAGTGATGCAAATGAAAACTTCCACGATGCAAATGCCATTTTTTCCTCAGATCATACTAAAATAATTTTTGTTCTTTTCTTAAAATCTTTTTGAAGTTGCATGCCAAAAATCTGACGAATATTTTTGAAAATAAAAAATAAAATAAAATTACAAAGAAAATCAGATTTTTGTTGTCTGAGCTTCTAGGAAAGAATCCGTCCAATCCAAAGAGGAGACAAAGAGGGTTCTGATTTTATTTTCTTATTTTCTCCTACCAAGAAAATGCGGCATAAGCCAAGACGATGAATTAAAATTTTAGAAAGATATAAAAATTGTTTTCTCTTATTTTTTCCAAACTAATGAAGCCGTACGACCCATAAATTGTACGGTGCAAATGGGAGAGGTAAAAGATAAATTAAAAAAAGAAAAGTAACAGATTGAATTTGTTTTTTTTTTTATTACATTATTTCTGCCAACAAAGAACAACCATACAATCAT